>BSBK01009917.1:0-85000 GCA_027943335.1 Chamaecyparis obtusa
ATCCTTTAATTCTACGAATAGTTCTGATAACTAAAAACCAAGAAATGATCTGTTTCCATAAATCTTAACAACTGCTATCCACTGTCCCATACTCATTGATTTATCCATCTAAAAACCTGAAAATCAAAATGAACACAAACGCAAATAGCAAACAGGGCTCAGTTACAATGATAAAGAAAATAAATCATCTCTAATTATCTGCAATCATAAAAGTTAGTATAATGTAACATTTATGCAGATTAAATACAGATGTAATTGAAAACTAAATAACATAATTCCATTCTTTTACACCAAAATCATCAAGCACTAAATTTCTTTCTAACAGAAATAAACTCACAAAGAAAATGACAAAGTAATGATCCAATAGTTCATGGGTGTCCACATAAGGACCTACGCTATGTATCCGTAAGGAAATGATGAAGGGTGCTCCCCTTAATACCACAAACACATAACAGAAATAGAGAAACAACAACAGTAATATGCAAGAACAGAAAATTGGCTTCTTATTATCTCCACAAATGTGGAATTACAAACTTTTCGAATTACAATATGCAAAGCCACATGGGCATTTCCTTACAATATTCTGTAGGACAAAGCCTTGAATCAATACCCAGAACTATTCCGAACTGCCTAAGATAATAATACAGCCTTCCTTATATAGGCAATTTTCCACCGCCTGGGAAGGTTCCAGAATTTTAGCCAATAAGACTGACCAAACTTAGAATTATTTTATTTTACATTTTATTACATCATAGTTAGCTCAAGATAACCTTTGAAACCCAAACAAAAATTTTGAAGAAAATTATTTCCGCCATTTCGGGTGGCCCAACTTCCGAAGACCATAAGTCATCACCAGTTGACTCGATCGGCTATTATAACCCCATTTCAGAAACACCGCGAAGCGCTCTACAGGCTTGACTGGTGCAAGCGCTTGTCACCCAAATTTTTGATCTCATCCGGGGCCTCTAAAGCCTTCAAAACTGAGTTCAAAGTTTCTGTACCCTGCTGCCAATACCGAAAATCTTCAATATCTTCCAATATACACTTGATCTGGCAATGAAACTTTACTGGCAGACTTATATGACCAAAATCAACCTCCAAGAAAGAAATCAGATCATTCTGAGCACATATGAAAATTACCAAAAATAGTAACTTTCCATAAATAGCAGCTCTACACAAAATAGCCCTTATTGAATACAAAACAGAAATATTTTTTTTGGGTGATGCAAGATTGCTCTTACACCTAGGATGCTCCTGCATCAGACACCCAGGGTAATTTGAGAAGTGACCGTGTCACGACTCAGGTGTGCAGAGGAAAACCAAGATAGCTAACCTCCTCCTTTGTCAGCCATGATGAATCTTCAACATGTCATCCTTTCCACTTGACCAGATATTCTTCATATGCCCTATTCCTTGTGCTTCTGCCAACACGACTGTCCAGTATATCATCGATCTCCTTAGTGTCTGAACTAGTTGCTGGAATACTCCACTGTGCTGCCGTGATCTCATCTTCAACACCTCCTTCATGATACTCTGTCAAATCTGAAATGTTAAACACTGGTGAAATATTTAGCTCAGTAGGCAATTCTACCTCATATGCATTTCCTGAATCATGTTTCTTCAGTATCCTACATGGTCCAAACTTCTTCATTTTCAGCTTGTTATATGTACCAACTGAAAACCGCTCCTTCCACAAATGAACCATGACTTCGTCACCAACTTGAAATTCTTTATACCTCATTTTCTCATCTACCTTAGCCTTATACTGTGCATTCATCTTGGTAATATGCTTCCTCACCTCTTCATGGATGTTCTTCAAGTGTTCTGCAAAATCCTCAGCTTCAGCACTACTTATTTCTCCTTTATCTATCTTCCTCAATTCAGATGCATTTCTTGGACTACTTCCATATACAATCTGAATGGTGATTTACCAATGCTCCTGTTGATAGAATTATTATATGCAAATTCCACCTATGGTAAAATCAAATCCCATCCTGTTGGCTTATCTCCAACCAAACATCTCAGCAAATTTCCCAAACTCCTATTCACCACCTCTGTCTGTCCATCAGTCTGTGGATGATGTGATGAACTAAACTTCAATCTGTCTTCAACTTCTTCCACAATGTACGCCAGAAATATCCAACAAACTTAGTGTCCCGATCTAAAACTATGGTCTTTGGCAAACCATGAAGTCTCACTACTTCTCTAAAAAACAATTCTGCTACATGAACAGCATCATTAGTCTTCTTGCAGGGAATAAAATGTGCCATCTTTGAAAATCTGTCAACTACCACAAAAATTGAATCGTGTCCCCGCTGTGTCCTCGGCAAACCAAGAACAAAGTCCATGCTGATATCCTCCCAAGGCTTCTCTGGTACAGGTAATGGCTGATACAACCCTGTATTCTGCTTCACTCCTTTCGCCATCTGACATACTCTGCAACTCTGTACAAACTTCTTCACATCTTGCTACAATTGTGGCCAATAATAATTCTCACTAACCAAACCAAGGGTTTTATCATGACCAAAATGTCCAGCCAATCCTCCGCTATGCTTCTCCTTGATGAGATTCTCCCTCATAGAACTTCGTGGAATGCACAACTGACTCCCTCTGAATAGCATATCATCCTGGATGATGAAATCCAACCATTTTGTCTTGTCTAGAGTAACAGGTTCTGTACAAGCTTTCCAAGCTTCACAAAAATTAGGATCCTCTGGATACAAATTCTTGAGTTCCTTGAACCCAACCACTTCAATCTGCATTTCTGTCAGTAATAGTTGCCTTCTGCTAAGAGAATATGCAACCCTATTAGACTTTCCACTCCTGTGTTTCAAAACAAATGTATAACTCTGCAAAAACTCAACCCATTTCAAATGCTTTTGATTCAATTTTCCTTGACTATTCAAATATTGCAAAGCTTGATGATCAGTATACAAAACAAACTCCTTAGGAAGCAGATAATGTCTCCACTTCTTTAATGCCTGAACTATAGCATAAAATTCTTGATCATAAACAGAATATTTTCTCTTGGCATCATTTAACTTCTCACTGAAATAAGCAACAGGTTTACCTTCTTGGCTCATAACAGCTCCTATTGCAGTACCACTAGCATCACAATCTACTTGAAACACCTTATTAAAATCTGGAAGTGCTAAAACAGGTTGTTCTGTAACTTTTTGTTTCAATAATTGAAAACTCTTTTCTACTCCTTTAGTCCACTTAAACTCTTTCCTATCCCCTCTCATTGTTCAGTCAAGGGTCCACAAATACTGCTAAAATTTTTGATAAACTTTTTGTAAAAGCTAGCTAGACCATGAAAATATCTTACCTCAGTAGCACTCCTTGGAGTAGGCCATTCAAGGATAGCCTGTACCTTCTTTGGGTCCATTTTTAGACCTTCTGCTGAAACTACAAATCCCAAATACACTAACTCTTTCTTCACAAAATTGCACTTCTTCAAATTAATCAACAATTTCTCTTCTCTCAACTTCTCAAATACCATACGTATATGCATCATATGCTCATCCAATGTCTTACTAAAGATCAAAATATCATCTAGGTAAACAATGACAAACTTACCCAAAATTCTTTCAGAACCTCATTCATGAGCGCATGAAAGTGCTCGGTGCATTGGTTAGCCCAAAAGGCATGACTAACCACTCATACAGTCCTTCCTTTGTCTTGAAGGTAGTCTTCCATTCATCTCCTTCTCTGATCCGAATCTGATGATATCCACTCTTCAGATCTATCTTTGAAAAATACACAGCTACACTCAAACAGTCCATAATATCATCCATTCGTGGCAATGGAAACCTGTACTTGATTGTGATCTTGTTTATTGCTCTGAAATCTGTACACATCCTCCAGTCTCCATTCTTCTTTGGTGCTAATACCGTAGGTACAACACAGGGACTCAGACTCTCTCGAATCAATCCTTTCTATAACAACTCATGTACTTGTCTGTTCAACTCCTCACTTTTTGCAGGTGTCATTCTGTGTGCTGCCTTATTCGGTAAACTCACTCCTAGGATCAAGTACATCTGATGACTGATCTTCCTGACTGGTGGTAATCCATCAGGCACGTTATCGGATACAATATCCTGAAACTCATTCAACAAATCTGCAACTTCTACAGGAACATCTTCTACTTCCTCTTTACCATCTTTTGGAATTAAAGCAAAACATACATGCTCATGCCTCATACCATCTAGAAAATTTCTTCCATCAACAAAAGTTATCCTTGCATTACCACATACCTTTTCTTCAATCTCCTTCAATGGTTTTAGCTTATGTCGCACTCCATCCTTTGTCAGGGAATAGGTATTCACACGACCATCATGTACAACACATCTGTCAAACTGCCACGGTCTATCTAACAACATATGACATGCATCCATAGAGATGATATCACATAGTACCTCATCTTGGTACCCACCGATCTTGAACTTTACCAGGCACTGTTCACTGACCATGACCTTTTGGTCATCCTACACCCAGGCAATCCGATATGGATGTGGGTGTTTCTGTCTCTTGAGCTTCAACTTTGTCACCATCTCTTCTGACACCAAATTGTCAGTGCTTCCACTATCAATAATCACATCACAGCATTTACCCTCACACTTGCATCTAGTGTGAAATAGGCTCCTCCTTTGCTCAGGTTCATTCTCACCACTCAACAGGACTCTTCTGTTAATCAACATTTCTCCTCTTTCAGTATCTTCATAATTTGATGATCTGGCATCTTCATCTATATGTGCAACTCTGGCCTGGCCTTCATTTCTCCTGTCTATTCTGCCTTGGCACTGAGGACATTCAAATGCCCTATGACCTTCTTCTCCACAGTGAAAACATGTTCCATGGAAGCCACCTCTTCCAGATCCTTGTCCTCTTCCTCTTCCTCTCTGATCTCTATTATTCTGATCCTGGAAGCGATTGGAATTATTTCCGTGCTGATTCTGACTGCTACTGGCCTCATCCTTCTTTTTCGGATCTTCATTTCGGCCACCATATGACCATCCACCAGATCATCCACCGTGACCTCTTCCGTTTATCTGCTCTCAAACTTCTTGTCCAGCTTTTCCTCTACTTTTAGGGAAAATTGGTATGCCTCTTCAATACTATTCATTCGAACCAGATTCAGCTCCTCCTGAATGCTTGGCCTTAACCCATTAAGGTATCGGGCAACTTTCTCTTTATCAGCTTCTGCATGGCCTGTTCTGATGAGAAGTCGATAGAAATCCTCTGTATACTCCTGAACAGATCTTCTTGCTTGCTTCAAACTTTGCATTTTCTTTAGTAGGTCAAGCTCATAATCAACAGGAATGAACTACCACTTCAATTTATCCATCATCCGATCCCATCTCATGATTTTCTCCTTTCCCCTTCTATTTCACTCCATACTGAATCTCTTGCCACCATATCTTCGCATGACCTTTCAGTCTGGCCTTCGCAAATTTGACCCTATCAGGATCCTCAACATCTTCATACTCAAAATATTCTTCACATTCATTGATCCAGTCGATCAATTCCTCTGGGTTAAGATTTCCAAAAAATGTAGGAACCTCAATCTTAGGTCTTTTCCCAATCTTGGAAATCGCCCAAAAAATTCTTTCTTCCTCCTGGTTCTCAAATTCAACTTCTCCTTCTTGATATTCTTCTTCGGCTTCATCCTCGCTTTCATCTCTGGCATTAAGATTCATTACTCTACGAATCTCTTCTTGCAATGCTCGCACTTGTCTCTGTAGCTCTCTAACCTCAGGTGTCACAGCACCAGCTCTTCCACCACGTTCTCTTCGTGGAGGCATTTTTGTGATGCGCGCTAAAACCCTAACCACGGTCCTGGTGCAAAATGCCTCATAGTCGACGATCTATTTACACACTCAAGAAAACCTGCTCTGGTACCACTTGATGAAGGGTGCTCCCCTTAATACCACAAACACATAACAGAAATAGAGAAACAACAATAGTAATATGCAAGAACAGGAAATTGGCTTCTTATTATCTCCACAAATGTGGAATTAAAAACTTTTAGAATTACAATATGCAAAGCCACATGGGCATTCCCTTACAATATTCTGTAGGATAAAGCCTCGAATCAATACCCAGAACTATTCCGAACTGCCTAAGACAATAATACAGCCTTCCTTATATAGGCAATTTTCCACTGCCTGGGAAGGTTCCAGAATTTTAGCCAATAAAGCCGACCAAACTTAGAATTATTTTATTTTACATTTTATTACATCATAGTCGGCTCAAGATAACCTTTGAAACCCGAACAAAAATTTTGAAGAAAATTATTTTCTGCCATTTCGGGTGGCCCAACTTCCGAAGACAATAAGTCATCACCAGTTGACCCGATCGGCTATTATAACCCCATTTTGGAAATGCCGCGAAGCACTCTATAGGCTTGACCAGCGCAAGCACTTGTCACCCAAATTTTTGACCTCATCCGGGGCCTCTAAAGCCTTCAAAACTAAGTTCAAAGTTTCTATACCCTGCTGCCAATACCGAAAATCTTCAATATCTTTCAATATACACTTGATCTAGCAATGAAACTTTACTGGCAGACTTATATGACCAAAATCAACCTCCAAGAAAGAAATCAGATCATTCTGAGCACATACAAAAATTACCAAAAATAGTAACTTTCCATAAATAGCAGCTCTGCACAAAATAGCCCTTATTGAATACAAAAATAGAAATATTTTTTTGGGTGATGCAAGATTGCTCTTACACCCAGGATGCTCCTGCATCAGGAAACAACGTAGTAATCCATTATGTCTGATGAAACCATAATGTTTTATCTTGTTAATTGAAACCCATAAATATTGAATTTATAATTATCACTTAATTTGTAACACCCCATCTATACTAAAAGATAAAAGATGATACTAAAGAAGAAACCATCATAAATAAAGTCACATAAAACCACAGTAATAATTTTTTTTCTTAAAAGAACAATCTGATTACATATAATCATAGCAACTGCTTTTAAAAGCTTTATAGTTTACAATCGATTTACATCAGAGTCATAATATTACTCTTTATTCAAAGATTAAGTCTCAAACAAAATTTTCCTTCTTTCCAAAAACCATTACATTCTACGAATAGATCTGATAACTAATAACCATGAAATGATCTATTTCCCATAAAACTTAACAACTGCTATCCACTGTCCCATATTCATCTATTTATCCATCTAAAACTTGAAAACCAAAATGAACACAAACGTAAATAGAAAACAGGGCTCAGTCTCAATGATAAAGAAAATCAATCATCTCCAAATATCTGCAATCATAAAAGTCAGTACAAAATAACATTTATGCAGATTTAGATACAGATGTAATTGAAAACTAAATAACATAATTTCCATTCTTTTACACCAAAATCATCAAGCACTAAATTTCTTTCTAATAGAAATAAACTCACAAAGAAAATGACAAAGTAATGATCCAATAGTTCATGGGTGTCCACATACGGACCTACGCTATGTATCTGTAAGGAACCTCGTAGTAATCCATTATGTCTGATGAAACCATAATGTTTTATCTTTGTTAATTGAAACTCATAACCCTTGAATTTTTAATTATCACTTAATTAAAAAACTGACAGAAATTCTTTCCCATAAGAATATAGACTAGTGTCAGTCATAACTGATAGAAATTCTATCATCACAAGGTACTAGACTAGTGTCAGCCCCCAATCTAAGGATCATACTTGCATTATCTTAAAAACACTTGATCTAGCAATCAATGAAAGCAGTGAAATGAACTACATAACACAATTTCACGAACATTCTGTTTCTAATGCATCAATTTACAAAATTGAAATAGAAAACAAAAATCCATTATAAAACCATATTACCATATTTCTTAACATACATTCATAAATATGATGTTTCACGTAAGATGAAAAGATCACAACTCTTTCTTCATCACAAAACCAAACAAAATAATCTCCATATTAACTTAACATTAAAACTGTAACTGTACAATAAAATATCCATATCAAATCCATGTTTCCATTGAATAGAAAAGAACTAACATAATCATACATCAACTGAATCAACACAACACCCATCACTTTTAACAAACATACTAGTTTACCATAACCGAATTATTAAACTAAATGGCCATACACCCTGCTCTATTAATTACAAGTTTATACCATTTATATACATGTTGGCGTATGTACATTTATACACCACGGCTTGTGTATACATATACATATCCCAGCAGGTATATATATATATGTTTATATAATTACATAAGCTTGTAATTAATAGTTTAGAATGACAGTCATAACATCTATTATATACATGTTGGCGTATGTACATGTATACACCATGGCTTGTGTATACATATACATATCCCAGTAGGTATATATATTTATATATCTAATTGCATAAACTTGTAATTAATAATTTAAGTCCATGAATATGCAATAGAAAAACCATACTAATCTTCATAGTTCTGTCACAGAAAACAACTACCTTATTATACTACTAATCTGCCGAATACATAAAATAATGATAGAATAATAACCGACTTCTACCTCTTAATCAAATTACCAAAGTGTTTCTTTTCTTTTCCTTACTGTCTGTACAAGATAGTAATTGATTTTCCTATAAATCCCTTACATTTCCTAATGTTGTATCAACTGTAATACACACTGGTGATAATACTAAAGATCATAAAACTCACAATCAAGTTTCACATAACCAAGACATCCACATTCCTCTATTGACTGATATATACAGTGACAAACATCCTTTTAACCAAACATCGACACCAGAAAACTAAAGGAGTTTGCCCAAAAGAAATACCTTAATCCATACTTAAGTTGCAAGTGTTAACACAAAATACGACAGGTATCTAAAACACTAAGAAATACCACTAATTCCCTTTTCCACAATACAGCTCAAAGAAAACATCAACCTTGGTTAATGACAGTGATAGAGAAACCTGATTTCAACATATAACCAAGTCTATACAAACTGTATACATTATGATGCTACAATGCTCCTAATAGCAGGTACAGTGCGAGAAGATCAAAAGAATTTTTTAACACAAAAACTCATGCTGGTTCCATACTGTATTGATATGTTGATCATCAAACCCGACTAACTCCCTTAACACTCTCCTAGCAAGTAAACATCGACACCAAAACACACAAGGAAATAATCCTATAACATCTACAAATCTATATTCCATAGTTTGGCACAGACTTTACTAAACATTGCCGAATTCATACTCAGAACAGAGAAAACCCCTTAATACATTATGCTCGAAATAGCATATCAAAACAAGTTTTAAATACCACATTAAAACCAAACACTTACTAAACAGTCATTTGTTACCAAGTTTCACCACTAATCAGAACATTATAACTAGATTGACTTCTTAAACTATCCAAGAAAGAAAAAGATCGATTCATGACCGAACTCACAAAATAGACAAACACAAAACTTCACATTTCATCAACTAACAATCAGTGATAACCAACATTCCATTAATACATTTGCAAAATCTTAAAATGGAAATAGAGGTTAAGGTAAGAGATGCCCTTGCCTGGTATTCATATCGAGAAGATATCCAGAATCGGACTGCTAGAGCTAGCCCCTGCCTGGTGAGCTTCACAAATGAATCCCAAACTCACCCACAAAGATCCCTTATGACAGATTACCAAAATGTTGTGCAAGAGAACCCAAAATGCAGAGATAACAGTGTGAAACTCCCAACCTCCTAAATGACCATGAACAGAAGGGTTTATCTTTGCCGTGAAAACCCCTTTCATTCCAAGCCACTTATCAAGAAGGATACAACAGTAACATGGGTCCATAACCAACTGTTTCCCCAAAATGCTGCAGCATAACATGGTAAAAAAATGGAGTCATATACAAACTGTAACTCCTTAACCAGAGCAAATGGCAGATTTCAAACTCAACAATGAATTCCCATCGATAAGTTCATTCAATGCAAACTTATCTCTTGCAGTGAACACAACTCAATACCTGCCAAATGTCCAACATAGTACATTTCCACAACCCGAAAAATAGCTTAAACCCCACTAACACCCTAAAGCAATGCAAGTGCATTAATTCCCTATTGTAAGTCATGTCTTCAAGCCAGTTAATAATATGAAGACTTAGGGATAGGTTAATACATGTCTTTGCCAATAAGATTAGTCATTAACTAACTTAATCATCTAAGATAACAGTGCATGACATTGCCAATTAACTAACACTTTATCACACTAACCTCCTACTAACATACAACATAGGATATACTAACTTAGTTAATTCATATAGTTTTAGTAAATGAAATACCACATTATTACTAAAACATTCACTCATAGTTATATGTATAAAAATACATATATTTCAAATTCATTAATTTTGAATTCACAATTTGATTAACGTTTAAATAACAATAGTACTCTAAATATTGTCTATACACATCAAGATACAGTTAACAATAATAATGTAACCATTTCTAATTACATCTAACATATTACTAAGGATTACAAAACAATGAATCAATAATCAGACAATTAACTAACTGTATAGTTTGTCCTTATTTCATAACCAAACCAATGTTCAAAATTCAGTCTAAGCCAATTCTGTCATCAGAATAGGACTCATAAAGTGACAGAAATAGACATAATTCCCTGAATGTCTGGTAGAATAATAGAGATAACATATTTAATCCAAAAACAAAATTCAAAAGAACGCAGTCAGAGTTCGAACTCAAAGAAATCTAACATAACATAACATAACATTAGAAAAGTAAAGTCTGGAACTGGTAGGGGCATGACACCCTTTGCCACTAGTCTAGGCTTACTCCTGAAAGCCTGTAAACAAATGAGGATGTGCAGCTCTCATAGCCCCTATATCCTCCCAAGTTGCAGAAGCTACATCATCAAGATCCCATAACACCTTTACCTGCTCCACCTTGTGTCCTCTGAGATTTAGCTCTCTTTGCTAGATGATCTAAACTAGTTCCAGCATCAGTTGACCATCTACCACCTGCAAATTTTTCCAATTTAACACATGTGCAATGTCAGGTATATATTTCCTTAAGATGGAAATGTGAAATACATCATGAATTCATGAAAGACTAGGTGGCAAAGCAAGTCTGTAGGCAACTGGACCCACTCGTTCTAGGATCTCAAATGGTCCCACAAACCTTGGAGACAATTTTGACCCTTTACCATACTTAATAGGACTTTTTCAGGGTCTAACCTGAAGAAATACCTTATTCCCAACCTCAAATTGACGTTCAATCCTATGCAAGTCTGCATACTTTTTCTGCCTGTCCTGAGCTATAGACAAGTGTTCTCTAATGCGCTTAACCTGCTATTCTAAATCCTGAAGCATCTCAGGACCCAAAAGAATTTTGTCTTCAAGATTGTCCCAGCTTAAAGGTGTTCTAAAAGGTCTTCCATACAAAGCCTGGAAAGGAACCATACCTATAGAACTATGGTAACCATTGTTGTAAGAAAATTCAACCAAATGCAAGTACTCTTCCCATCTATTTTGCATGTCCATCACATACATTCTAAGCATGTCTTCCAAAATCTGATTGACACGCTCAGTCTGTTTGTCAGTTTTGAGATGATATGCTAAACTAAAGTTCAGCTGAGTACCTAATTCACGCTGCAAAGACCTCCACAAAGATGAATTAAAAACTGAATCCCTATCAGATATGATCTTCTTCAGAATCCCATGCAGCTTAACAACGTATTCCATATAAATTCATGCCACAGATGCAGCATTATAAGTGGATCTTATAGGAATAAAATGGGCAACTTTGGTTAACCGGTCAACAACAACCATAATGGCATCATGTCACCTAGCTGAAAATGGTAACCCCATTATGAAATCTATGGATATGGTATCCCATTTCCATTAAGGCACACTATGAGATTGAAGTAAACCAGCTAGATGTTGATGCTCAGCTTTAACTCTCTGACACTCCAAGCATCTAGCCACAAAATCAGCAATATCCCTCTTCATACCCGGCTAGTAGTGATGCTGCCTAAGATCAGCATGCATCTTCTTCACACTAGGATGTGTTGAATAAGGTGCCTTATGTGCTTCAGTCATAACTAGGTTCCGAAGATCCCTAACTTTTGGCACATATATGCTGCCTCGGTAAGTCATTAATCCTTCAGTGTTGATAGAGTAACCCTCAAATCTACCTTCTAATACATTGCCACTATCAATCACTGCCTTGACATCTAAATACCAAGGATCAGTAGCCAAATTCAGAAGTATTCTCTCTTTCAAATCAATTGTGAGGGTCAAAGAAGAGAGTTCATGACACCTTCTGCTAAGAGCATCCACTACTTTGTTCTCTTTACCCTGAATATACTTCATTTCGAAGTCATACTCACACAAAAATTCCATCCATCTGCACTGACGTGCATTAAGATTGGGTTGCGTGAACAAATATTGTAGACTTCTATGATCGGTATGAAGCTCAAAATGTTGACCAAGAAGAAAATGCTGCCATTTGGTCAAAGCATGGATCACTACTGCGAGTTCCAAATCATGAGTAGGATAATTAATTTCATGATCCTTTAGTTTCCTAGATTCATAAGCAATGACCCTACCATCCTACATCAAGACAACCCCTAAACCATCCAATGAGGCATCAGTGCACACAACAAATTCCTTAGAAGGATCAGGTACCACTAAAATTGGTGCACTAGTCAAACGTTCCTTTAGATGTTGGAATGCTTCTTCACATTTATCTGACCAGATGAATTTCTTACCCTTTCTCTGGAGAGAAGTAATGGAATGGGCTATCTTTGAAAAATTAGCCACAAATCTTCTGTAGTAGCTAGCCAGACCCATAAAACTTTGTACTTCAGATACATTGGTTGGAGTTGGCCACTCTACAATTGCCCTGATCTTAGCAGAATCAATAGCTATTCCATCTCCTGTAATAATGTGACCCAAATAACTTATTTCAGTTTTGAAAAATTCACATTTTTCAGGATTGGCATATAGCTTGTTCCTACGGAGACATTCAAAGACTTGCCTCAAATGCTGCTCATGCTCCTCCAAGGAGTTATAATATACCAAAATGTCATCAAGGAACACTACCACAAACTTGTCTAAGAAAGTCCAGAATACTCCCTACATCAAACTCATGAATACTGATGGTGCATTAGTCAACCCAAATGGCACTAACATGAATTCATAATGCCCATACCTTGTGCGAAAAGCTATTTTATGAATGTTAGCTTCTTGAATCCTTAACTGATGGTATCCAGATTTGAGATCAATCTTGGAAAACACCTTGGCACCCTTCACTTGATCAAACAAATCATCGATGCGAGGCAAAGGATATCTATTTTTGATAGTAGCTTTGTTCAGTTGTCTATAGTCGATATAAAGCCTCAAAGATCCATCCTTCTTCTTGACGAAGATAACAGGTGCTCCCCAAGGTGAAACACTAGGTCTAATAAGTCCCTTCTCAAGAAGTTCTTCAAGTTGAACCTTGAGTTCCACTAATTCTTGAGTGGTCATACGGTAAGGAGTCTTGGAAATCAGTTCGGTTCCCAGCAAAAGATCAATCCTAAAATCAATTTCTCTTTTAGGTGGGATTCCCAGATGTTAGATTAGGTGAAATACTAATCTCCCAAGAACACCTGCATGCATAACCCTGTCACATGGAAGAAGCAAAGCACAGAAGCAAGAAAAATCATAGAGGCCAAAAAGCCAGAGACATCTTATGAACATGCAAAGAGCAATCTCTATTATGATCCAATAAGTGAATTATCTAAAAAGAATGTACAAAGGGTTCAACCATATAGGTGAACAATAAAACCCTAAAGTTATAAAGAAAAAAATAAAGCTAGGTTGCACATTATAATTAATAAATATATTAATTATAATGCACCTAAAAGATAGCTTAAGTAAATAGAGTAATAAATGACTTAATTAATTAAACCAAAGTGATTTAATTAATAAGCATAAAGTATGATTACTCTAACACCCCCCCTTAAGCGTAGCTCAAGAGGGAAGCTAACCTAGCACAGCTATGAAAGCAGAAAATGGGTCCCGGCAACAAGGCCTGATCAGGTACCCAGTACAAGAAAAATAAACTAGATGAAGGAAACAAAGCCTCCAATCTAGGGAATGTCCCAAAGAAAGGAACAAGAAAGAGCATGAAGCATCTCTGAAACATGAAACTGCAAACACTGTCAGAAGAATACTGCTGGAACCCCCATTGAAATAGTGCATGACCAGGTAGAGAAGACAAAGTCTGAAGAGCTGATCAATCGAAGAGGTGACCTCCAAAAATGGAATGAATGAGTGTCTATATAGTAGATGATCCATCTCACCGAAATGCATAGGTGCCTAGCCACTGCATCCGCCTAGTACATAAGAACAAAAACTGAATACGTAGATCACTCAACCAAACCAAGGAAGCAATAGAGCCAACAGGTGAACCCCCCCATAATGCTGAACGGGGTGACAGGAACACTAAAATGCAATGCCAGAAACATCTGCAAGAAGAAGAAACAGGAACACCAATAGTGCAACAGAAGTACACGCACAGGATAAAGGGCGGTGTTGAAGAAGAAGAATAGATCTTCTGGACACACAGCATGGGCTAATGTCGTGGAAGGTACACTCACTTGACAAAGGTGGATGAGCACAAAAGGAAAAACATCATAACCCCCCATGGCACTTTATAACTGAGTGCGAGTACAAACAAACACAAGGTGTACAAGATCCCAAATATGCAAAAGTAGGCACTTTATCTCAGTGTGTTTACAGAAAAAAGAATGCAACAGAAGAGAAGCATACAATGCTCAAAAGACAGAAAGAAGAGTGAGCTATGAACTCAGAAGAAGAGATCCCCGGACCTGTAGAACCAAGCACTCCACCAGAGGGCATAAACTGCATAACTCAGAGGATTGAAAACCTGGAGTAGAATCTGGAAAAATAACCTCTGCCACTGAATAGCACACTGAATCAGCTTTTCGAAAATACCAAGTTTGCTGAAAACTGAGCCCGGATGTGAGAGATATAGTGTCCGGAATGCAAAAAGTACCCGTGACTTTGACTGGCAGAAAACCCCTGCAAACGGCAAAATCAAACAACCAAACTGAAAAAAACAGAAAGGTCTCGGAACCAGCTTTCCGTCGATATCTTGTTTGGCAAAAAATGCCATCGTATGCTCAAGTTACGGCAAAAATAGTGACAGGTGCACTGGCAGGCACCTGAAAAAGAAAACCTCTGAATTCAACAGCCTGGTGCGAAAAATGGAAGAAGAATCTGAAAAAAAGCTGTTCATATAAAACAACCGTCTTGGAATCATCTTTCCGATGATATCTCATTCGCCCACTAACTCCTCCGTATGAGCAAGTTATGCCAAAAAAAGCATCAGGTGCTCCAGGAAAGCAAAAAAGTAGTCCTGCCTTCGAAGGCATGGTACAAAAAACGAGGCAAAAAACTCAAAAAGAAACCTCCATAATTGCCTTCGTCTCGGAAAGAGCTTTCCGATGATATAAAAAACTCCCAAATACGCCTCCAGATGAAGAAGATATGGCAAAAAAAAGGCCAATTACCCTTAAAAACAGAGCCCTAAAAAAACATGCAAATTTTTTTTAAAAAAATTAAAAAGCATGTCCGCTGACGTCATGCTAATGCCAGTAGAGGGCCTGGGGGCTGAATCAGGAAACCCCGGGTCATGTGGGGGACCAGGGGTTGGTGCTGGTGCCGGCGGTGGGCGGGCCGGCGGAGCGGAGGGCGCGGGCGCTGGCGGCAGGGCCGGGAGCGGCGGAGGCCGCAGACTGGCGGAGCGGAGGGAGCCCGGTGGCTTGCAGCTGCAAGCGGCTCGGCAGAGGCCGCGGGGTGGGGCCTGGGTGGCCGCTGGGTGGCGCCTGGGAGGCCGCCCCGTAAAAAATTTTTAATAATTTTTTTCAAAAATCGCCGTCTCGGAGTGCGTGCCAGGGCCGTACGGCCCTGGTATGCAAAATTTTTTTTGCCTCTGATGCCACTGTGTCCAAAATGGACAAGTTTTATATGGATTTAGGGGTTCTTGGGCCTTCCGGACACAGTGGTGGTGTCTTTTTTTGCCCAAGGTGAGCCAAATTTTGGCTCCCCCCAGATCCACAAAAAAAACTTCTGAAACCCTTGAAAACCTCCTGCTTCTGAAACACTTCAACAAAGCACGAACAACGAGCAGCAAGATGGCTTTGATACCATGTTAGATTAGGTGAAATACTAATCTCCCAAGAACACCTGCATGCATAACCCTGTCACATGGAAGAAGCAAAGCACAGAAGCAAGAAAAATCATGGAGGCCAAAAAGCCAGAGACATCTTATGAACATGCAAAGAGCAATCTCTATTATGATCCAATAAGTGAATTATCTAAAAAGAATGTACAAAGGGTTCAACCATATAGATGAACAATAAAACCCTAAAGCTATAAAGCAAAAAATAAAGCTAGGTTGCACATTATAATTAATAAATATATTAATTATAATGCACCTAAAAGATAGCTTAAGTAAATAGAGTAATAAATGACTTAATTAATTAAACCAAAGTGATTTAATTAATAAGCATAAAGTATGATTACTCTAACACCAGACTCTCTGTAATAAATACATCTGAGAATTCCTTCAAAATTGGATGATCTAACTGGTGTTCCAAGCAACTGGTTCATCAAAATCATTGATAGAAATAGCAAACAATTTGCATCCCTTTTGAAAACATCTCTGAAGTTGCTTAGCAGAAATAGTTCTGACTAACATAGGCCTCTAAACACCTGCAATAATCTTGATGGTTCCATTATCATCGATGCACCTAACAGTCTTCTCTCTACAATCGATGATAGCTTGGTGTTGCTCTAACAAATCCATTCCCAAAATAATGTCATAAGAACCTAAAGGAATAAACCTAAGGTTAACTATAGTAGTAAAAGCCTTAAATTGAACCTTACAATTTTCAGCTATAAACCCCGATTCAACCTTTGTCCCTGATGCTAACTCGACTTGCCATGCCAATTCAGCTTTACTCATAGGAATTCCACATTGCTTAACCAAATTGGAAGAAATAAAAGAGCCAGTGGCACCAGAGTCAAATAAAATAGAGATCTTCTTACCTTGGTAATTACCTCTAGCTTCAATCACAGTGTTCTGATGATCTACTTGTTTTTGATCCACAGTAGCAAAGGTGTGATGATTCCTTCCAGAATCACCAATAGTAGCCTCTGAACTTGTGGCTTTAGACCTGACCTGACTATTGCCTCGAAGGGGACAATTCCATTGCAAATTCCCCAATTGCCCACATTTCCAACACTCTACTCCTCTCTTGGTACTTTTATCATGTGATGAGTTCACTAGAGGTGATGCATAACTCTGTTGTACACTCTGAGTTGGTTTAAAGGACTTAGGTTGCTTAGGAACCTTGAAACTTTTGTTTGATTTGGAAAACTTTTCAAACTTCCTCTTCTGAAATTTACCACTTGATCCACTAGAAAATGCCTTGATATTATCTTGATAAGGTTTCTAATTCTTCCCACTACTTTGAGCTGGTGGATTCACAGATCCTTTGGCTAAAAATCCTAATTTTAATTCTATGAGCTTGGCTTGATCGGTAGCTTCTTTCACTGTCTTAGATTTGAAAGTTCTCACTTCTTCTCCAATTTTAGGGTTCAAACCCCTAATGAAGTGTTGTACCAAAGGCTTATCATTCTCTAACCAACTGGAATATTTCTTCAGTTGGAAAAACCTCCTCTCATACATTTCCACTATTGAGTTTCCTTGAGAAATGTTGAAGAATTCTTCAGATCTAGTTTGCTACCAATAATCCGACATGAATCTCTCACAAAATCTTTCTATGAAAAGCTCCCATGTAACCTGAGAGATGATAATTCCAAGTTGTTCTAGTTCCATATTCCACCATATGGAAGCAAAGGATCTCAGCTGCATTATGGTCCAATGAACCTTTACATTACCCTGATAATCATGGAGAATAAAACACCTTTCGATGTTCAAGAGCCATGCTTCAGCTTCAGTACCACCCTTTGTTCAATTGAAATATGGTCCTTTGAGCTTAGAAAGGTCTTTTAACTGAGTCCTGATAATAGGATCTTCTGCCATTGGGACTCGTATAACATGAGCATTTGCTACACCATCTGGAACATTGTTCCTAGCTTCAATGTTATCCAACCTATCAAGAATCCATTGGAGAACTTCAACCTAAGGTACCTCTCGATCATCCTGATCCATTCCTATTAAAGGATCAACTTGTTCATCACCATGTATTCCTTGGCGACCTCATCCTCTACCTCATCCATGACCACGACCGCATCGTCCACCCCTACCTCTGCCTAAATCGGCATCAACTGGGTCACCACGCCTTTGTGCTCCTCGTGTAACAGGAGGCATGCTTGAAACCCTATAGAAAAGTTCAATAAAATCACTAACGGAAGCATAATGATAAAACCCTTTTAAAAACCCTCAAGCCCTGAGTGTTTAAACTTGGGCTCTGATACCAACTGTAACACCCCATCTATACTAAAAGATAAAAGATGATACTAAAGAAGAAACCATCATAAATAAAATCACATAAAACCACAATAATAATTTTTTTTCTTAAAAGAACAATCTGATTACATATAATCATAGCAACCACTTTTAAAAGCTTTATAGTTTACAATCGATTTACATCAGAGTAATAATATTACTCTTTATTCAAAGATTAAGTCTCAAACAAAATTTTCCTTCTTTCCAAAAACCATTACATTCTACGAATAGATCTGATAACTAATAACCATGAAATGATTTGTTTCCCATCAAACTTAACAACTGCTATCCACTGTCCCATATTCATTGATTTATCCATCTAAAACCTAAAAACCAAAATGAACACAAACACAAATAGCAAACATGGCTCAGTCACAATGATAAAGAAAATGAATCATCTCCAAATATCTGCAATCATAAAAGTCAGTACAAAATAACATTTATGCAGATTTAGATACAGATGTAATTGAAAACTAAATAACATAATTTCCATTCTTTTACACCAAAATCATCCAGCACTAAATTTCTTTCTAACAAAAATAAACTCGCAAAGAAAATGACAAAGTAATGATCCAATAGTTCATAGGTGTCGAAATAAGGACCTACGCTATGTATCCGTAAGGAACCTCGTAGTAATCCATTATGTCTGATGAAACCATAATGTTTTATCTTTGTTAATTGAAACCCATAACCCTTGAATTTTTAATTATCACTTAATTAAACAAATGACAGAAATTCTTTCCCATAAGGATATAGACTAGTGTCAGTCACAACTGACAGAAATTCTATCATCACAAGGTACTAGACTAGTGTCAGCCACCAATCTAAGGATCATACTTGCATTATCTTAAAAACACTTGATCTAGCAATTAATGAAAGTAGTGAAATGAACTACATAACATAATTTCACTAACATTCTATTTCTAATGCATCAATTTACAAAATTGAAACAACAAATAGAAATCCATTATAAAACCATGTTACCATATTTCTTAACATACATTCATAAATATGATATTTCACATAAGATGAAAAGATCACAACTCTTTCTCCATCACAAAACCAAACAAAATAATCTCCATATTAACTTAACATTAAAACTATACTATACAATAAAATATCCATATCAAATCCATGTTTCCATTGAATAGAAAAGAACTAACATAATCATACATCAACTGAATCAACACAACACCCATCACTTTTAACAAACATACTAGTTTACCATAACCGAATTATTAAACTAAATGGCCATACACCCTACTCTATTAATTACAAGTTTATACCATTTATATACTTGTTGGTGTATGTACATGTATACACCACGGCTTGTGTATACATATACATATCCCAGCAGGTATATATATATATATATATATATATATATATATATATATATATATATATATATATATATATATATATATATATATATATATATATATATATATATATATATATATATATATATATATATATATATATAATTACATAAGCTTGTAATTAATAGTTCAGAATGACAGTCATAACATCTATTATATACATGTTGGCGTATGTACATGTATACACCACGGCTTGTGTATACATATACATATCCTAGCAGGTATATATATTTATATATCTAATTGCATAAACTTGTAATTAATAATTTAAGTCCATGAATATGCAATAGAAAAACCATACTAATCTTCATAGTTCTTTCACAGAAAGCAACTACCTTATTATACTACTAATCTGTCGAATACATAAAATAATGACAAAATAATAACCGACTTCTACCTCTTAATCAAATTACCAAAGTGTTTCTTTTCTTTTCCTTACTGTCTGTACAAGATAGTAATTGATTTTCCTATAAATCCCTTACATTTCCTAATGTTGTATCAACTGTAATACACACTGGTAATAATACTAAAGATCATAAAACTCGCAATCAAGTTTCACATAACCAAGACATCCACATTCCTCTATTGACTGATATATACAGTGACAAACATCCTTTTAACCAAACATCGACACCAGAAAACTAAAGGAGTTCACCCAAAAGAAATACCTTAATCCATACTTAAGTTGCAAGTGTTAACACAAAATATGACAGGTATCTAAAACACTAAGAAATACCACTAATTCCCTTTTCCACAATACAGCTCAAAGAAAACATCAACCTCGGTTAATGACAGTGATAGAGAAACCCGATTTCAACATATAACCAAGTCTATACAAATTGTATACATTATGATGCTACAGTGCTCCTAATAGTAGGTACAGTGCGAGAAGATCAAAAGAAATTTTTTAACACAAAAACTCATGCTGGTTCCATACTGTATTGATATGTTGATCATCAAACCTGACTAACTCCCTTAACACTGTCCTAGCAAGTAAACATCGATACCAAAACACACAAGGAAATAATCCTATAAGATCTACAAATCTATATTCCATAGTTTGGCACAGACTTAACTAAACATTGCCGAATTCATACTCAGAACAGAGAAAACCCCTTAATACATTGTGCTCGAAACAGCATATCAAAACAAGTGTTAAATACCACATTAAAACCAAACACTTACTAAACAGTCGTTTGTTACCAAGTTTCACCACTAATCACAACATTATAACTAGATTGAGTTCTTAAACTATCCAAGAAAGAAAAAGATCGATTCATGACCGAACTCACAAAATAGAAAAACACAAAACTTCACATTTCATCAACTAACAATTAGTGATAGCCAACATTCCATTAATACATTTGCAAAATCTTAAAATGGAAATAGAGGTTAAGGTAAGAGATGCCCCTGCCTGGTATTCGTATGGAGAAGATATCTAGAACTGGAATGCTAGAGATAGCCCCTGCCTAGTGAGCTTCACAAACAAATCCCAAACTCAACCATGAAGATCCCTTATCACAGATTACCAAAATGCCATGCAAGAGAACCCAAAATGTAGAGATAACAGTGTCAAACTCCCAACCTCCTAAATGACCATGAACATAAGGGTTTATCTTTGCCGTGAAAACCCCTTTCATTCCAAGCCACTTATCAAGAAGGATACAACAGTAACACGGGTCCATAACCAACTGTTTCCCCAAAATGCCACAGCATAACATGGTAAAAATATGGAGTCATATACAAATTGTAACTCCTTAACCAGAGCAAATGGTGGATTTCAAACTCAACAATGAATTCCCATTGATAAGTTCATTCAATGCAAACTTATCTCTTGTAGTGAACACAACTCAATACCTGCCAAATGTCCAACATAGTACATTTCCATAACCCAAAAAATAGCTTAAACCCCACTAACACCTCAAAGCAATGCAAGTGCATTAATTCCCTACCGTAAGTCATCTCTTCAAGCCAGTTAATAATATGAAGACCTAGGGATAGGTTAATACATGTCTTTGCCAATAACATTAGTCATTAACTAACTTAATCATCTAAGATAACAGCGCATGACATTGCCAATTAACTAACACTTCATCACACTAACCTCCTACTAACATACAACATAGGATATACTAACTTAGTTAATTCATATAGTTTTAGTAAATGAAATACCACATTATTACTAAAACATTCACTCATAGTTATATGTATAAAAATACATATATTTCAAATTCATTAATTTTGAATTCAGAATTTGATTAACGTTTAAATAACAATAGTACTCTAAATACTGTCTATACACATCAAGATATAGTTAACAATAATAATGTAACCATTTCTAATTACATCTAACATATTACTAAGGATTCCAAAACAATGAATCAATAATCAGACAATTAACTAACCGTATAGTTTGTCCTTATTTCATAACCAAACCAATGTTCAAAATTCAGTCTAAGCCAATTCTGTCATCAGAATAGGACTCATAAAGCGACAAAAATAGACATAATTCCCTGAATGTCTGGCAGAATAACAGAGATAACATATTTAATCCAAAAACAAAGTTCAAAAGAACGCAGTCAGAGTTCAAACTCAAAGAAATCTAACATAACATAACATAACATAGAAAAGTAAAGTCTAGAACTAGCAGGGGCATGACATAATTAAACAACTGACAAAAATTCTTTCCCATAAAGATATAGACTAGTGTCAGTCACAAGTGACAGAAATTCTATCATCACAAGGTACTAGACTAGTGTCAGCCCCCAGTCTAAGGATCATACTTGCATTATCTCAAAAACACTTGATCTAGCAATTAATGAAAGCAGTGAAATGAACTACATTACACAATTTCACTAACACTCCATTTCTATTGCATCAATTTACAAAATTGAAACAGCAATTAGAGATCCATTATAAAACCATGTTTCCATATTCCTTAACATACATTCATAAACATGATGTTTCTCAAAAGATGAAAAGATCACAATTCTTTCTCCATCACAAATCCAAAATAATAATAATCTCTACATTAACTTAACATTAAATCTGAAACTATACAATAAAATGTCCATATTAAATTCATGATTCCATTGAATAGAAAAGAACTAACATAATCATATATCAACTGAATCAACACAACACCCATCGCTTAGAACAGACATACAAGCTTGCCATAACCGAATTATTAAACTAATTGACCATACATCCTGCTCTATTAATTACAAGTTTATACCTCTATATACATGTTGGTGTATGTACATGTATACACCACGGCTTGTGTATACATATACATATCCCAGCAGGTATATATATATGTATATATAATTATATAAGCTTGTAATTAAGAGTTCAGAGTGACAATCATAACATCTATTATATACATGTTGGCGTATGTACATGTATACACCACGGCTTGTGTATACATATACATATCCCAGCAGGTATATATATTTATATATCTAATTGCATAAACTTGTAATTAATAGTTCAAGTCCATAAATATGCAATAGAAAAACCATACTAATCATCACAGTTCTGTCACAGAATACATCTACCTTAAAATACTACTAAATTTTCCGAATACATAAAATAATGACAGAATAATAATAATAACCGACTTCTACCTCTAAACAAAAATACCAAAATGTTTTTCCTTACTGTTTGAACAAGATATTAATTGACTTTCCTATAAATCCCTTAACATTTCCTAATGTCGTTACAACTGTATTACACACTGGTGATAATTACTGAAGAATCATAAAGCTCACAATCAAGTTTTGACATAACCAAAGATATCCACATTCCTCTATTGACTGATACATATAGTGACAAACACCCAATTGACAAAACATCGACACCAGATAACTAAAGGAGTACACCCAAAAAAAATACTTTAATCCACACTTATGTTGCAAGTGTAAATACAAAATACAATAGGTATCTAATAACACTATGAAATACCACTAATCCCTATTTCCACAATACAACTCAAAAGAAAACATCGATACCAACTTCGGTTAATGACAGTGGTAGAAAAACCCGATTCCACCTTATAACCAAGACTTTTACAAACTGAATACATTATGCTGCTATAGTGTTCCTAACAATAGGTATAGTGCGAGAACACTGTTAAAGAAGTTTTTAAACAAACACTCATCCTGTATTCCAAACTGGTTCTCATTCCCGATTAACTCCCTTTATACTGACCAAAGATAAAGTATACATCAACACCAAAACACACTAGGAAATAACCATATATCATCTGCAATAACTATATTCCCATAGTTCAGCACAACTTAACTAAAACATTGCCAAATTCATACTCAGTACAGAGAAAACCCCCCAACACATTATGCTCGAAAATAGCATATTTAAAAAACTTGTGTTTAATACCACACTAAAACCAATCTCTTACTAAACAGTCATTCGTTTCCAAATTTCTCCACTAATCATAGCATTTATTAACTAAAATGACTTCTTAATCTATCCGGGAAAGAAAAAGACTGATTCATGACCGAACTCACAAAGTATTCAAACACAAAACCTCACATTCATCGACTAATAAATAGTGGTAATCAACATTCCATTAATTTTCATTTGCAGAACATAAAATGGAAATAGAGGATAAGGTGAGAGAATGCCCCTGCCTGGTATTCATGTGAGGAGATATCCAAAGCTGAAATGCCAAAGCTAGCCCCTGCCTGGTGAGCTTCACAGACTGCCAAAATGTCATGCAAGAGAGCCTGAAATGCAGAGATAACAGTATGAAACACCCAACTTCCTAAATGACCATGAACAGAAGGGTTTAACTTGCTGTGAAAACCCCTTTCCATTCCAAGCCACTTATCATGTAAGATACAACAGGAAAACAAACCTATAACTAATTGTTTACCCAAACTCTCACAGAATAACATGGTGAAAAAAAGGAGTCAAAATCCAACTGCAACCCTTCACCAGAGCTAATGGCGTTCATCAAACACAACAATGAATTTTCATCGATAAGTTCATTCAATGCAAACTTATCTCTTGCAGTAAACACAACACATTACCTGCCAAATGTCCAACAAAGTACAATTCCCATAACCCAAAAATAGCTTAAACCTCACTAACACTTCAATGCAATGATAGTGCATTAAAACCCTGCCGATAAGTCATGTCTTTGAGCCAGATTATACTAAGAAGACTTAGGGATAGATTAATACATATCTTTGTTAATAACATTAGTCATTTTACTAACTTAAACATCTAAGATAACAGCGCATGACAATGCCAAATAACTAACACTTCATCACACTAACCTCCTACTAACATACAAAATAGGATATACTAACTTAGATAATTCATATAGTTTTAGTAAAACATAAATAACATAATTACTAAAATAATTGCTCATATTTATATGTATAAAAATACATATATACAAGTTTATTTATTTTTGAATTCAGAATTTGATTAACATTAAATAACAATAATTCTCTATATACTGTCTATAGTCATTAAGATACAATTAACCATAATAATAATAATAATAATGAACCAATAATCTGACAATTGACTAACCATTTAAATTGTCCTTATTTCATAATCAAACCAATATTCAAAATTCAGTCTAAGCCAATTCTGTCATCAGAAAAAGACTCATTAAGCAATAGAAATAGACATAATTCTCTGAGTGTCTGGTAGAATTACAGAGATAAACATATTTAATCCAAATAACAAAGTTCAAATGAACGCAGTCAAAGTTCAAACTCAAAGAAGTCTAACATAACATAGAAAAATAAAGCCTGGAACTGTTAGGGGCATGATAGGTTGCTAAAAACTATGACTGACAGAATGATCATTTCAACACTTGAACAAGAAAATGAAATTGCCTAGAAATATTGAAAAGCTTGGAAATTCTATGAATGTGACTCCTCACAGATGCTCTTCCTGAGAGTTTCTACTGTAAACCAAGACACAAATACCAAACATAAATTTTCCCTAGGTCTTATTTGGTAGAGCCTTCTTGAACCTATGTCAACAGAAAACCATAATTTAATGCCCGAGAAAAACAATGTTGAGAGTAAATTAATAGTTACTCCCAACTTAAGTTTAACTTAGGCATTATTATATTTTTATTATTAGTTATGTCAGTTTATTATCGGCTCTCTTTGTCCTTGCCTATATAAGCAGAGCTCTGTAAATTATTTCATATCTCAGTATCACTTTTCACCTTTTGGTGAAATATTTGACTCTTCATGAAGATTATCCTGCAGGTTGTGCTCCTGGACAAACAGAGACAAACAAAGACTTGGTAGTAAAAACATAAGGATGCACATCCACATCCACCCTTGTAATCTTATTAATAACAGATGTCTTGCCAATATTAGGGTACCCACAGATCAAAATAGTCTTGGTATTTGGGTCAATAGACAGTAACATTGCCATATGCTACCTCACCTATTCGAGGCAAGCCAAACTTGGTCCAACTCTCTTAACAATGGTACACGTCTATCCAAGTGCAGTAATCTTCAAAGATTTGCAGCAGTAAAGAGAATCCCCATATTTTTTCAGCCTAACATAGGCTTTGGCCACTTTGGCAATGAGATTGTGAGCAATATTGATCTGGCCAAGGGCCAACTTGTAGTGATCTTTATCATATAAAACATTTAGCAGATCTACATAAAATGGATGCACATCATCTTGGCAGGGGAAATCATCTACTATAACGGAAAGCTTGTGATGAAAATTTTGTTGAGTGAATTTTAGCTTGCGCATGTAAAACTAGCAGAGGCGGGAGATTGCATAGCCCTTGTGCACCATCATTCATGTCTACCGCTGTGTTCTTGATAAGATTATGTCCACATAATCTTTCCTCGAGGGCACCACCGTAATCTTCTTGAAATTATACTACACCATTTTTTCTCTCTTTCTCTTTTCTTGCGTTGATTCTTCCTGAAATTTGATTGCTCAGTCAGAAAATAGAATGAGCAGGGACCTGTTGACAACAAGCAGCAGAACTAGTGTGGACACCTGAAGATAAATATCTAGACTAATCACCGATCACATTGGTGATTACTTTGGGTATTTATCTTCATTTGTTTTTTTTTACATTCCATATTTGGTCAAAATTTTGAGTAACCGAAGTTGAAACTCTAACCAAGAATGGTCTAAATACTGACCATTATGTGTCGAAATGTGGTGTTGTGGGTTTGGCATCTTGTTCGTACGGGCCAAATATTTTGACCAACATTTGTCAAAATTTCTACTAATTTTGGTCAGAATCCACTATCGTTATTTTGGCATCCTGGTCGGTCGGGCCAAATATTTCGACCAACATTGGTCTAATTTGTGATAGAATTTGGTTGAAACTTAGTGTCTTGGTTTTAGCATCCTGGTCATTCATGCCAAGCATTTTGACGTATGGTGGTCAAATGTTCGATGCATATATCCCCCAATTGCTAATGGTAGTTTTGACCAAGATTGGCATAGAACATTCTACACTAACATGGATATGTCAAAAATATGACTAGAAAAATGGTGACAAGACCATTTGTTGATAATTCGACCAAGTTTGGTAGGAAATTCAACGAATAGTCCATTGAAAAAAGGTGCTACTTGTACTAGTCAGTCCATGGAAGAATAATTGGATCAAATAGATAATAACTATACTTGGGTACTAATTGTGAGACCTATTGATAAGGATGTGATAGGAACTAAGTGAGTTTTCAAAAATAAACTCAATGAAGCTGGTGAAGTAGTCAAAAATAACAAAATTCTTATGGTTAAGGGGTATGTGCAGGAAGAAGGCTTAGACTATGGAGAGAATTTTTCCCCACTGCTGGCATGATGAGCCCACAATAGTGGGTTACACCTTTTTAGACATAACGATTTTTGCTAAAATAATACATTTTTAATAAACTATGATAATTTAAGCCTTGAGAGGTTCCATTAGAAGGAATTAATTATAAATGGTTAGCTCAAATCATGTTAGATAAAAAAAAATTGATATAACATATATACTCCTCATTCATACCTACAATGGAGTCTCCTTCACACCTATTAAAATGCTGACAAAAAATCACTTTGACTTTATCTTTTGGTAGATCAAATGAATCCATTTGACAAATCTATCTATGTAGTAAGGTAATACTAAGAAAAATCTTTCCAATGATTATAATGTTAATATATATTAAGTTTATAATAACTTTTTATTTTTAGTTTTACTAAACATAGATAATTCACTATGTGTCTACCCCTATGTTTGACGCTTATGGAAAAATAGTAAATGAGAGAAAAAAATTCTAAAAAATATCTATGCCCTAGGTATTGAATTTCTCTTTCTATAAAAAAAAATTAAAATGAAATTTGACAAATACACAACAAGTTATAGGCTATGTAGTCAAGGTATGTGAAAATTATGGTTTAGTCAACTTTAAATGTTAATAAAATATGCAATAATCATGATAATGTCATCAAAAAATTGGCATGCCCTTCGTATGGATGTTACAAAACTAAACTTTAAAGAATCACATTGATATCTATTTAAGAAAAAAAGTTATGCTCTATGAAAACAATGTAACTCTTTGAAAATGACTTTTTCAACAACATACCAATTTTTGTGAGAGACAGAAAAAACCATTCAAATAAATTCAAAAATAAAAATAGAAAATATATTTAGAATCTAAACAAAAAATTCTAAAAGACTCTAATTTACTTCATCTTCTGCTTTCAAATGGTTTAATGACAATATGCATCTGAATCTAAAAGTTTTTTTCAAAATGTAGAGTTCAGTGTCCATTTAGACAAAAAAGTGTAACCCACTATTGTGGGTTCATGAGGATTTTTCTATCATATGTTTCTTATAATGGTTTTAAATTTTTCCAAATGGACATCCAATTTTCATTCTTGAATGGTATTTTGGAACAAGAAGTTTACATAGATTAACTTGATGGTTTTGCAATATCAAAATATGAGGACATGGTGTGCAAGTTGTAGAAGGAACTTTATGGATTGAAGTAGAGAAACCAAGGGCATGGTATAAGAAACTCCACTCATATCTGATGAAGATTGATTTCATCAAGAAAAGTGAGGATAGTAATGTTTAATTGAAGATTGAGAAGGATGAACAATTGTTGATTGTTGATTGTTGAAGTATTTACATAGATGACATCATTTTTGGTGGAAGTGATGAGACAATCATTTTTATTCTAGATGAAATGAGGATATAATTTGAGATGTCGATGTTTGGAGCTCCATCAAATTCTTTTCTTGGTTGCAAATATCTCATCTCAGTGAAAGAATCTACATCATCCAAATAAAGTATTTGAGGGAAGTGTTGAATAATTTTGGGTTAGAAGATTCTAAACTAGTTGGAACTCCAATGGTGATAGATGGTAAGATATCTAAGGAATAATATTGTAAAGAGGTGAATGCAACATTATATAGATTGATGATCAATAAGTTGTAGAATGTTGTTCATAGTAGACCTGATATAGCACGTGTAGTTGTGATAGTTCCAAGATTTCAAGCTAATACAAAGTAATCACATATGGTGGTCGTGGAGGGAATCCTTAGATACTTAAAATGTACTGGACACTATGGTCTTTGATATGATCACAAAGGAGGTTTTACTTTGAATGTGTTCATTAATGTAGACTAGACAGGTAATGTGGATGATAAGAAGAGAACAAGTGGATCAAACTTATTTCTTGGAGAGAGACTTGTATCATGGACAAGAAAAAAGAAGCACTATATTTATCAATTTATTGTAGAGGAAGAATATGTTGTTGCTCCTATTAATTGTACTCAAGTTTCTTGGATGAAGTAGTTGTTGAAATTTATTAAGGAAAAGGTAACTGAACCAATGGTTATCTATTATGATAATACTAGTTCTATAAACATATCCAAGAACCATGGGATGTACTCTAAGAACAAGCATATTGCAATTAAGTACCATTTTATTGGTGAGCGGGACCAAGAGAAAGAGGCGCAATTGGAGTATGTGCCAACTAAGGAGCAGGTTGCATAAATTCTTAATAAGCCACTACCAAAGGATAGATTTGAGTATTTAAGATGCAATTTTGGGGTCATTCTTCTACTTGGAAAGACTTAAAGAGATTCTATTGAATCAGTCCAATATTTTGTATTGGAAATATTTGTTGGATTGATGTAATAAGGAGCTACTTCGTAGGGGAAGTAGTTCACGGTAAAGATTCTATAGGAGAAGAAGTGATCTATGGTATGGCATATTTGGAATTGTAATCAAAGGGGGAGTAAATTATTGAGAAGTGGTGAGAAAACATATGAGATAGATGAGTAGGGGAGAAAGAGGAGACACATAAAAGTTGTAGTTGATTTAGAGATGAAGATTTAGTGTAAGAACACAAGAATAGAATATTATTTGATTGAGAAGATGTTTTGATTGTTGTGTTTCCATTAATGAAAAAGGGGGATATTATTGGAATAAATGATTATGTGATGGTAAGTGATGTGATAGTACAGATTGGGTGTTCATACGATCAATTATTGTGTTGTCATTGATGTCATGCATTAACCTAGTGTTCTTAGTATATTAGCAAGTATGTGAGAAGGATAAAAAATATTTTGCAAGTGGTTCTAGTGGTCATGAACCTTGAGGGATTCTTGGGAATATTTTTAGATGATAACTATATGATCACAACTATTTAATGTATAATTTGTGTAAGTTATGATTAATTGAAGTGTTGGTGTTCGAAAATGCTTACGCTAGTTAGGGCTACCAATATTCCTTGAGACTAACGTTAGGAGTGGTTAATTCCAAGTATGAGAGCTCTGCAAGACAACTGGACCAACTATAGGGTCTTAATATGCCCTCTTCTGCTTCTGGCTCTACAAAACCAAGGCGGGTGCACCTAATCCAAAGAAAACTCAACTCACTACACACCTTATACTTCTAGATTCATAAAGTAGATCATAGTAAAGGATTACTAAATACTAACCAGGTATTCATTGAATCAACTCTACTATGCAGGGTAAAATGGTCTTGTGAAGGGTATTACTACTATCAACCAAATAATGAAAAAGACTTGAAATGGTGTTGATATTCAAAGATGCAGGAAATAGCCAAAACCCATCAAACACTGAACTCAACTGAATGTACTAATCCTTGACCAATGCCATTATCCATTGGGAAAATCATCAAATGCAAGTATAGAAACATGAACCAACTACTGTCAAAGACTCAAAGCCATAAATACAACTATTCCAGCCCATCCACTACTTATAAGATCCTTCTGTAGATGAATCTAATGAATCTATGCCCTATCCAAATTATTTTTCACTTGATCCTAGATCAAGAACTAAAGACTAGAACATATGCAAAGGTAACCCTATGCAATGGACCAGAAAATCCAAAACTCATAAAACTGACACCAAGGAGAGACTTGAAAGCTTGAAACAATTATATTAAGTATGATGAATCATGTACATGTCTATACCAGAAATGAGACTACCACTTTAATAACCTGCAAAAGATACAAAGAAGTTCTATTCAGCCTCCTACAATGTGACAAAGTTCACTATTTCCCTAGAACTAATCAAAATCAGAACCCTTGGAACTAATCAAAATTTGAACCCTTACTCAGTCAAAAAATAAAAACTTTATACCACTAGCCACCTTGGGAATCTCAAAGAGATTGCATGAAGCTTAGTGTGACTAGGGTTAGGGTTACAATGACTAAACCAACTAGAAATGATCAAAAATTTATTGCAGGGGAAGAACAAGAAGCCACCTGGAGAAAGAGATCTTAGACAGATCTTCAATCATGAAAATCTGTGAGCCAGTACAAGACACTAGGGATAGCCATGAAAACCAGTCAAATCGGCCACCTACAAACAGGTTCTCAAGCTCAAAAATACACTCCACCAAGTACAAAACAACTTCTACAACTGACCACAAGAGCCCTGGATCACATCACAACAACCAATGCCACCAAACCAGATCAAAAACTATCGTAGAAACCATCAATTATGGTACTTCATGTCGCTACAAACCCTTCTACAAATTTAAATTCAAATGTAACGGCTAATCAAAAAAATTTAAAACATGGCTATTGATCCACCTCCTTCCTAACAAATAAAGTAGCCATACTTAATTCACAACAATTGTGGGCCCCTTTGGAAAGTCAATAGCCCCGTCAACAGTTAGCAACCAATCAAAATCAAGCAACATGGCAACACTGGCACTGTGGACCCACCCTAACTCCGCAACCGCGACGTCCAAATAGTTGTCACATAATCACATAGCTAGGAAAAGGGCTATGCGAACATGTGACAAGCCTCCACATCTGCACCATGTCACCGCTCCCCACCAATGAAAAGTGCACACATCGCAACAAACTGAGAACCGGACCCACCACAATGTTGCCCTTGTGAATCACTGGAAGATTGAACGGTCGTCGCATGATCGCAAGGGGAAAGAATATTCCTTGCATTTATGTGACAGCCATAAGATGAAAGGTATTTGACAACTGGGCCCATGACTGGCAACTTCACCACATCACCACTCTGCATCCAATAGAACTCTACCACCTCAGCATCCTCTGACAGTGGTCCCACAGTCCATTGCATCACTGAAGAAGATCAACGGTTGTCGCTATACCACGATCTTAAATAATGAGCAGCTTTCCCTAGTGGTATAATGACAACCATGAGATCTTACTAAAGTTTAACCCCTTGGGAAGGAAAAGGTCCCACCAACTGATCGCACTTGCATAGTTAAGACCGACACACAAGGAATGCTAGCAAAAGGGAAGAAAAGTGAGGTCGAAAACATCCAAAGTTTTTACAATAGTGAAGGATTGAAAACATCCAAGGTTTTTGACGCCAAAAGACAAGTGTGCAAAAATAGGAAGCACAAGGTTGAAAACAACCAGGGTTTTCATATAGATGATAGAAAACATAATGGGTTCTTGACAACACTGTGAGTTTTTGACACTTAGGCACATTCTGAAACTATTTCCTGCAGACCTTAAAACTTGAATAACTCCCTGGGTTTTGTGAATTAGGAGGTGTGATCTGAACTGGAGCATGGTGACAATATGGAGAACATAGGGTTAAGGGCACACACCATGAAACATTATGGATTTTCATCACAAGATAAAATTGTGACTGCAGGCATGGTAGGACAACATTACAAAATTTGCAGGGAAAAGGCCATTTTCATTGGATTTTTGCATTGACTGGAAAATGGCCTAACATGAAGTATGATAGTGCAACTGCTAGAACAGTCTGTGACTATCAAAGAGTGATTTGATTGGTTCATAAAATCGATGATGATTTAGGTGGAATGATCATATATTTGTGTTGTAGTGATACTATGTTTACATCATGGTTATGACCATGATTATTTTCGATGACCGATAAGAATATTTTTTTGTTACAAAATTTATTTCAGTGAAAGGTGATAGTTTTATTGAGCTACTAATGACATATATTATATTGGTGAATCGTAATCAAGTTTTGATGAATAATTTATGTTCGATCTTTCATGTTGATGTGTCTCCATTCATTTTTGGTGATGTTTTGGAATTACATTCATCGAGGTAGATATTTTATCAAGATGAAGTCAAAGTTGGTCAAAATATGTTTGGTTGTTGTTGATAATTTTTTTTTGGAAGGGTCTATGCTTTGGCAAACTTGTTTGGTAAAGATGGTTGTTATATTAGGTTGTATGTTTTGGTGTGGTCTATCTAGACACTATTGGAAAGTTCTCTATACTAAAGTATATGAATTTATATAGCATTGTCATTATGGCAACAAAGTCATATAGTAGTTTGGAGTCAGTGCACTTAGTGTAAAGATTAGAATTTAGTTAAGTATTGAAGATTGGATAGTGTATAGAGTTCCTACAGCTCAGAGCATCAACACATGTGTGTACAGATGACTTATGGTGTGGGACCTAGAAGTTAAGCTTTTTAGACTATACTTATGCTTAATCTATGAGTGCATAAGTAGATATGCAAAGATGTGAAAGTTACAATCAATTAAAGTTACACAACTAGTGTATGCCAGCAAAGAACAAAGCATGGAGCCGACAGTTAGCATTTTGGTTTACAATTATAATTTAATATTGTAAAGGCCATGCGCCCATTGTATTTAGGTTTCCAACAGTTTTATATGTATAATTGTAATCACACTTTAGCCAATTCATTTGGAAGCATTGTTTGTAATTAGCTATAGGGCCAACCTAACAGTTTTGTTTATATGAGTGTATAAATATAAGATACGCCCATTGTATTCAATATGGAAGTTGTAATAGAGTTGTGATAAGAAGAGCAGACGTATGAAAAGATAGCATAAGATGTATTAGAGCTTTGCTAGAGGTCAAAGCATCAATGCACCAAAGGAACTGATCAGATGAGCAATGTCACAGTGACAGTTCACCAGGAGATATAGTGTGTATCTGAAATCAGAAGGTTGTAGCCTTCACCATTTGAGTAGTGAGCTCTAGGATAGTGAGTCCACCCCCCTAATAAGGATCATTGTAAAAGACTCCTAACAGGGTCTGACCCTTAACAAGGTCTACTATACTTAAAGCATTGTAAAGCTACTCATAATAGGGTAAAGGATGTTCTAACAAGGATCACAAAACACTAGTGCAAAATATTAGTGGATATCAAGTCCCAATGGGGTTTTTACCTATTTGGGTTTCCCCATAACCATATTGGTGTCATTTGTTGATTTCATGTTTCATGTTTATGTGAATGTTTATTTCATGTTTATGTGATTACAATGAACACTTAATCACCCACCCCTCTCAATGTTCCCATTCCTAACAATTGGTATGAGAGCTCTGGTCCTCAGCATAGAAGTTTAACCACTTGAGGAGATCATGGAAAAAGAAGAAATGAAACATCTAAAGAAAAATCTTGAAGCTACTCTTCAAGACCTAGACAATTTAGAAAGAGAAATTGGAGAGCTAAAAGAAAAATATAGTGATGATCAATTAGTTATCAAAAGACTAAGAAAGGATTTGAAAAGACACTCTAATAGTGATCTTGAAGAAAAAGTCAAGAATTTGAATGAAGAAAATGCATCCTTATTACGTTGGCTTGAAGAATTTGATGACAGACTGATGAAGAATCCAAATATCTACAATGAACAAGTCAAGGAGAACCTTCAACTGAATGAAGAACTAAGGGAAGCTAACTTAGAAATCTTGGAGCTAAAGAACATCAAAGAAAGCTTGGAATCTGAATTGAAAAAGGCAAAGGATCATATTGACAAGTTACACACCAGTGCTGATTTGGTAGAATCTTAGTTGTATGCAAGAAGAATCAAAGGAGCCACTAACTGTATTGGATACAATGAAGCACACAATCAGATTGACAATATGTGAGCAAGAAAGGATTCAAGAAAGAACTCTATTGATGTTGAAAAGATTGAAGATCAAACCAAAGACAATGGTGGTCCTCCTAAGAATGAGCGCAAGCAAGTAGAATGCACTTGTTTTGCATGTAACAAGCATGGACACATTGCAAGGAACTGTATAGAGGTAAGACCTTTTAATGGCTACTGTTATTCTTGCAATAGATTTGGTCATAGACCTATGAATTGTAAGACTAGTAAGAAGAACAAGATTCAAAAAGATCAAAGAAATCAGAATCAAACAAATGTAAGAAGTTCTCAGAATGTTACATGTCAGATATGTAACTATAATGGTCACTCAGCCAAAACATGTAGAATGGTGACTCATGTTAATGTGTCAAGGAATAATAGACCTCCAATCATTTGTCACACCTTTAACAAGGATGGACATATCTCAAAGTTCTATAGATCAAGGACGCAAGGTTAGGAAAGCCCTAAAAAGATCGAAGAACCTATTTTGGATCCTGAAGGAGAAGTCAAGTTTGTGAAAGCCTCATAGAATGTGATCTTGATTTGGTCAAAAGGAAAGAAGGACAAAGCTGATGAGAATGTATTAGATGCATCCCTAGTGGATGCACCCTCTACATCTGCATGAATGGCCCTCAGGGTCATAGGGGGAGCTAATTTAGCTCTAGACCCCTGTGTGGTTGGTATACACATCCTTAGAGTATGTTCCTTTGGGCTTAACCTTTTGGAATGTATAGAAACCTTTGTTCAAGAGTGCACATGCTGATTGTTAGTGGAGCTCGAGTTTGAAATTTTGAAGTGACAGCCTGGTTTACATGACATGCATTAATGGTAGATTTTTCACTTTAAAGTACATAGAAGTTATTTGATTGCTCATTGCATTCAAATTCAGAGAGATAGGAGAGTAGAAAAAGCCTTGGAAGTTGTTGTGAGGATCTAGAGATTGAACTATCAGTTTTTGCAATGCATTTGATCAGTTGCAAAAACCCTAGCTTGTTGTGCCGATTTAGAAGTCGTCAGCTTATCTCTAAGTTTAGTTGGAAAGAGATTAACAAGTAAGTCATGGCCACTCCCATTGTTTATGATGTCAATGAGAAGAAAAGATATGTTTTCAAGAGTCACCCATTTAAATCCACCATAGATGATTTAGAGGGAGCTTTCTCCCAGATGCCTATGGGCATCATGCATGTGGAAGACATAAGGGCTTACATCTACTATAAGAAAGAACTTGATGGACTAGATAGGTTAAGGGCGTACATGGATACCATGTTGAAACTAGATAAAATATTCATGGATGAATATGCAAAATGGAATGATCACCCTATTGTTGAGTATGCTATGGCATATGAATTCTATGAGATAGAATGGATAAAGATATTATTGAGTAGAATCCATGATGATCTATTTTGGATTGGAGATGTTCTAGTAAGAATCACAAATGATCTGATACATGAGATTACAGGCCTTTCTAGGATATGCATCATCCTTCCAGTGGGCAAGGATGTCAATAAAATGGTAGAACAAGTATGTAAGTGATGCAGGAGCATCCTGGGTGTAAGAGCAATCTTGCATCACCCAAAAATATTTCTATTTTTGAATTCAATAAGGGCTATCTTGTGCAGAGCTGCTATTTGTGGAAAGTTACTATTTTTGGTAATTTTTGTATGTGCTCAGAATGATCTGATTTCTTTCTTGGAGGTTCATTTTGGTCATATAAGTCTGCCAGTAAAGTTTCATTGCTAGGTCAAGTGTACATTGGAAGATATTGAAGATTTTCGGTATTGGTAGCAGGGTACAGAAACTTTGAACTCAGTTTTGAAGGCTTTAGAGGCCCCGGATGAGGTCAAAAATTTGGGTGACGGGTGCTTGCATGGGTCAAGCTTGTAGAGCGCTTCGTGGCATTTCTAAAATGGGGCTATAATAGCCGATCGGGTCAACTGGTGATGACTTATGGTCTTCGGAAGTTGGGTCACCTGAAATGGCGGAAAATAATTTTCTTCAAAATTTCTGTTCGGGTTTCAAAGGTTATCTTGAGCCGACTATGATGTAATAAAATGTAAAATAAAATAATTCTAAGTTTGGTCGGCCTTATTGGCTAAAATTCTGGAACCTTCCCAGGCGGTGGAAAAATTGCCTATATAAGGAAGGCTGTATTATTGTCTTAGGCAGTTCAGAATAGTTCTGGGTAGTAGATCTGGGCAATAATTCGAGGCTTTGTCTTACAGAATATTGTAAGGGAATGCCCATGGGGTTTTGCATATTGTAATTCTAAAAGTTTGTAATTCCACATTTGTGGAGATAATAAGAAGCCAATTTTCTGTTCTTGCATATTGTTGTTGTTTCTCTATTTCTGTTATGCGTTTGTGGTATTAAGGGGAGCACCCTTCATCAAGTGGTATCAGAGCAAGTTTTCTTGAGTGTGTAAACAGATCGCCGACTGTGAAGCAATTTGCACCAGGACCGTGGTTAGGGTTTTAGCGCGCATCGCGAAAATGCCTCCACGAAGAGAATGTGGCGGAAGAGCTGGTGCTATGACACTTGAGGTTAGAGAGCTGTAGAGACAAGTGCGAGCATTGCAAGAAGAGATTCACAAAGGAATGAATCTTAATGTCAGAGATGAAAGCGAGGATGAAGCCGAAGAAGAATATCAAGAAGGAGAAGTTGAAATTGTGAACCAGGAGGAAGAAAGACTTTTTCGGGCAATTTCCAAGATTGGGAAAAGACCTAAGATTGAGATTCCTACATTTTCTGGAAATCTTAACCCAGAGGAATTGATCGACTGGATCAATGAATGTGAGGAATATTTTGAGTATGAAGATGTTGAGGATCCTGATAGGGTCAAATTTGCGAAGGCCAGATTGAAAGGTCATGCGAAGATATGGTGGCAAGAGATTCAGTTGGAGCGAAATAAAAGGGGAAAGGAGAAAATCACGAGATGGGATCGGATGGTGGATAAATTGAAGTGACAGTTCATTCCTGTTGATTATGAGCTTGACCTACTGAAGAAAATGCAGAGTTTGAAGCAAGCAGGAAGATCTGTTCAAGAGTATACAGAGGAGTTCTATCGACTTCTCATCAGAACAGGCCATGCAGAAGCTGATAAGGAGAAAGTTGCCCGATACCTTAATGGGTTAAGGCCGAGCATTCAGGAGGAGCTAAATCTGGTTCGAATGAACAGTATTGAAGAGGCATACCAGTTTGCCCTAAAAGTAGAGGAAAAGCTGAACAAGAAGTTTGAGAGCAGACAAAACAGAAGAGGTCGCGGTGGACGATCTGGTGGATGATCATATGGTGGTCGAAATGAAGATCTGAAAAAGAAGGATGAGGCTAGTAGTAGTCAGAATCAGTGAGGAAATAATTCCAATCACTTCCAGGATCAAAATAATAGAGATCAAAGAGGAAGAGGAAGAGGACAAGGATCTGGAAGAGCTGGTTTCCATGGAACATGTTTTCACTGTGGAGAAGAAGGTCATAGGGCATTTGAATGTCCTCAGCGCCAAGGCAGAACAGACAGGAGAAATGAAGGCTAGGCCAGAGTTGCACATGTAGATGAAGATGCCAGATCATCAAATTCTGAAGATGCTGAAATAGGAGAAACGTTGATTAACAGAAGAGTCCTGTTGAGTGGTGATAATGAACCTGAGCAAAGGAGGAGCCTGTTTCGCACTAGGTGCAAGTGTGAAGGTAAATGTTGTGATGTGATTATTGATAGTTGAAGCACTGACAATTTGGTGTCAGAAGAGATGGTGACAAAGTTGAAGCTCAAGAGACAGAAACACCCACATCCATATCAAATTGCCTGGGTACAGGATGACCACAAGGTCATGGTCAATGAGCAATGCCTGGTGAAGTTCAAGATTGGCGGATACCAAGATGAGGTATTGTGTGATATCATATCTATGGATGCATGTCATATGTTGTTGGGTAGACCATGGTAGTTTGACAGATGTGCTGTACATGATGGTCGTGCGAATACCTATTCCCTGACAAAGGATGGAGTGCGGCATAAGCTAAAACCATTGAAGGAGACTGAAGAAAAGGTATGTGGTAATGCAAGAATAACATTTGTTGATGGAAGAAAATTCCTAGATGGTATGAGGCATGAGCATGTGTGTGTTTTTTTAATTCCAAAAGTTGGTAAAGAAGAAGTAGAGGATGTACCTGTAGAGGTTGCAGATTTGTTGAATGAGTTTCAAGATATTGTATCTGATAATGTACCTGATGGATTACCACTGGTAAGGAAGATCAATCATCAGATGGATTTGATTCCAGGAGCCAGTTTGCCAAACAAGGCAGCACATAGAATGACACCAGCAGAAAGTGAAGAATTGAACAGACAAGTACACAAGTTATTGCAGAAGGGGTTGATTCGAGAGAGTCTGAGTCCCTGTGCTGTACCTGTGGTATTAGCACCAAAGAAGAATAGAGAGTGGAGGATGTGTACAGATTCTAGAGCAATAAACAAGATCACAATCAAGTATAGGTTTCCATTGCCACGAATGGATGATATTATGGACTGTTTGAGTGGAGCTGTGTATTTTTCAAAGATAGATCTGAAAAGTGGATATCATCAGATTTGGATCAGGGAGGGAGATGAATGGAAGACTGCCTTCAAGACAAAGGAAGGACTGTATGAGTGGTTAGTCATGCCTTTTGGGCTAACCAATGCACCGAGCACTTTCATGCGGCTCATGAACGAGGTTCTGAAAGAATTTCTGGGTAAGTTTGTCATTGTTTACCTAGATGATATTTTGATCTTTAGTAAGACATTGGATGAGCATATGATGCATATTCATATGGTATTTGAGAAGTTGAGAGAAGAGAAATTGTTGATTAATTTGAAGAAGTGCAGTTTTGTGAAGAAAGAGTTAGTGTATTTGGGATTTGTAGTTTCAGCAGAAGGTCTAAAAATGGACCCAGAGAAGGTACAGGCTATCCTTGAATGGCCTACTCCAAGGAGTGCTACCGAGGTAAGATCTTTTCATGGTCTAGCTAGCTTTTACAGAAAGTTTATCAGAAATTTTAGCAGTATTTGTGGACCCTTGACTAAAACAATGAGAGGGGATAGAAAAGAGTTAAGTGGACTAATGGGGCAGAAAAGAGTTTTCAATTATTGAAACAAAAAGTTACAGAACAACCAGTTTTAGCACTTCCAGATTTTAATAAGGTGTTTCAAGTAGATTGTGATGCTAGTGGTACTGCAGTAGGAGCTGTTATGAGCCAAGAAGGTAAACCTGTTGCTTATTTTAGTGAGAAATTAAATGATGCCAAGAGAAAATATTCTGTTTATGATCAGGAATTTTATGCTATAGTTTAGGCATTGAAAAAGTGGAGGCACTATCTGCTTCCTAAGGAGTTTTTTTTGTATACTGATCATCAAGCTTTGCAATATTTGAATAGTCAAGGAAAATTGAATCAAAGGCATTTGAAATGGGTTGAGTTTTTGCAGAGTTATACATTTGGTTTGAAACACAGGAGTGGAAAGTCTAATAGGGTTGCAGATGCTCTTAGAAGAAGGCAACTATTACTGACAGAAATGCATATTGAAGTGATTGGGTTCAAGGAACTCAAGAATTTGTATCCAAAGGATCCTGATTTTGGTGAAGCTTGGAAAGCTTGTACAGAACCTGTTACTCTAGACAGGATGAAATGGCTAGATTTTATCATCCAAGATGATATGCTATTCAGAGGGAGTCAGTTGTGCATTCCACGAAGTTCTATGAGGGAGAATCTCATCAAGGAGAAGCATAGCGGAGGATTGACTGGACATTTTGGTCATGATAAAACCCTTGGTTTGGTTAGTGAGAATTATTATTGGCCACAGTTGCAGCAAGATGTGAAGAAGTTTGTACAGAGTTGCAGAATATGTCAGATGGCGAAAGGAGTGAAGTAGAATACAGGGTTGTATCAGCCATTACCTATACCAGAGAAGCCTTGGGAGGATATCAGTATGGACTTTGTTCTTGGTTTACCGAGGACTCAGTGGGGACACAATTTAATTTTTGTGGTAGTTGACAGATTCTCGAAGATGGCACATTTCATTCCCTGCAAGAAGACTAATGATGTTGTTCATATAGCAGAATTATTTTTCAGACAAGTAGTGAGACTTCATGGTTTGCCAAAGACCATAGTTTCAGATCGGGACACTAAGTTTGTTGGATATTTCTGGCGTACATTATGGAAGAAGTTAAAGATAGATTTGAAGTTCAGTTCATCACATCATCCACAGACTGATGGACAGACAGAGGTAGTGAATAGGAGTTTGGGAAATTTGCTAAGATGTTTGGTTGGAGATAAGCCAACAGGATGGGATTTGATTTTACCATAGGCAGAATTTGCATACAATAATTCTGTCAATAGGAGCACTGGTAAATCACCATTCCAGATTGTATATGGAAGTAGTCCAAGAAATGCATCTGAATTGAGGAAGATAGATAAAGGAGAAATAAGTAGTGCTGAAGCTGAGGATTTTGTAGAACACTTGAAGAACATCCATGGGGAGGTGAGGAAGCATATTACCAAGATGAACGCACAGTATAAGGCTAAGGTAGATGAGAAAAGGAGGTATAAGGAATTTCAGGTTGGTGATGAAGTCATGGTTCATTTGCTGAAGGAGCGATTTCCGGTTGGTACATATAACAAGCTGCAAATGAAGATGTTTGGGCCATGTAAGATACTGAAGAAACATGATTTAGGAAATGCATATGAGGTAGAATTGCCTACTGAGCTAAATATTTCACCAGTGTTTAACATTTCAGATTTGACAGAGTATCATGAAGGAGGTGTTGAAGATGAGGTTGTAGCAGCACAGTGGAGTACTCTAGCAACCAGTTCAGATATCAAGGAGATTGAAGACATACTGGATAGTTATGTTGGCAGAAGCACAAGGAACAAGACATATGAAGAGTATTTGGTCAAATGGAAAGGATGACCTATTGAAGATTCATCATGGCTAACAAAGGAGGAGGTTAACTGTCTTGGTTTTCCTCTGCACACCTGAGTCGTGACAGGGTCACTTCTCAAATTACCCCAGGTGTCTGATGTAGGAGCATCCTAGGTGTAAGAGCAATCTTGCATCACCCAAAAATATTTCTATTTTTGAATTCAATAAGGGCTATCTTGTGCAGAGCTGCTATTTGTGGAAAGTTACTATTTTTGGTAATTTTTGTATGTGCTCAGAATGATCTAATTTCTTTCTTGGAGGTTCATTTTGGTCATATAAGTCTGCCAGTAAAGTTTCATTGCCAGGTCAAGTGTACATTGGAAGATATTGAAGATTTTCGGTATTGGCAGCAGGGTACAAAAACTTTGAACTCAGTTTTGAAGGCTTTAGAGGCCCCAGATGAGGTCAAAAATTTGGGTGACGGGCACTTGCATGGGTCAAGCCTATAGAGCGCTTCGTGGCATTTCTGAAATGGGGTTATAATAGCCGATCAGGTCAACTGGTGATGACTTATTGTCTTCGGAAGTTGGGTCACCTGAAATGGCGGAAAATAATTTTCTTCAAAATTTCTGTTCGGGTTTCAAAGGTTATCTTGAGCCGACTATGATGTGATAAAATGTAAAATAAAATAATTCTAAGTTTGGTCGGCCTTATTGGCTAAAATTTTGGAACCTTCCCAGGCGGTGGAAAAATTGCCTATATAAGGAAGGCTGTATTATTGTCTTAGGCAGTTCAGAATAGTTCTGGGTAGTAGATCTGGGCAATAATTCGAGGCTTTGTCCTACAAAATATTGTAAGGGAATGCCCATGGGGCTTTGCATATTGTAATTCTGAAAGTTTGTAATTCCAAATTTGTGGAGATAATAAGAAGCCAATTTTATGTTCTTGCATATTGTTGTTGTTTTTCTATTTCTGTTATGCGTTTGTGGTATTAAGGGGAGCACCCTTCATCAGTAAGTCAAGGAGTGATAGGCACGACATGACTATTAAGCTGATTGAGCAAGTATGCATCAAATTGATGTCAATGATACTGCGTTACATATTTCATCACACCAATAGGGTGAATAGTGTGTCTGTAGGCACTATTATAGCTGCCATCGGACTAGTAAAGGAAGATGGAGAATTCAACTTGTGTGAGATCTTGCACACACAGTTGATAGATAACATCAAAGCTACCAAACATGACAAAACAAAGATATTTAGGTTTGGGTCCCTAATCATCTATATGTACCTTTATATAGTTGGAAGAGTTTTAGATTTGTATTTGGACAAGTCCATTCCAACAATGCCTTAGATATTCATCAAAGAATCCACAGAAAGCACACTAAGAGATTACATTAAATTGGAATTGAAGACCTTTAGAGCTAAGATGTAGATGAGGTATAGGATTCCAGAAAGCATTGTAGAGAAATATAAGGATACAATATGCTTTATGGTGGAGACTGATACTACATGTATGGAAGTTGTTGAACCAAGAACTAAGTAGATTCATCCACTTGGCTATGAGGTAGAAGAATAGGTCCTTGAAGCATATGCGTAGGTACTTTTGATAGCCCCCAAAGATCCTAATGAACCTAGGTGGGGAACTTATGAGGAAAAGACCAGAGAAGTTGATGCAAAACTTAACAGTGCAACAACTAAAAGAAAGGTTGTAAAGGTCACTTTTGAGATCTTGATAATGCATGGTGTGTCTCAAGAAGACCTTGATAAAGTAAGGGATGAAAAGATTTCCCTAGAATTGAAAGGCACATCAGAAAAGGAAGAACAAGAAGATCCTAAGATGATGAAGATGAAAATTGAATCAGATGATAGTTAGAAGGGTAAAGAAGATAATACTCCTTCTACACCCATAGATAATATTGATCTTACCACTCCTCTGGAGTATAAGCCTATAGTCAAGAGGAAGAAAGAAGATAGCACTATTCATCCATCCTCGTGAGCACTAAGGAGCAAGAAAATCATTCAAGAACCTCCTAAGGTAGGATTCAAACCAATTCTTAAAGTTTTGAATGCAAGAATTGTTGATAAGGGCAGAATTGATCAAGTAGAGAAGTATTATGACACATACAGTGAGATTGAAAAATCATAAATACATAGTATGATTGTCAAACATATGATCAAGTTCAAGAAGATAGTCCTTGAGTTGGAAACCTCCATTCTAGATAAAGTTGGGATATTTTAGAAAACTTAAAGAGACAAGAAAATGAAGAGGATCTAAGGATCAAAGAAAAAGTATTAGAAGATACTCTACCAGTATGCTCTAAAGAAGAAGAGGCAATGATATTAAATTTGGTGAAGCTGTATTTAAGGAGAAAGATGAGAAATCTTCACATTATGAACAAAGACTATGAGCTGATAATGAAGGAAATAGAGAAGGCCTTTGAAAAGGTGTTATTAGAACAACAGATAAAACCACCTACTACACCCATCACTCATGCACCTAGTAAGAAAGAAAAAGAAGTAGAGACCTTCAATGTATCAGTGATAGGTCCTCAAGACTCAAAACTCACAATAGAAACTCAAACAGAGGTAGACAAGTCTGCACCCATCTCAAAATCACACAAAGGAAGCACTATTATCACAAATAATGTGGATATACCCATGGTGGCTACTGATAAGGATTTGGACAAGTTTGAGGAAGCATTTGTTAGTACTAAAGAAGTTGAAATCTTATGTAGAAACACACCTCCAACTTAGCAAGAAGAAGTACTCATAGAAGATGTATCTAATAAGAAAGAAGAAGATACTTCTATTGATCTTGCAAAGGTAAAACTAGAAGTGATGGATAGCACTCTCATCACTCCCTCCTCAGCATTGTTGTCAAGTTTGAGACCTGACACAAGTAGTTTGGACTCTTGGAAAGAAGAAGACCTGATTAAGTTCAGTGTGTTGGCTATGGAGAAGGCAAAAGAAAAACAAGTTATGAGGTATCCTCTCCTAATAGAATCAGTGAATATTTTGAACAGTTTTCTGCTAGAAGATAAGAAAATGCTAAAAGTACATTCGATTGATGATGTGAGTTTAGTCCTCTCATAGTTCAAAAGCAATTTTTTTAGCCTAGAAGAATCTGCCTCCATAGTAGTAGAAGAGAAGTACTTAAAGAAGATACTAAATGAGTTTATGAGCAACTTTACACTAGACTTGAATTCTCTTAAGTCTAGTCAAGCATCCTTGAAATAATTTGTTGATGAAGGGAGAATGATCATTGCAGCATGCATGGATCTAGACAAGCTCACTGATGCTCAGTTCAAGAAGATAAAAGAGGTAGAAGAAATGATTGAGAAGGTAAAGAATTTAGTGTTAGACACATCCACTGATGTGAACATGTGCAAAAATGTCTACCAAGGATAGTTAGACAAGATTGAGAAGGAAGAAATAGAGATAACAAGGATAAGGTCCAGACAGACTCAGTTGAGGAATCTTGCACCCTCTTTAGACATCCTCAATCACAATATAAAGTAGATTGATGCCACCATGGTAACTTATGATCATGGTCCCATTAGTGACTTGGAGAAGATGGAGAAGATTCAATATGCATTATGTGCCCATCTCCAGATAGTTAACTCTCTGATAACCATTTGGAAGAAGGAGATCCAGAACCTCAAGATTGCATATCTGGATGTTTTCCCTTAGTGAGTATGTGTATATATAATTTTTTGATGCACCTTTGTCATTAATGTCAAAGGGGGAGTTGTGTATATAATATGGAGTATATATATGTATAGGGAGATATAAGTTTATGTATAAAATGTAAAGAAGACAAAAGTAGACAAAAAAATTTTGTGTTAAGGGACAATTAGCAACTTGGCCCTATTCCTTCATTACCATCAATGAAAAAGGGGGAGATTTTTGGAAAGTTTTCTATACTAAAGTACATGACTTGATATAGTGTTGTCATTATGGCAAAAAAGTCATATAGAAGTTTGGAGTTAATGCACTTAGTGTAAAGATCATATCTCAGTTAAGTATTGAAGAATGGACAGTGTATAGAGTTCTTGTAGCTCAAAGCATCAATGCACATGTGTATGGATGAATTTGTTAGGAATGGGAACATTGAGAGGGGGGGGTGAATCAGTGTTCATTTTATTTTAACTTTTCACTTTAATCTAAATACTAAATTATAAATGCTTAAGTACTAAATTAAACATTCACATAAACATGAAACATGAAATCAACACATGACACCAATATGGTTACGAGGAAACCCAAATAGGTAAAAACCCCAATGGGACTTGATACCCACTAATATTTTGTACTAGTGTATAATGGTCCTTGTTAAAAGATCCTTTACCCTGTTAGGAGTAGCTTTACAATATATGAAGTACAATAGACCTGGTTAAGGGTCAGACCCTGTTAGGAGTTTTTTACAATGATCCCTGTTAGGGGAGTGGGCTCACTATCCTAGAGCTCACTACTCAAATGATGAAGGCTACAACCTTCTAAGATTAGATACACACTATATCTATAAGTGAATTGTTGCTGTGACACTTCTTGTCAGATCAGTTCCTTTGGTGTGCTAATGCTTTGACCTCAAGCAAAGCTCTAATACATCTTATGCTTACTTAGCATACCTCTTCTCTACTTATCTCAACTCTAATACAAATTTCGTGACTTCCATACCAATTAAAATGGGTGCACCTTATATTTATGCACTCATACCAATTATACAATTAGGTTGGCCCTATAACTAATTACAAATAACACTTCCAAATGAATTGGCTTAAGTGTGCTTACAATTATACATGTACATATGTTAGAAACCTAAATATAATGGGTGCATAGCCTCTAAAACATTAATTTACAATCGTAAACCAAAAGTCACTGTCAGCTCGATGCTCTATTCTCTATTGGCACACACTAGCTATGCAACTTCAACTGATTGTAACTTTCACATCTTTGTATATCTACTTATGCACTTTTAAAATAAGCATAAGTATAGTCTAACAATCTTAACTTCTAGGGAACATACATTAATTCATCTGTACATATGGGCGCAAGTGCTTTGAGCTCTAGGAACTCTTTACACTATCCAGTCTTCAACACTTAGCTGAATTCTAATCTTTACACTTAGTGCGCTAACTCCAAACTACTATATGACTTTGTTACCATAATGAAAACACTATATCTATTCATATACTTTAGTATAGACAACTTTCCAAAAATCTCCCCCTTTTTCATTGATGGAAACAAAGGAATATGGCCAAGTCTCTAACTGATCCTTTACACAAAAAAATTTTGTCTTCTATACATTTTATACAAACTCTTATATCTCTATATACACATATGTACTCCATATTATATACAACTTGCCCTTTGACATTAATGATAAAGGTGCATCCAAAAAATTTATCTATGTACACTCACTGAGGAAAAACATCTAGATATGCAATCTTGAGTTTCTAGATCTCCTTCTTCAAAAAGGTTATCAGAGAATTGACTATCTGTAGATGGGAACATAATGCATATTGAAGCTTCTCCATCTTCTCCAATTCTATGCTCAGACCTTGATCATAGGATATCATGGTCACATCAATCTCCTTTATGTTCTAAGTGAGAATGTCTAGTGAGGGTGCAAGAGCGTTCCTCAACTGAGTCTGTCTAGACCTTATCTTCTCCATTTCTTTCTCTGCCTTCTCAATTTTTTCCAACTATCCTTGATAGACATTGTTACACATGTTTACATCCATGGATGTGTCTTGCACTAAAATTTTCACCTTCTCAATCATTTCCTCTGCATCTTTGATCTTCTTCAGATGGACATCAATGAACTTATCCTGATCCATGGATTCTGCAATGACTTTCCTTCCTTGATCTGCAAAATCTTTTAATGATGCCTGACCAAACTTAAGAGAGTTCAAGTCTAGTGAAAAATTACTCATCAGTTCATCTATTCTCTTCTTTAAGTACTTCTCCTTTGCCACTATGGCCACAGATTCTTCTAGGCTTGAGAAATTGACTTTGAATTGAGAGATGACTATGCTCACATCATCAACTGAATGTACATTTACCATTTTATTATCCTCTGGCAGAAAATCATTCAAGATATTTACTGATTCTACCAGGAGAGGATTCATCATTACTTGCTTCTCCTTGGCCTTCTCCATAGCTAGGACACTAAACTTAATCAGGTCTTCTTCCTTTCGGGAGTCCAAACTACTAGTGTTAGGTGTGAAACTTGACAACAATGCTAAGGAGGGGGTGATGGGAGTGCTATCCATCACTTCTTGTTTCACCTCGACTAAATCAATAGAAGATTCATCTTTCTTTTCTACTTATTTCTCTCTAGAAATGTCTTCTATGATTACTTCTTCCTGCTAAGTGGGAGGGGTATCGCTGCATAAGATTTATGCTTCCTCAGTGCTGACAAATGCTTCCTCAAACTTGTCCAAGTCCTTATCAGTAGCCACCATGGCTATTTCCACATTATCTATGATAATTGTGCTATCTTTGGATGATCCTATCATGGGCGTAGACTGATCTACTTTTGTTTGAGTTCATGCTATGGGTGTTGAGTCCTGAGGACCTGTCATTGGTACATTAGTGGGCTCAACCACTTTATCTTCCTTGCTGGGTGCATGAGTGATGGGCATAGGAGCTGGTTTGATCTATTGTTCCAACAAAACTTTCTCAAATGATTTTTCTATTTCCTTTTTTATCAAGTCATAATCTTTGTTCATAATGTGAAGAGTTCTCATCTTTGTTTTGAGGTGTGGTTTTACCAAATTCAATATTAGATCCACTTCTTCTTTAGAACATATAGGCAGAGTGTCTTCTAGCACTTTTTCTCTGATCCTTAGGTCTTCTTCATTTTCTTATCTTTTAAGGTTTTCTAGAATGTCCCATACATTATCTGGTATTTTTGTTTTCAATTAAAGAGCTATTTTCTTGAACTTTATCATATTCTTAATAATCATACCATGAATTTTAGACTTATCAATCTCACTATATGATTCATAGAACTTCCCTATTTGATCAAATCTTCCCTCATCAACAATTCTTGCATTTAGAACTTTGAGGCTAGGTCTGAATCCTGCTTGAGGAGGTGCTTGAGTGTTTTTATTTCTCCTTAATGCTTGTGAGGATGGATGACTAGTACTTTCTTCTTTCTTTCTCTTGAATAAAGGCTTATACTCTGGAGGAGTATATTTGGGTGCAGAAGGAGTATTGTCTTCTTTATCTTTCTGATTGTCATCTTTCTCAATTTTTATCTTTTTCACCTTGGGATCTTCTTGTTCTTCTACTGTGCTCTTCAATTCTAGAGAAATATTTTCATCCCTTACTTTATCAAGGTCTTTTTGTGATACACCATGAATTCTTAGGATCTTTAATGTGACTTTTACAACCTTTCTTTTTGTTGCAGCACTGTTTAGCTTAGCATCAACTTCTCTAGTTTTCTCTTCATAGGTTCCCCACCTAGGTTCATTTCCATCCTTAGGGGCTAATAGAAATAACTATGCATAAGCTTCAAGAACTTGTTCCTCAACCTCATACCCAATTGGATGAATCCACTTAGTTCTAGGCTCTATAGCTTCCATACAAGTAGTATCAATCTCCACCATGAAGCATATTGAATCCTTATACTTCTCTACAATTCTCTCAGGAATTTTGTACCTCATCTGCATCCTTTCTCTGAAGGTCTTCAATTCCAAGGTAATGTAATCTCTAAGTGTGCTTTCTATGGATGCCTTGTTAGATATCTATGGCATGGTAGGAATGAACTTGTCTAGATACAAGTCTGGCACTTTATCAACTATATGACTGTACATATAGATGATTAGGGACCCAAACCTAAATACTTTAGTCTTTTCATGTTTTATAGCTTTGATATTGTCTATCAACTATGCATGCAAGATCTCACACAAGTTGAACTCTCCATCTTCTTGCACAAGACAGATGGCTGCTAGAATAGTGCCCACAGGCACAATATTCACCTTGCTGGTATGATGAAATCTATAACCAAGTATCATTGACATTGACTTAATGTATAGCTGCTCTATAGGCTCAATTGTCATGCTGTGTGTATCACTCCTAGATTTACACACTTGCCCAACCATTTTTCTGACATCCTTACTCATAGGAAGGATGACACCTATCTTAGAATGGCCTATCATCTCATGAATTAGGTCTCTTGTTATTCTTACTGGTACATCTCCAACCCAAAAAAAATCATCATGGATTCTGCTCAATAATATCTTTATCCATTCTTCCTCATAGAATTCATATGCCATGGCATATTCAATAATGGGGTGATCATTCCATTTTGTGTATTCATCCATGAAATTTTTGTCTAGTTTTAATATTGTGTCCATGTGTGCCCTTAACCTATCCAGTCCAAAAGGTTCCTTCTTACAATAGATGTAAGCCCTTATGTCTTCTACATGCATGATGGCCATCGACATGTAGGAGAATGGTCCCTCTGAATCATCTAGGGTTGATTTAAATGGGTGCCTCTTAAAAATATACCTCTTCTTCTTAGCAACATCAAAAACAATAGGAGTGGCCATGACTTACTTGATATTCACTTTCCAAATGATCTCTGAGATGTTCTGATGGTTTTTGAATCGACGCAATGAGCTAGGGTTTCTACAACCGATCAAATGCACTGTAAATACTAATAGCTCAATCTCCAAATATTCACAACAACTTCCAAAGCTCAATCTTCTCTCCAATCACTCTGAGTATGAATGCAATGAGTGAATAAACAACTTTTTGTGTACTCAAAGTAAGAAATTCTCCATTAATGCAATTAGCGTAAACCAGGCTGTCACTTCAAATTTTCAAACTTGAGTTTTGCTAACAATCAACATGTGCGCTCTTGCAAAAAGGTTCCAATACACTCCAATAGCTTAAGTCCAAAGGTGCATACTCTAAGGATGAGTATACTAGCCATGCAAGGGTCTAGAGCTAAATTATCTCCCCCTATGACCCTGAGGGCCATTTATGTAGATGTAGAGGATGCCATTTATGAGGATGTAGAGGATACATTACCATCAACATTTTCTTTCTTTCCATCTAAACAAATCATGCTCGCATCTTTTGATGCCTTCATAGACTTGACTTCTTCTTCAGGATCGAAAACTAGTTCTTCAGTCTTTTTAGGGCTTTCCTGACCTTGCGTTCTTGATCTTAAAAAATTGTAGATATGTCTAGCCTTGTTACAGGTGTGAAAAATCACTGGAGGTCTATTATTCCTTGGCACATTGACATGAGTCACCATTCTACATTGTTTTGTTGTATGATCATTATAGTTACATATCTGACATGTAACCTTCTGAGAACTTCTTGCATTGGGCTGATTCTGATTTCTTTAATCATGCTAAATCCTGTTCTTTTTACTAGTCTTGCAATTTATTGCTCTATGACCAAATCTATTACATGTATAACAATAACCATTAAAAGGATTTACCTCTATATAGTTTCTTGCAATGTGTCCATGCCTGTTACATGCAAAATAGGTGCGTTCAACAGGCTTGCGATCATTTTTAAGAGGATTGTCATTGTCTTTGGTTTGATCTTTAGTCTTCTCAGTATCAGTATATTCCTTTTGTGTCTCCTTTCTTGCTTACATCTTATCAATTTGATTTTGTGCTTCATTGTATCCAATACAGCATCTCCTTTGACTCTTCTTGCATACAACTGAGATTTTATCAAATCCAAACTAGTGTGCAATTTGTCAATGTGGCTCTTTGCATCTTTCAATTCAGACTCCAATCTTTCTTTGCAATTCTTTAGATCCAAGATTTCCAAATTTGCTTCCCTTAACTCATCATTGAGTTGAAGGTTCTCCTTTACTTGTTTATTGTAGACATCTTGATTGTTCATCAGTTTGTCATCAAGTTCTTCGAGCTGACTCACTAAGGATGCATTTTCTTCATTGAACTTCTTGACTTTTTCTTCAAGATCACTATTAGAGCGTCCCTTCAAATCCTTTCTTAGTTTCTTGATAACTAATTGAGCATCACTAACTTTTTCTTTTAGTTTTTCAATTTCTCTTTCTGAGTTGTCTAGGTCTTCAAGAGCCGCTTCAAGATTCTTCTTTAAATCTTCTTTGTCCATGATCTCCTCAAGTGGTTAAACTTATTTGCTAAGGACCAGAGCTCTGATACCAATTGTTAGGAATGTGAACACTAAGAGGGGGTGAATCAGTGTTCACTATATTTTAACTTTTCACTTTAATATGAATACTAAATTATAAATGCTTAAGTACTGAATTAAACATTCACATAAACATGAAACATGAAATCAACACATGACACCAATATGGTTACAAGGAAACCCAAATAGGTAAAAACCCCAATGGGACTTGATACCCACTAATATTTTGTACTAGTGTATAATGATCCTTGTTAGAAGATCCTTTACCCTATTAGGAGTAGATTTACAATATATAAAGTACAGTAGACCTGGTTAAGGGTCAAACCCTATTAGGAGTCTTTTACCATGATCCCTATTAGGGGAGTGGACTCACTTTCCTAGAGCTTACTGCTCAAATTATGAAGGCTACATCCTTCTGAGATTAGATACACACTATATTTTTGGGTGAACTATTGCTATGACACTGCTTGTTAGATCAGTTCCTTTGGTGTGCTGATGCTTTGACCTCTAGCAAAGCTCTAATAAATCTTATCCTTGCTTAGCATACCTATGCTCTGCTTATCTCAACTCTAATACAACTTGCTTGACTTCCATACCGATTACAATGGGCGCACCTTATATTTATGCCCTCATACCAATTATACAATTACGTCGGCCCTATAAATAATTACAAATAATGCTTCCAAATGAATTGGCTTAAGCTTGCTTACAATTATACATGTACATATGTCAGAAACCTAAATACAATGGGTGCATAGCCTCTACAACATTAATTTACAATTGCAAACCAAAATAGTCACTATTGGCTCTATGCTCTATTCTCTGCTGGCACACACTAGCTGTGGAACTTCAACTGACTGTAACTTACACATCTTTGCATATCTACTTGTGCACTCTTAGAATAAGCATAAGTATAGTCTAATAATCTTAACTTCCAGGGTGCATACCTTAATTCATCTGCACACATGGAGCAAGTGCTTTGAGCTGCAGGAACTCTATACACTGTCCAATCTTCAACACTTAGCTGAATTCTGATCTTTACACTAAGTGCGCTGACTCCAAACTGCTATATGACTTTGTTGCCATAATGACAACACTATATCTAGTCATATACTTCAGTATAGACAACTTTCCAATAGACTTATGGTGTGTGCCCTTGAATTTAAACTTGTTAGACTATACTTATGCTTATTCTATGAGCGCATATGTAGATATGCAAAGATGTGAAAGTTAAAGTCAGTTAAAGTTACACAGCCAGTGTATGCCAGTAGAGAATAGAGCATGGAGCTAACAGTTAGCATTTTGGTTTGTGATTATAATTTAATATTGTAAAGGCCATGCACCCATTGTATTTAGGCTGCCAACATATTTATATGTATAATTGTAAGAACGCTTAAGCCAATTCATTTGGAAGCATTGTTTTTAATAAGCTATAGGGTCAACCTAACGATTTTGTTTATATGAGCTTATAAATATAAGATGCACCCATTGTATTCAGTATGGAAGTTGTAATAGTGTTGTGATAAGCAGAGCAGAGGTATGTGAAGATAGCATAAGATGTATTAGAGCTTTGCTAGAGGTGAAAGCATCAATGCACCAAAGGAACTAATCAAACAAGCAGTGGCATAGTGATAGTTCACCAGCAGATATAGTGTGTATCTAAAATCAAAAGGTTGTATCCTTCACCATTTGAGAAGTGAGCTCTAGGAAAGTTAGTCCACTCCCCTAACAAGGATCATTGTAAAAGAATCCTAACATGGTTCGACCCTTAACAAGGTCTACTGTACTTAAAGCATTGTAAAGCTACTCCTAACACGGTAAATGATCTTCTAACAAGGATCACAAAACACTAGTGCAGAATATTAGTGGGTATCAAGTTGCACAGGGTTTTTACCTATTTGGGTTTCCCCATAACCATATTGGTGTCACGTATTGATTTCATGTTTCATGTTTATGTAAATGTTTATTTCAGTACTTAAGCATTTAAGTTTAGGATAAAGATTAAAGAGAAAAGTTAAAATACAGTGAACACTAATTCACCCCCCCCCCCACTCTCAGTGTTCCCATTCCTAACAGACACAAATATTCGAAAAGTTATTTCAAATGTGTTTGATGATTTTTTAGGGCAGTGATATGATTAGGGCTTGAGTAGTGATATTTATATCAGGAAATCAAATATTTGTGTGTGTAGATCATGGATGTGAAGGTATGATCAAGATAGTGTATAGCATAATCTTATGAGGAGAGAATGAATTTGTTATAGAGGATCTAATCAAGAAAAGGAGTTTCTATTTCTAGATCCCTTAACAAGACCCTAACATGTTTCTTATTTGTACATCACTTGACTAGGTAGATCCTAATAGATTTTATTTATAAATCTCTTAATAGAGTGGATCATTAACTTGAGTTTGAAATATCCTAATAGAGTTACTTCTTATAGGGTAAAGATCATAATAGGAATATAGTCAAATCCCATAACTGGGTGGCACCTAATAGTGTCTATGTAAACTCCTAATAGGGTTAAGTTCCTAATTTTTACATAACTTGTGAGTATCATCTCACACTTGATTTTCACCCATTTGGGTATCCATAGGAAAAATTTATGTATTTTGTGTTACATTCATTGTGATGGTTGTGTTTATTTGATTAATTTTCATTTTCTTATTGATCAGAAAACTTGTGAATGTTGTTTTCGAGTTAAAGAACTAGAAATTTTCATATATCTTAGATGAATGATTCACCATCTCCTCTTAGTAATATTGGACACTTAGGACTAATAGACAGAGCTAGAGGAATCTAATGAGAAGGAAGAGGATGAGTTTTTGTAGAAGGATATTAAGGAAACTTTACCCTTTTATCTCTCTCTATAGATGGACATTGAATAGAAACAAAAGGATCATGTCCTCTTTTTGAACATCTTCATTATTTTTTTGAGGAAGAAAAGATAAATGTATTTTTTCCTTCCATTGAGGAAAAAATCTTGCCTTTCAAGCCGTTTCCAAAAAGAGAGGGCTTTCTACAAAAGGAGGAAGAAAATTAGTTGTTGCAATGGAAATTACTCTTTCATATTGAGGATGAAAAAGAAAATCCCAAGGATAGCTTTGTCCTTGAGGAAGAATATGTTGGTATGCATGATGTTTCTTCTTGATGCAGGAGCATCTTGGGTGTAAGAGCAATCTTGCATCACCCAAAAATATTTCTATTTTTGTATTCAATAAGGGCTATTTTGTGCAGAGCTTCTATTTATGAAAAGTTACTATTTTTGGTAATTTTCGTCTGTGCTCAGAATGATCTAATTTCTTTCTTGGAGGTTCATTTTGGTCATATAAGTCTGCCGGTAAAATTTCATTTCCAGATCAAGTGTATGTTGGAAGATATTGAAGATTTTCGGTATTGGCAGTAGGGTACAGAAACTTTGGACTCAGTTTTGAAGGCTTTAAAGGCCCCGAATGAGGTCAAAAATTTGGGTGACAGGCGCTTGTGCTAGTCAAGCCTGTAGAGCGCTTTGTGGCGTTTCCAAAATGGGGTTATAATAGCCGATTGGGTCAACTGGTGATGACTTATGGTCTTCGGAAGTTGGGCCACCCGAAATGGCGAAAAATAATTTTCTTTGAAATTTTTGTTCGGGTTTCAAAGGTTATCTTGAGCTGACTATGATGTAATAAAATGTAAAATAAAATAATTGTAAGTTTGGTCGGCCTTATTGGCTAAAAAAATTCTGGAACCTTCCCAGGCGGTGGAAAATTGCCTATATAAGGAAGGCTGTATTATTGTCTTAGGCAGTTCAGAATAGTTCTGTGTAGTAGATCTGGGTAATAGTTCGAGGCTTTGTCCTACCGAATATTGTAAGGCAATGCCCATGTGGCTTTGCATATTGTAATTCTGAAAGTTTTTAATTCCACATTTGTGGAGATAATAAGAAGCCAATTTTCTGTTCTTGCATATTGTTGTTGTTTCTCTATATCTGTTATGTGCTTGTGGTATTAAGGGGAGCACCCTTCATCAGGTGGTATTAGAGCAGGAGTTCTTGAGTGTGTAAACAGATCACCGACTGTGAGGTAGTTTGCACCACGACCGTGGCTAGGGTTTTAGCGCGCATCGCAAAAATGCCTCCACGACGAGAACGTGGCAGAAGAGCTGGTGCTGTGACACCTGAGGTTAGAGAGCTGCAGAGACAAGTGTGAGCATTGCAAGAAGAGATTCATAGAGGAATGAATCTCAATGTCAAAGATGAAAGTGAGGATGAAGCCGAAGAAGAATATCAAGAAGGAGAAGCCAAAATTATGAACCAGGAGGAAGAAAGACTTTTTCGGGCTATTTCCAAGATTGGGAAAAGACCTAAGATTGAGGTTCCTACATTTTCTGGAAATCTTAACCCAGAGGAATTGATTGACTGGATCAATGAATGTGAGGAATATTTTGAGTATGAAGATGTTGACAATCCTGATAGGGTCAAATTTGCGAAGGCCAGATTGAAAGATCATGCGAAGATCTGGTGGCAAGAAATTCAATTGGAGTGAAATAGAAGAGGGAAAGATAAAATCACAAGATGGGATCAGATGGTGGATAAATTGAAGTGACAGTTCATTCCTGTTGATTATGAGCTTGACCTACTAAAGAAAATGCAGAGTTTGAAGCAAGCAGGAAGATCTGTTCAGGAGTATACAGAGGAGTTCTATCGACTCCTCATCAGAACAGTCCATGCAGAAGCTGATAAGGAGAAAGTTGCCCGATACCTTAATGGGTTAAGGCCAAGCATTCAGGAGGAGTTGAATCTGGTTCGAATGAACAGTATTGAGGAGGCATACCAGTTTGCCCTAAAAGTAGAGGAAAAGCTGAACAAGAAGTTTGAGAGTAAACAAAATGGAAGAGGTCGCGGTGGATGATCATATGGTGGCCAAAATGAAGATCCCAAAAAGAAGGATGAGGCCAGTAGCAGTCAGAATCAGCGAGGAAATAATTCCAATCACTTTCAGGATCAGAATAATAGAGATCAGAGAGGAAGAGGAAGAGGACAAGGATTTGGAAGAGGTGGCTTCCGTGGAACATGTTTTCACTGTGGAGAAGAAGGTCATAGGGCATTTGAATGTCCTCAGCGCCAAGGCAGAATAGACAGGAGAAATGAAAGCCAGGCCAGAGTTGCACATGTAGATGAAGATGCCAGATCATCAAATTTTGAAGATGTTGAAAGAGGAGAAACGTTGATTAACAGAAGAGTCCTGTTGAGTGGTGAGAATGAACCTGAGCAAAGAAGGAGCCTATTTCGCACCAGGTGCAAGTGTGAAAGTAAATGTTGTGATGTGATTATTGATAGTGAAAGCACTGACAATTTGGTGTCAGAAGAGATGGTGACAAAGTTGAAGCTCAAGAGACAAAAACACCCACATCCATATCGGATTGCCTGGGTACAGGATGACCACAAGGTCATGGTCAATTAACAATGCCTGGTGAAGTTCAAGATTGGCGGATACCAAGATGAGGTATTGTGTGATATCATATCTATGGATGCATGTCATATGTTGTTGGGTAGACCATGGCAGTTTGACAGATGTGCTATACACGATGGTCGTGCGAATACCTATTCCCTGACAAAGGATGGAGTGGAACATAAGCTAAAACCATTGAAGGAGACTGAAGAAAAGGTATGTGGTAATGCAAGGATAACTTTTGTTGATGGAAGAAATTTTCTAGATGGTATGAGGCATGAGCATGTATGTTTTGCTTGAATTCCAAAAGCTGGTAAAGAGGAAGTAGAAGATGTTCCTGTAGAAGTTGTAGATTTGTTGAATGAGTTTCAGGATATTGTATCTGATAACATGCTTGATGGATTACCACCAGTCAAGAAGATCAGTCATCAGATGGACTTGATCCCAGAAGCGAGTTTTCCAAACAAGGCAGCACACAGAATGACACCTGCAGAAAGTGAGGAGTTGAATAGACAAGTACATGAGTTGTTACAGAAAGGATTGATCCATGAGAGTCTGAGTCCCTCTGTTGTACCAGTAGTATTAGCAACAAAGAAGAATGGAGAATGGAGGATGTGTACAGATTCTAGGGAAATAAACAAGATCACAATCAAGTACAGGTTTCCATTGCCACGAATGGATGATATTATGGACTGTTTGAGTGGGGCTGTGTATTTCTCAAAGATAGATCTAAAAAGTGGATATCCTCAGATTCAGATCAGAGAAGGAGATGAATGGAAGACTGCCTTCAAGACAAAGGAAGGACTATATGAGTGGTTAGTCATCCCTTTTGGGCTAACCAATGCACCGAGCACTTTCATGCGGCTCATGAATGAGGTTCTGAAAAAATTTCTGGGTAAGTTTGTCATTGTTTACCTAGATGATATTTTGATTTTTAGTAAGACATTGGATGAGCATATGATGCATATTCGTATGGTATTTGAGAAGTTGAAAGAAGAGAAATTATTGATTAATTTGAAGAAGTGCAGTTTTGTGAAGAAAGAGTTAGTGTATTTGGGATTTGTAGTTTCAGCAGAAGGTCTAAAAATGGACCCAGAGAAGGTACAGGCTATCCTTGAATGGCCTACTCCAAGGAGTGCTACTGAGGTAAGATCTTTTCATGGTCTAGCTAGCTTTTATAGAAAGTTTATCAGAAATTTTAGCAGTATTTGTGGACCCTTGACTGAAACAATGAGAGGGGATAGAAAAGAGTTTAAGTGGACTAATGGGGCAGAAAAGAGTTTTCAATTATTGAAGCAAAAAGTTATAGAACAACCTGTTTTAGCACTTTCAGATTTTAATAAGGTGTTTCAAGTAGATTGTGATGCTAGTGGTACTGCAATAGGAGCTGTTATGAGCCAAGAAGGTAAACCTGTTGCCTATTTCAGTGAGAAGTTAAATGATGCCAAGAGGAAATATTCTGTTTATGATCAGGAATTTTATGCTATAGTTCAGGCATTGAAAAAGTGGAGGCACTATCTGCTTCCTAAGGAGTTTGTTTTGTATACTGATCATCAAGCTTTGCAATATTTGAACAGTCAAGGAAAATTGAATCAAAGGCATTTGAAATAGGTTGAGTTTTTGCAGAGTTATACATTTGTTTTGAAACACAGGAGTGGAAAGTCTAATAGGGTTGCAGATGCTCTTCGTAGAAGGAAACTATTGCTGATAGAAATGTAGATTGAAGTGGTTGGGTTCAAGGAACTCAAGAATTTGTATCCAGAGGATCCTGATTTTGGTGAAGCTTGCAAAGCTTGTACAGAACCTGTTACTCTAGACAAGATAAAATGGCTGGATTTCATCATCCAGGATGATATGCTATTCAACGGGAGTCAGTTGTGCATTCCACGAAGTTCTATGAGGGAGAACCTCATCAAGGAGAAGCATAGTGGAGGATTGGCTGGACATTTTGGTCGTGATAAAACCCTTTCTTTGGTCAGTGAGAATTATTATTGGCCACAGTTGCAGCAAGATGTGAAGAAGTTTGTACAGAGTTGCAGAGTATGTCAGATGGCAAAAGGATTGAAGTAGAATATAGGGTTGTATCAGCCATTACCTATACCAGAGAAGCCTTGGGAGGATATCAGCATGGACTTTGTTCTTGGTTTACCGAGGACTCAGCGGGGACATGATTCAATTTTTGTGGTAGTTGACAGATTTTCAAAGATGGCACATTTCATTCCCTGCAAGAAGACTAATGATGTTGTTCATATAGCAGAATTGTTTTTCAGAGAAGTAGTGAGACTTCATGGTTTGCCAAAGACCATAGTTTCAGATCGGGACACTAAGTTTGTTGGATATTTCTGGCGTACATTGTGGAAGAAGTTGAAGATAGATTTGAAGTTCAGTTCATCACATCATCCACAGACTGATGGACAGACAGAGGTGGTGAATAGGAGTTTGGGAAATTTGCTGAGATGTTTGGTTGGAGATAAGCCAACAGGATGGGATTTGATTTTACCACAGGTAGAATTTGCATACAATAATTCTATCAATAGGAGCACTGGTAAATCACCATTCCAGATTGTATATGGAAGTAGTCCAAGAAATGCATCTGAATTGAGAAAGATAGATAAAGGAGAAATAAGTAGTGCTGAAGCTGAGGATTTTGCAGAACACTTGAAGAACATCCATGCGGAGGTGAGGAAGCATATTACCAAGATGAATGCATGGTATAAGGCTAAGGCAGATGAGAAAAGGAGGTATAAGGAATTTCAGGTTGGTGATGAAGTCATGGTTCATTTGCGGAAGGAGCGGTTTCCAGTTGGTACATATAACAAGCTAAAAATTAAGAAGTTTGGACCATGTAGGATACTGCAGAAACATGATTCAGGAAATGCATATGAGGTAGAATTGCCTACTGAGCTGAATATTTCACCAGTGTTTAATATTTCAGATTTGACAGAGCATCACGAAGGAGGTGTTGAAGATGAGGTTGCAGCAACACAGTGGAGTATTCCAGCAACTAGTTCAGACACTAAGGAGATCGAAGATATACTGGACAGTCATGTTGGCAGAAGCACAAGGAACAGGACATATGAAGAAAATCTAGTCAAGTGGAAAGGATGACCTTTTGAAGATTCATCATGGCTGACAAAGGAGGAGGTTAGCCATCTTGGTTTTCCTCTGCACACCTGAGTCGTGACAAGGTCACTTCTCAAATTACCCTGGGTGTCTGATGCAGGAGCATCCTGGGTGTAAGAGCAATCTTGCATCACCCAAAAATATTTCTGTTTTTGTATTCAATAATGGCTATTTTGTGCAGAGCTGCTATTTATGGAAAGTTACTATTTTTGGTAATTTTTTTCTGTGCTCAGAATGATCTAATTTCTTTCTTGGAGGTTCATTTTGGTCATATAAGTCTGCCAGTAAAGTTTCATTTCCAGATCAAGTGTATGTTGGAAGATATTGAAGATTTTCGGTATTGGCAGCAGGGTACAGAAACTTTGGACTTAGTTTTGAAGGCTTTAGAGGCCTCGGATGAGGTCAAAAATTTGGGTGACAAGCGCTTGCTCCGGTCAAGCCTGTAGAGCGCTTTGTGGCATTTTTGAAATGGGGTTATAATAGCCGATCAGGTCAACTGGTGATGACTTATGGTCTTCGGAAGTTGGGCCACCCGAAATTGCGGAAAATAATTTTCTTTGAAATTTTTGTTTGGGTTTCAAAGGTTATCTTGAGCCGACTATGATGTAATAAAATGTAAAATAAAATAATTCTAAGTTTGGTCGGCCTTATTGGCTAAAAAAATTCTGGAACCTTCCCAGGCGGTGGAAAATTGCCTATATAAGGAAGGCTGTATTATTGTCTTAGGTAGTTCAGAATAGTTCTGGGTAGTGGATCTAGGTAATAGTTCGAGGCTTTGTCCTACCAAATATTGTAAGGGAATGCCCATGTGGCTTTTCATATTGTAATTCTGAAAGTTTGTAAATCCACATTTGTGGAGATAATAAGAAGCCAATTTTCTATTTTTCCATATTGTTGTTGTTTCTCTATATCTGTTATGTGCTTGTGGTATTAAGGGGAGCACCCTTCATCACTTCTCAACCTATGCATATCCTTGTAGTAGAAAAAAAATATTTTGATGATGAGGAAACTTTTTCTCATCCATAGATATCAAGCCATCTACTCTTTCATCATTTATGAGTTACAAAAATAACATGAGGAAGAGGTGCAAGATTTTATCTCTTCCTGAAAGGAAGATGATTCATTTCTAAACCTAAAGGATACCATCATTGAAGATAAAAATAGTGAGGTCAAGGTCGATTGCTCATATCTGATACCAAGAAGAGGATTCCCCATAAGGAATATAGCTCTACAATAAACCATCATGTTATCCCCAATAATGAGTTTTACAGAGCATGAGGATGAATATAAAAGAGTGGAGTAGGATCATCCTACTTGATAGCCCTTTCTTCTAGTGTCAGTGATGTCCTTTTTTCTTAATACAAAAAGTACACTCCTACAAGCTATGGTAGGATTATTATACCTGTAGACCTATTTATTTTACCTCATGCATGGAAGGAGAAGTCAACTTGTAAGAAGGGGAATCTACTTTAACAATCAATTCAATGAATTTATTTTATATTTTCATTATTTAAATACTTTTACATAGTAGAATAGGTGGTTTTAGTCTTCCAAGAAGTGCACAAGAAAAACAATTTCCTTCCTAGAGATAGAAGGTTTTGTTTTGTTAAGGTTATAGAAAGTTGCAAAATTTCATGAGGTTTTAGGTGGATAACATGTTGTTCTAGTATTGGTGACTCCATGCCCAATGGATTTATTGAATTCCAGTAATCATGTGCATAGAGGGATGTTTGCAAGTGAGCTATATTTGGTTAGTGATTTTTTCTCATTCACAGAAACACTTTACTATCATATGATCATAGGTAATGATGGTTTGAGTGGCTATCAGACTTATAAATATGTCCATTGCTTAGTTACAATGTAAATAATCACTATTTGGTTTGGTGAAGTTTGTAGAATGCATCTTGGGATATACCAAGTCAGATATAAGTTATGTGGTATTGTACAAGATGATATCCATGATCACAAGTGTTGTAATGGTGTATTGATTGACATTCACCATTGTGAAGGTGGATAGGTCATGGCTAAGGACAATACATGGGAGTTATGTAATTGTGGATATATGATTCATTGATATAATTTGTTTACAAATTAAATTAATGATTATAGTGGTTTGGACCTAATTTACAAACACGATGCCTGCAAGAATTTTTATTTTTATTTTGGAGAGTTATTTCAATTTGGCTGGATGATAATTAACATGATCGAGTATATAAGGGAATTTTTGGATGGAATGTGAGGGGATTTATGTTATGAAAACTTGGTAGTTGTCTTGTAAAGATAATACAAAGGAAGTAGAGGCTATCAGTTGGTATTACAATGATCAAATAATTCATCAGAACATCTAGGCATTACAAATTTTGTTTATGTTCAATATTTGGTAACATACATTTTATTATTGTATTCTGGATAGTGAGGCCTGTTGTAATTGAAATGAATAGTGTTTTAAATATCCTAATAGGGATAATAGACTCCTAATAGGGTCTTTACTATATAGATGTAATCAACTCCTAACATGGCTAGAACTTTTTATAGGGTTTCTTTCACACTAGATCACTTTTTGGGTACCATACCTAGCAGGGTTTTCCCTGTTGGATATTGCTAATGCATTGGGGAGATTGTTGGATATAAATTTAATATGTTTAATCACTACATTAAGTGTTGTTGGAATTACTATTGTTGTCATTCATGTTTTGTCATGGATGTCAACATATGTTTCTATGGAGATAACATACTAGTTATTACAGTGTACGGACATTGTATCTATGATTAAGAATGTGAGAACACAATTGTGTGTATAGGGAGGTGTTGTGATCCTATATCTAAGATCACATGATGTAATATTTCATATTAGCTAAGTTACAAAAGATTTAGTGAAGACTAGTTATTGGACTGTGACAGTGAAACCTAGTAGAGTTAGTCTCTATGGTTTGGGTACATATCATACAGATGATGTGGATTTAGTATATGTGAGCTTAAGAGATGACAGATAGTGTATTGAATAATTTTCACTAATCTTAGCAAGGTACGAAAAGAAGGATGACATTAGTTGTGGCATGTGTTCTGAGAAGACCTATTTGGAAGCCAACTTCAGAGTTGTAGCATGTATCATGAATGGAGAGCATGGATTATGGATGTGGGTCCTTCATTGTTGAGATAGAACTATTATATTTTTTGTTTAGATACTGTGTGTATCTTAGAAAGTAGTTATATGATTTTTTGTATATTAGGAAAGCCTAATTGGCCAACTTGATCATTTATTTTGTAATAGGGTTTATATGTAAAATACTTTCTTTTGAAAAGATAAGGTAGTATGTATGTGATGTAAAAGAGGATTGTGGAAGTTGTGAGCTTGTGTCTGTTGGATGTAGAGAAGAGGATAACTGGTATACTTCATTGGAAATAATCAAGAAAAGATAGTTTCTATTGGATAGTTCAAGGATTTTGTATTTCCTTATTAGAAAGCAAAGATCCCCAAGATAACTGAGAGGGGGGGGGGGGGGTGAATCAGTTATTTGATAATTAAACCATTTATCAACTTCAATATCAACTTAAACAGCTTTAAACCATATAATCAATGTAGTAACCAACCATAGAAAGATAATCATACACAATAACACAAGATATGTTAACTAGGGAGCCTCTTGATCAAAGAGTAAACCCTGATGGGAATGATGCCCACAAAATGATGCACTAATATGAAAGTTCCTTATGAAAGGATGGACCCTATTAGGAGTCTTATGAAATACATTTAGTACATATGAATCTTTTTTAGGAGATTTTGAATCCTTGTTAAAATATTCTAACCCTATTAGGAGTTATGGAAGACAGAAGGACCCACTTCCCAAACAGCTTCAAGGAAAGATCTCTGAACTCACTGTCCAATAGATCTTAGGATTATTCAATAGAATAATATGAAATATGTTACCTCCTTCACATTATTCCAAAACCACACTCTCTTCTACACAAGATCACAAATCCAGATCTCTGTACTTCTCAAGTCTTCCTTCATCACTGAATTAGCTCTATTCTTCACCTCATGCATATATTCACATCACAATTTTCACAATTTCATATGAAAACTATTACAATCCCATCTTACAACAAGGAAAAAATTCCTTCCTTTATACCACACTCAAATAATTACAAATGAGTCGGCATCCAAATATAAAATAATAATTTCAACACGCTACACCAAAATTACATAAAACTGTCAGCGTCTAGATATTGTAACTTTCTACTCAAGTGACCTCAAATTTTGTGCTATGAACCACATCACCAAAAATGAGTCTCAAACTTCCCTTTAACTACAAAAAATTATATTCCATCTCGATTAGGAGATATCCTCTGATTACCAAAAAACTGCTACTCAGGAGCACTGCCAGAATACTGCTTCCACCAAAATGCTTATAACTTTCATGAATAAATGAATTTATTTTTGTGCTATTAACCATAGGTTAATAGCACACAAAATAACATACCATCAACTATGCATAACTCAATTTTCAATATAACATGTGCACAAAACAAAACTGTGCCTGCTTCTCTGCTAAACTCTAGAATAACACTGTGTTGACATCAATGACAATCATAGTCATGAATGCAACAACCACTACTATAGAATGACTACCAAAGGCTTCAACATTCATTCCTAACAATCTCCCCCATTGGCATTGATGGCAACATAGATGAAAAACATCCAATGTTCCAAAAATCCAATCACTACTGCTCAACTGCTCTTCATCAATCAAATCTTGCTTCATTTTCCTATTCAATCTTCTCTCTCAATGTTTTTCATGATTCTCTCCCCCATTGACATCAATGACAGAAATTCCATCACTATGTCAAACAATACCTCAATGTCAAAAGACATTGTTCAGAAAATACATTCACAAGAGTCTTCATGACTTAGCTTTGATACACATACTCCCCCATAGAGGAAGTACCAACATCCAATCCAAAAAATAGATAGGGCCATATTCCACTGGACAGATGCAACAAGCTACATCATTATTCAAAAGTAGGTTGGGGCATAACCCCAAGCATACCTCTCAAATACTCAAATGTATCCTTAGGGAAAGGCTTTGTAAATATATCTGCTATCTACTCCTTTGTGCTTATGTACTCTAGTCTAACTTCTTTCTCAGCTACTTTCTCTCTTACAACATGATACTTGATCTCTATATGCTTTGTCTTAGAATGTAAAACTAGATTTCTAGACATACTAACTGTACTTGTGTTATCACAATGTATAACAACAGGCTCATCAAATTGAATTCCAATATCCTTCAACATTTGCTTCATCCAAATTATCTGGTTACAATTGTTTGTTGCTGCTACATACTCTGCTTCTACTGTACTCTATGAGATACAATTCTTTTTTTTTCTCAACCAAGAAACTAATCTTCCTCCAAGAAAAAAGGCTGCATCACTGGTGCTTTTCTTATCATCAACGCTACCTCCCCAATCAGCATCAATATATGCACATAGGGTAAAATCATCAAAAGTTTCATACCACAATCCATAGTCCATTGTGCCTCTAAGATATCTCAATATCGTCTTTACTGCTGCATAATGTGACTCTCTAGGTTCAGCTTGAAATCTTGCTACCATTCCAACTGAATGTTGTATATCTGGTCTAGTGTGTGTCAAGTACTACAATCCTCCAATCATAGATCTATATTTCTTTTTCTCAACTGCTAGTGTTTCATCTTTACTAGATAGTTTATGTCCTGTAACCATAGGTGTTCCAACTGGTTTACAATTCTCCATACCAAATCTTTTCAACAAATCATTCAAGTACTTTGTCTGACTTACAAAGATACCATCATTTTTTTGTGTTATCTGTAATCCCAAAAAGTATTTCATTTCTCCAATCATACTCATTTCAAATTCTTTCTTCATTTCATCAGCAAATTTGTCACTAGCTTCATCTTCTCCTCCAAAAATAATGTCATCAACAAAAATAACCAAAAGTAACAATCCATTCTCAATTTCTTTTGTATAAAAGTTACTATCAGTTGTTCCTTTTGTAAATCCCAATTTTAACAAATACTTATCCAATCTAGCATACCAAGTTCTAGGTGCTTGCTTTAGTCCATACAATGCTTTCTTTAGTTTACATACCATGTCTCCTTCTTGAGTCAAAGGAAAACCTTCAGGCTGCTCCATGTAGACTTCTTCTTCTAATTCCCCATTTAGAAATGTTGACTTCACATCCATCTGATACACTTTGAATTTCTTAAATGCTCCATAAGCCAAAAATATTCTTACTACTTCAAGTCTTTCCACAGGGGCAAAAGTCTCTTCATAGTCAATTCCTTCTTCCTGTGAGTATCCCTTATATACCAATCTTTCTTTGTTTCTAATTACTTCTCCTTGTTCATTCATCTTGTTCCTGAATACCCATTGAGTTCCAATCACATTTTTTTCCTTAGGTCTAGGGACCAATTCCCATGTCTTGTTCTTTTCAATCTGATCCAATTCTTCTTTCATAGCTTTAATAAAAAGTTCATCTTCACAAGCTTCATTAGTAGACTTATGTTCAATTTGAGAAATCAAACATAAATGTACCTTCTTTCTAGTCATAACTCCTCTGTCCAAACTTCCAATCACTTGCTCAATAGGATGATGTCTTGAAATATACCTGTTAGGTGTCATAGTCACTAATCTTTCTTCAATTGTAGATTCTTCTCTAGATTCTTCTATTTTTTCTTCAACATGACTTTCATTCAACAATTCACTGTCAGTCTCAAAAAATTGTTCAGTAGTTTCAATGTTAGGCTAAGGGTTAGTTCCTTCATCAGATTCATAATCAAGCATTCTTTCTTGAATTTTAAACTTCTCATCAAATTTTACATTTGCACTTTCAACAATAGTCTTAGTTCTCTTATTGTAACATCTATATGCTTTTCTTTTCAAAGAATATCCAAGAAAAATTCCTTCATCACTTCTAGGATCAAACTTTCCTATATCATCATCTCTCTTAATATAACATTTGCTTCCAAAAATTCTAAAATACTTAACTGAGGGTGCATGTTCAAACCACAATTCATGAGGTGTCTTGTCTATGTCTACTCCAATTTGTACTCTATTCATTGTATATACTGTTGTATTCACTGCTTCTCTCCAAAATGTCTTTTCCAAATCACCTTCAAACAACATAGCTCTAGCTGCTTCAGTCACTGATCTGTTCCTTCTTTCTACAATACCATTTTTTTCAGGTGTTCTAGGGGCTGAAAACTATCTATTAATACCATTTACTTCACAAAATGTGTTAAACTCTTTAGATGTAAATTATCCTCCTCTATTAGATCTCAAAAATTTAATCCTCATTCCTGATTCATTCTCAACTTTATTCTTCATGACCTTAAACTTATCAAATGCTTCAAATTTTTCTTTCAAAAATGCAATCCACATCATTCTTGTAAAATCATCAACAAGAATCATAAAATACCTTTCTCCATAGAATCCTCTAGTCCTAGTAGGACCGCTCGCGTCTATATGAACAATCTCCAACTTTTCTGTAGATGTGAACTTCTTGCTAGGAAATGAACTCCTTTTCTGCTTAGCCATCACACATTCCTTGCAAATCATGTTAGTAGGCTTCATAATCTTAGGTAAATCTCTTACTGCAAGTGTAGAACTTACTTTCACAATATTATCAAAGTTTATATGAAAAAAACTTCTATGCCATAACCAATTGTCATCAATCTTAGTCATCAAACATGTCATCTTAGTAGGGTTCAACTAAAATACATTACCTCTAGTTCTAGATCTTGTTCCAATCAAATTTCCATCTTTATCCTTAATCACACAAGTTTTCTCAGTAAACCAAACTTGATATCCTTTATCCACTAACTATCGAACACTCAAAAGATTATGTTTCAATCCATCAAAAAAGTAAACTTCATCAGTATTAGTCTTTCCATCAAGAGTAAGAGATCCTATACCTTTAATCAAACAAGGTGCATTGTTACCAACTCTAACAACTCCTCCATCATAATTGTTAAACTTTATGAACTTTCCTTTATCACCAGTCATATGATGTGAACAACCACTATCTATAATCCAATCAGCTTTCTTTTCAACATGGGAAACTAAGGCTTTCTCTTCCTTAACATTAGATTCAAAATTTTCTTCCTTAATTGCTACAAATCCTATGTCATCAAAGTTATCATTATCACTATCGCTCAAATTTCTTTCAATTCCTACTTCAATTTCTTCATCATTTGCATAATAACATTCTTTAGGTCTTCTAGGCTTAAAATTGTTTCTATACTTCTTAACTCTCTTAGGACACTTAGATGCAAAATGACCATATTCTTGACATGTCCAACATTTAAAGATTTTCTTACCATCTAGTTCTCTTTTCACAAGCAAGGAAATACCTTCTTCAATCTTCTTATCTTCATCAGATTTGGATCTGCTACTACTGCCATAATCTCCATTCACACTTGTACTTCTAGAGAAAGTAGGTATGATGCTAAGAGCACTAAATGTTGTCTCCACTCTAGGTAGTTCTCCAGATAATCTCAAATTCATCTCTACTACTTCCAATCTTCCAAGAAGAGTCTCTCTTGAAAAGTTTGGTGTACAAGGTGTCACTTGTTCAATCATTTGTGTAGTCTACCTGAATACTAGTGTCAATGTTCTCAAAATCTTCCATATTACTTCATTCTTTGTCTTTTCACCTCCACAAGACTTTATTCCTGTAACAATTTATGACATCCTACCAATATAGCTTCTAACAAAATCATCTTCCATCATTCTTATGTCTTTAAATGCACAAATCCAATTATGTAACCTAGCCTTCTTTGCATGTTCATCACCTTCAAAAGTAGAATGTAAAGCTTTCCAAATATCATAAGATCTAGTTAAACCTTTTACTTGACTATATTCATTCTCCGTAAGTGCTGATAAAAGTGCTTCTCTTGCAAGTATGTTACACATGAATAGATCTACCTCATCTTTAGAACTTGATTCAAGATTGTCTTCTTCAATTATAGTTCTCTCATTCTTTGTAATCAACCAATAGCCTGGTCCTAAACACAAGAGATGTGTCTTCATCTTTTCTTTCTAGCTGTCAAAATTTACTCCATCAAACTTAGGGCTTTCTTTCCTAAAATTCGCCATAGATCTCCTTAAGTTGTTAAACTTCTCTTTCAAGGACCTATTGCTCTGATACCAATTGTTAGAAAGAAAAGATCCCCAAGAAAACTAAGAGGGGGAGGGGGGGGGGGGTGAATAAGTTATCTGATAATTAAACCATTTATCAACTTCAATATAACCTTCAACAACTTTAAACAATATAATCAATGCAGTAACCAACCATAGAAAGATAATCATACACAATGACACAATAACACAAGATATGTTAACTAGGGAACCTCTTGATCAAAGAGTAAACCCTAGTGGGAATGATGGCCACAAAATGATGCAATAATATGAAAGTTCCTTGTGAAAGGATGGACCCTATTAGGAGTTCTGGAAGACAAAAGGACCCACTACCCAAACAGCTTCAAGGCAAGATCTCTAAACTCACTGTCCAACAAATCTTAGGATTATTCAATAGAATAATATGAAATATGTTACCTCCTTCACATTTTTCCAAAACCACACTCTCTGGTACACCAGATCACAAATCTAGATCTCTGTACTTCGCAAGTCTTCCTTCATCACATAATTAGCTCTATTCTTCACCTCATGCATATATTCGCATCACAATTTTCACAATTTCATGTCACAACTGTTACAATCCCATCTTACAACAAGGAAAAAATTCCTTCCTTTATACCACACTCAAATAATTACAAATGAGTTGGCATCCAAATATAAAATAATAATTTCAACACGCTACACCAAAATTACATAAAACTATCAGCTTCTAGCTATTGTAACTTTCCACTCATGTGACCTCAAAGTTTTTGCTATGAACCACACCACCACCAATGAGTCTCAAATTTCCCTTTAACTGTACAATATCAGATTCCATCCCGATTAGGAGATATCCTCTGATTACCAAAAAACCACTACTCAGGAACGCTGCCAGAATACTACTTCCACCAAAATGCTTATAACTTTCATGAATAAATGAATTTATTTTTTCACTATTAACCATAGGTTAATAACACACCAAAGAAAATACCATCAACTGTGCATAACTCAATTTGCAAAATAAAAATGTGCGCAAAACAAAATTGTGCCTACTTCTTTGCTAAACTCTAGAATAGCACTGTGTTGACATCAATGACAATCATAGTCATGAACGCAACAACCACTACTATAGAATGAGTGCCAAAGGCTTCAACATTCATTCCTAAAAACACTTTTTTTGTGAATAGTGATTTTTGAAGGTGGTCTTAACCTTCTTTGGGTGGTGAACATGGGAAATGACCCTACTCTTTTCTTTAACTCCTAATAGGGTTTGTCCTCTAACAAGGAGTATGCACTATAATGTTTTAATCATCTCCTACATGGATAAATCTTTTAACAAGGATACTATATAATCTTAGTAGGTCATTAGTGGGTGTTAATTCCCACTGGGATTTTACCTTTAATAGGATTTCCTCGATAGAAAATATTGTGTTATTATGTTGGTATTCATTATACTCATTTGATTGGTATTACTAGTATTCAAAGTTTAAAGTTTAATAATCTCTCATACAACTAATTCTCCTCACCCCCTATTAGTTGTATTGATGGACTATTATTCCTAACATTCCCTTGGTGAGGGTTTCCTTGAAAACAAATATGTTTTTATGAGTTCTCTTGTGATGATATATTGTGTGCTTATTTTTATTTCAGTTATTTCATTACTTTATTTTATTAGGATTAAAGTTAATAATATAATCAAGTTTAAGAATTCCTATAACACCGATTCATCCCCCTTCTTAATGTTATCAATTATTAACAATTGGTATTAGAGAATGGGTCCTTTGGGGAAGTTTAACAAATCGAGGGAGATCTTGATGTATTCATATTACTTGAAGAAAAACATGGATGTTGCACTTGAAGATATTAAAAAGGCTAATGCAGAGAACATGTATCTAAAAAATAAATTGAAGAAGTCTGATTGCTACAACTTGCGACTTCTCGAAACATGAGACAAGGACTTTTGGTAAAGATCAGTGATTCAGAAAGTGATATCTCCGAGAATCTTGAGGAAACTACAAATTAGATGGCTAAAGAAATTGAGAAAGGAAAGAAGAGAAAGAAGCTACTCGATGATGCCTTGAAGGAAGCTAATGTTCTTAATAGAAATTTGTAGATGGACTTGGAAATTCAATACAATTTGAACTTGAAGAGTTGAAGAGGTATAACATGATTATCAAGGGAGAACTCACTGAAGCTAAGAGGCACATTGAGAAACTAGATGAAAGCAGTAATAAGATCGATGAGAAGTTGGATATATAGAAACCTATTCACTACAAATCATGCATTAGATTTATACAATAAGAAACTTGTAAAGCTTTTGAGATGAATATTGTAGACAAATCATAAAAGAAAGAAGAAGGATCTGAGATAAAAATTGAAGACACGATAAATACACTTGAAGAAAAGAGAAAACCATTTAGAGGAAAATGTTTTAGTTGTAACAAAGTTGGACACATGAAGAAGGGCTCGAGAGGAAAAAAGACCAGATATGAAAAGAACTCTTGAAGATACTAACAAGCTATCTACTAGAATTATGTGCTACAAATGCAACAATTTTGGTCATATTGAAAGGGATTAAAAAGCGTAAGAAAATATGAATGGAAAAGGTATGGGAAATCTATTGTGATGTGATCTTGTAATAATCTTGAACATACCTCTATGTTTTCTAGATTCAATGGATTTTTAAACAATAGAGCACTACTAGGAATTATAAGGACATATAACAATGACAAGGAAAAGTTACAAGTTGAGGAACAAAAGGAAGACTTCAAGAATCCATTTTTTATGTAAGGAGAAAGTGGTAACAAAGAATATAAGAAGGATGATAATGTTGGTCAAGGTGTACCAGTGGACTCCATTGGTCTCTCGATCTTTTCCACAACTTGACTTAGCAAGATTTTCCTAAGGGGGAGAATTTTCAGTCCTTAATTTAGATATGATGGCCATTATTGGTTCCAAGGTCACATGCAAGGACTAGACTCATACATGTGAAGGTATTGAGTTAAATACTTTGTGTTCACAGGATCTAGAGTTATTCACTATATGTTCACAAAGTGTTTCTAGGTGTTTGGATCATTTTTTATAGAATATTTTTCGTTACTTATAAATTGTACATGGTTGTAGATGAGAAGATTTAAATAGGTTGGATAAGATTCTAAAGACACCATTTTATAATTTTTGGATTGAGCTATTGAAGAGCTAAGTGCTTTGAGTTTCTTGAGAATTGTCACATGACTTTGTGCCCTAGATGCAAAGTTTGGATAGTGCAAACATAGATACTCCACAAGTGTTGAATGTGAGAAAAAAAACTAGATGTAAGTTAAAGAAACACTCATTCAAAAGTATGGAGGATCATCCTAAGAGATCCTTTTCATAGGTTCCATATGGAATCATGCATGTTGATGATATCCACACATACATACATTATAAGATTGAGTCTTTGGGTGACACACAACTATTGGTAGATGCTACAATTTGTATGAATCAATATTTCAAATTGAAGGAGTTCAAGCACTTAGAGAATTTGAATCTATTTCAAATCTCTACAAGGTATGAGTTTGAAAATCCATTATGGATCAAGATCATTCTGAGTTAGATTCATGATCAATTTTTATAGTTAGTAGATAAGCCCATTAATATTACATGGGAAATGATACTCTAAGTTATAGGATTGGAGAATGCAAGGTTAATTACTATACCCAAAAATCATACAAAGAAACAAGTCGAGGACTAGATTGGATCGAACTAGGATAGAAGGGAGATGACTCTATTAGACATAAGGTAGGATGATGTAAAGATGATTGCTACCACATTGGGTTACAAGATTCATTATAGAAACATAATAAATTATGTATCTATTAGGGTGCTTCATATGCCATATAAAATAGTTGTAGAAAAAAAACATTATGACCTAAAGTGAGGTGTTGCGACAAAAAATGATGGAGAATATGAAGAGAATCAAGCATGAAAAATGTAATTCATTCAGATTCAGATGGATAATTATTGTATTGTCTTAAAATGGAAGAACTTCCATGATAAGAGCCTTTAGCCCTCTGAGTGAGTGGTCTGGGGTCATTTTAAGTTCATTGATCAGGTCTTTGCATGTATTTGGATTTTTCCCCCATTCTTATTCTCTCTGCACCTATTTTTCACTTTATGTCTGCATTTCCTGGCATTATGGACTGAGGTCCTGAGGTTTTTGACCTCAAGGTCAAAGTCAACATTGAGGTTCAAAGCCAACCTCAACCTTGACCTATGTCAGGGAAAACCTCGACCCTAACCTAAGTCAGGGACAACCTCGACACTGACCTATGGCCGTGTCTACCTCATCCTTGAACCAGATTTCAAATTTCAGGATTTTTTGATTTCTGGATATTAGGTTTCAGAAAGATTCTTTTTCGCATGTCTGAGTTGGCCATTTTGGGTTTTCGGGATGGTAAATCCTTAATTTCATTTAATCTAGGTATATCTCTAAATTTTAGGACCTAATTGGGATTTAATTCTTCAAGGTGGCCCCTCTAGAAGATTTTTCCCTAGTTCCCTATAAAAGGAGGCCTTCCTCTCTCATTTTTATCCATCCAATATCATGAGCAATCTCTCAAGTACAAGAAAGTGAATTCAAGCATTCAAGTAAGGCTTCAATAATTCAAGTGTTCAAGAATCCATTCATCAAGGAGATCCATTGTTATCCATTGAAGGATTCAATCTCTTTGGAGCCCCCTTGAAGATCCATCCTTCCACATTCATCGAAGTCAATTCCTATGCAAAGATCCATTAAAGATTGGTGTTGAAGATCAAATTTCATTGATGTGAGATATCCTACATTCATTCTACATCCATTGGAGCATCGCTACTTGTGGATTTGAGGATTTGAATCCTCTACAAGGACTTCAACATAAGTAAAGTGAATTGTTTCATTTACTTTGTTTATGCACAATACAATTTCAATTCAATTTCAGGTTTAATTCCTAAATTGGGGTTTGACCAAGGCAAACCCCCCATACAAACAAAAAAAACCCTCTTTTTCTTGTAGGTATAGGTGTAGAACTGGGGATCTAAGATTGGATTTGGTTACCCTTTTCGGTGAACTTCTGAGATCTACAAACAAAGTCAAAGTCAATCTTCAAAATATTAATGTAGCCTTTGACCTTTTATCAGGGTCAAAAACTACCTGCGATCACAAAGATAAAAGTTTTTTGGGTTTTCTTCATCTCGACATTTCCAGTCTGAAACAGGTTGCATAATTGCTTGAAACTACACATAGACATCATAAATCAACATTTTCTAGATCTGTCGTATTTTGTGGTTAGTACTTACCTTTCAATTATTTCAGATTTCAAGCCCATCTCCTTTATAAGGAAATATAAGGTTTTCTTCCTCTTTCATATTCTCCATAGATTGATTCGATTGTGCATTAACCTTTTGGTTGATCAACTTGGATCTCTCCTTTTTGGAATTTAGATTTAGAAGTAGATCTCATATTTCCCCTACTTATTTTGACATGCTCCGTATTCAATCCTATTCATTTTGGTGAACCCAACTAGCTTACTCTCTTTCTTTTTGGTGTGAGATTTCCCTTTGTCTTATTGTGTGTGTTCACCTTCACTATTCATTTTGGTGAAAATGACATACTTACTCTCCTTTATTTTTGTAGAATTGGATGCCCTATTGCATTTTGTGGTATTATATTTCCTTTTATCTTGTTGGTATTAGATTTCACTTTTATGTTAAATCTGGCATGCTAATTAGATTTCAAAGATACAAAAATATTTATGCTTTATGTGTTGTTAGTGTAGTTCAATTGCATTGCATTGGTTTATGAGATTTACTACTACTAGTCCTACTGATAACATTCTGGTTAGAAGAAATTATAGACTCATGGGTGCCTTTGATCTTGAATCTTCCTTTCCTTTACTTAGGATCCCAGATGATAATTTGATTCTTCATGATTCCAATCCTATTATGGAGAAAAAATCTTCTCATTCATCTCATTATGAGGATGACGCTTTAAGAGTTCCTCCTCAATAAGTCCAAAAAAATTCAACTAAAATTGATAAAATAGGTAATTGGCTTACTCAAGAGAACCATAATCAAGATTGTTTTCAAGCTATAGAGTCTCTTAAGAAATTTCTTTGTGATAATGATCAAGGTGTTAACCTCTTATGAGTTATTACTCACCTCATGCATTCAAATGTTAAACCTTTAGCTCAAGAAGCTCAAGATTTAGAGTTGATTCCTCTTATCACTAGTGTAGAACCCTCTTCTAATCCTTTACCTAGTAATCCTACCTATACTCCTTCTTTGGTGACTGTAACGGTTCCCTTTGTTCCTATGAGTTTTCCTCTTGTGTCCCTCCCTACATCACAACCTTCATATCATAATGTTCCTTTTACTTATTCCAATCTACTTCCAACTATAGTTCCTAGTGTTCCTCTAGTTGTGTCTTCTATTCCTGCAGCTTCTTACACTATACCTGGTGTTTCTAATGTTTCTATTCCTCCTATTTCATCTAATGATTCAATAATCATTAGTTTTTCTCAAACTATGTTATCCTTACATCAACAACTTGATGCCCTAACTCAAAACAAATTTAGTGTTCGTAAATGTGACAAGGGAAGTCCTTTGTCCTTGGACAACATTCGTACTCCTGTTCCTCAACAAGTTGATATGCCTCATCTTGAGAATTACAATGGAAAAGGAGACCCCATTCATCATGTTAAAACATTTCAAATCCTTTTTAGTAATTATGCTCATGACCATAAGATTTTAGCCAAAATTTTTGCTAGAACTTTCTGTGACAAGGCCTTACAATTGTATTGTTCTTTGCCTCCTTATTCTATTGATTCCTATCCACAATTGGCCAATGCATTTATTCAAAAATTTCAAAACAACATTGGCCCACAAGTGTCTTTGACTAATTTGATGCATTGTAAACAAAGTGCTAAAGAAAAATTGACTTAATTTATTGGTAGATTTAAGCATTTGTATACTCAGATTTCCTATCCTATTCCTAATATTGATATTCAACATATGTTTATTTCAAATTTGCAAAAGGTTATTAGAGATAACATTCTACTTACTAAATTTACCTCTTTTCAAGAACTTTTTGCAGTACTTCATCATTATCAATTACAAGTGAGTCAATTAGAGAGCACCACTCCAATGGCTCTTGTTCCAGTTGATAAAAGTGATGTTGCTCCTAATCCAAAAAAAATGCAAAAATTCAACAACTATGTCAAGATAAACAAACAAGTGAATGCAGTTGCTGATCAAGTTGTTGTTGCATCTCACAATGCCACTTTAGCATCCACTTCTTTTTGATTAAATCATACATTTACTCCTCTCCTTAAATCTTTACATGCTATTATGAATAGGTTCTTAACTGCTAATATGATTACTTTACCTCCTAGTCGGCCTCTTTTACCCACTACAATTGAATCTAAATATTTTGATCCAAAATATTTTTGTCAATATCATCATCAGAATTGTCATGATACTAAGAACTGTTATTCTTAATTAAAACATAAGGTTCAAGACTTAATTGATTCTAATGCATTATCTATGGATAATCTTGATGGTAGTGGGAACAAATCTGTCTCTCCTCCTAATCAAAACCTTCGAATCTATATGAATCCTTTACCTACGCATGATACTAATACTATTGCTCAGCTATCTTCTATGGAAATTGTGTATGATTCAAAGATGTATGATCTCAATCATGTTGTTAATCAAGTGGAGCATGTTGGTCAATCTATATCTCCACCTTAACCTCAACCTCAACCTCAGATTCAACCTCAAGTTCAATCTCCACCTCAACCAAAACCTAAGTTGGTGCAAGAGCACCCACAATAAATGGCGATTCATCAAAGTCCTAGGAACATCTAGATTAGGTTAGAGCTATCATTTAGGCATCTAGACCAAATTTTTAGACCTAGTTCCATGATTAGCACAACTATAAGCTCTTGGTCAACTATGGTCAAAGATGTTCAAAGTGCCTAAAATCTTAGGATTTTTCTATTTTTATGATTCAATGGTTTGGATCCATGTTGGATCATTACATTCAGGTATGGACCAATCTTGGTCACCTAAAATAGAAAAAGTGCTCAAAAGTTGTAAAAGTTGCTTAGCAACTTTGACAACTTTTACCGAAAGTTGTAAACAACCCCCCCAATGGTCATATAGTTTTAAATTCAGTTGTAACCAATAGGGGAGGCCTTCATAAGCCCTATCAGGTGGGTGGAAGATAAGGATATGTAATTTGGCAATTTGAGTCAATAAAAACACAACCATTTCTCTATAGATCCCAAGGACAACTGGAGTGTATGGACTAGTAGGGACAGGAGGGCATGAATTTCTAAAGCCAAAATTTTTCTTTGTGAATCTACCTTCATATTCAATTGGTTTCATGCTTTGATCAATCCTAGTTTGAGAGTTATCAGAGTTTTTGATTGACTATCTAGGTTGAAGGCCTAAAACTAGGGTTTCAATAGGGCTTGAGCGTTTTGACCAATTCCACCAAGGGAATTTGATGTCCCTTAGTGGAATTCAATTTTTCATTCTATTATTTCATATTATGCAGGTTAGAGGTGGAGACTTGCAGGGAAGTGAATTTTCCATGATGCCCTAGGTGTACATCCCTGTGTGCACCTACAAGCAACTGAGTATAGGTAGCATAATTCCTTTTTTGGGATCCACCAAGACCTAAAAATCATGATTTAGAGTCCTTGTATATTCCCTCACATGTTCCCATAATTGGATTGGGCATTGGTTTGGAGGAAAGAGCACTTGTAGTGCAATTGCAAACCTAATTAGGCCTATTAGCCCTGCCTTGATTATGTGTTTCCTCATTCTCCATATAGCTTCACATCTTGGTGCTTGGGTATGATCCCTAAAGTACAAAAGGGTATTAGAATCTCCAAATTTTTCAATACTTTGTGTGAAATCATTTTGATCTATGATCAAAATTCCTCCTAGGAAGGGCTACAAGCCTAGTCTTGGATTTGTGAAGCAACTAGGTTGTATGGGTTTCCTTTAAGTGAAAGAACCATTGGAAATATTTGACTTGGACCTATATAGGCCATATCCATGAGTATAGGTTACCCTTGGTCATGTTAGTCATGGGGATAATTCCTAAATTGAGTCAATAGTGCGCCTTCATAACCAATCTTACTTGTTGGTGTTTTGGACTTGGTAGAACCTAGTGATTAGGTTTCTCTTGTGGTTTCAAGATTGTGATAACCTTAAACCTTGTCATTTCTACACTTTTGATATGTGTAGGCACTTCAATCTACAATTTGGGTGCATAAGGGTTCAATTCCTTCACCATCATTCACTGTTTCAAGCTTCCTGCTACCCACTTTGCATCAAGTGGTATTAGAGCTTTGTCTACTCCTAACGATGAAGAGATCCCTAAAAGGGTCACAGACAGTGAATTGGCAAAGATGGTGAGAGAGAAAAGGGTAGAAAACACAACCTTAACTAAGAGGCTCCAAGAACTTGAGAAGAACCTAGACAAGGATAAGGAAGATGGGTCTGAAAATGAAGAAGGGAGTGAAGATGATGACGCTCCTGATCAGAACATCCCTATAGACCAAAGGCCTCTCATTGATGCCTTAAAGTCCATGGGGAGAAGAACCATGGAGGAAAAAATAGACTTACCAATTTTCAATGGTAAGATGAATGGAGATTTGGGCTTGGATTGGATAGAGGACTTGACAACATTCTTTGAATTTGAAGACATCCCTGAGAAGCAAAGGATAAAGATGGTAAGATCCAAGTTGAAGGGAGAAGCCCTAACTTGGTGGAACTTCATCAAAATAGAGAGGGTGAAGAATTGGAAGAGCATGATAAATTCATGGAGCAAGATGATAGCTCTGATAAAAGAAACATATGTACCTGAAGATTATGGGGTACAACTCCATAGGAGGAGGAAAATTCTAAAGAAAAAATACATGGATGTAGGCTCATACATCGAGGAATTCCTAAGGTTATGTAAGAAGAAAAATGTGGTAGATGAGTAAGAAGAAAAATTAGCAAGATATATGAATGGTTTGAAGGTATCCATTCAAGAGGGACTTAGCCTACACTACCCTACTATAGTCAACAAGTGCTATCAAATGGAACTAAAGGTAGAGGAGAAATGGAAGAGAAATGAAGAGTTTGGTAAGGGAAAGAGAAATGATAGTGGGAATAAATTTAGAGGAAGAGGATCATCTTGGAACAAATGACAAAATGGTGGCAGCAACAGTAGAACCCATGACCAAGGAGACAAGGAAAACAATGATTCAAACTCAAGAGGGAACTATAGAGGAAGGAGGCCCTTCAATAGAGGGAGAAAAAATACAAGGAGAGGAAATCGACCTCTCAAATGCTACTACTACAATCAGTTAGGACATCATGCAGGAAGGTTCCCTGAGAAGAGGAATAACAATAGTCAAGGTGAGAGGAGAGCACAACTCATTCAAGAAGACAAACAAGAAGACAATGCAGATGAAAGGGACTTAGAACTAGAGGAAGGAGTGTGTCTGATGATGATACAAGTCTTCCTTCAAGTGCCACAAAACCAAGAACCTCCACAAAGGAAAAACCTCTTCAGAAAAAAGATCAAATGCCATGGGAAGGTATGTAACTTACTCATAGATTCTGTTTCAACTAAAAATCTAGTATCTAGTGAAATGATTCAAAAGATAAACCTTCCTAAGAAGCCACATCCTTTCCCCTATCATGTTTCTTGGTTAACAAAAGGCCAAAAAACCCTAGTAATAGAACAAGCATGGATAGAGTTTTCAATTGCAGACTTTAAAGATAAAGTCCTTTGTGATATTTTTGAAATGGATGCTTCATACATCCTTCTAGGTAGGCCTTGGAAATTTGTTGTAGATGCCATACACCATTATAGGAAGAACACCTACTCCATAGCCAAGGAAAATTTTTTACCATGAAGCCCCTGCCTGATAAGAAATATGAAAAAGAACCTACTATCATCATCATGGGTTAGAAAGAGATGTTAAAAACATTGAAGGAACCTAATATTGAAGCATTTGTTCTAGTCTCTAAACCCAAGGAAAACATAAGGTCTGATCAAAGTAATCCTATACCAAAAGTAGCTAAGGAGCTACTTGAAAAATATAAAGATGTCACTACTAGTCACCTACCCACAAGCCTCCCTCCCTTAAGAGATATTAGTCACCAAATTGACTTGATACCTAGTTCATCCCTGCCTAACAAGGCCCCATACAAGATGACACCACTACAACATGCAAAGATTGCAAAATAGGTCAGTGAACTATTGGAAAGAGGACTCATTTAGAAAAGCCTCAGTCCATGTGTTGTGCCATCAGCCTAAACCCCTAAAAAGGATGGAAAATGGAGGTTGTGTATTGACAGTATAGTCCTAGAAAAGATCACTATAAGATATAGATTCCCCATGCCCAGAATTGAGGATCTATTGGATCAACTAGGAGGTGCTTGCTACTTCACCAAGATAGACTTAAAGTACGGATACCATCAGATCAGGATCAAACTAGGAGATGAATGGAAGACAACATTCAAAACTACTGAAGGTTTGTTTGAATGGTTAGTAATGCCTTTTGGGTTAAGAAATGCCCCTAGTAATTTTATGGGGCTTATGAATGAGATATTCATTGATTTTATTGGAAAGTTTGTTGTTATTTACCTTGATGACATACTAATATTCAGTCATAGAAAAGAGGAGCATCTTGATCATGTGGAATAGGTGCTAAGGAGACTTCATCAGCACAAGTTGGTGATCAACTTGGAAAAGTGCATGTTTATGAAGAAGGAACTTGTGTTCCTAGGATTTGTGATCTCATAAGGTACCCTCAAGATGGACCTTTAGAAGGTAGAAGAAATCATCAATTGGCCTCCACCAAAGAACCAAGGTGATGTGAGAAGCTTCCATGGACTTTCCACCTTCTAAAGGAAGTTTATCAAAAACTTCAGTCATGTGTGTGCACCAATGGTTGACACCATTAAAGGAGGAAGGAAGAATAAGTTTTCTTGGACAAAGGAAGAAAATGATGCATTTAAATACTTGAAAAATAGAGTTTCCCAATATCCTATCTTGATTCTACCTAATTTCAAAAAGGTCTTCACTATGGAGACAAATGCAAGTAACTTAGCCATAGGTGCAGTCCTAAGTCAGGAAGGTAAGCCAGATGCCTTCTTCTCCGAGACATTAAATGAGGCCAAAAGAAAGTACTCAAGCTATGACTTAGAACTCTATACCATGGTCTAAGCCCTCAAGAAATGGAGGCATTATCTAATCCCAAAAGAATTTTTGGTATATACTAACAATCATGCATTAAGTTTTCTCAATTCATCGGAAAAGCTCTCTATCAGAAATCTTAAATGGGTGGAATAGTTGCAGGCATACACCTTCAACATCAAGCACAAGAAGGGTGTAGCAAACAACATTGTAGATGCCCTTAGTAGGAGGGAAGAGATACAACTTCAAAGTGTGGGAATTGATTCTCTCAAACATTTATACCCTGATGACCCTGATTTTGCAAAAAAATTTCAAGTTTGCACAAAGATGGTTGGAAGATACCATACTAATTTTTCTAAATACCTGATTTAGAATGGGCTCCTATTTAAAGGAGCTCAACTATGCATTCTTGAATGTTCAATGAGGACAAATATAATAAGGGAGAAGCATTGTGGTGGCCTAGGAGGACACTTTGGCATCGACAAGACAACAAACATGGTAAGAAGGAGCTATTTTTGGCCAAAGATGAACAATGATGTCAAAAAGTTCATAGAGACTTACACCATCTTTCAGCAAGCTAAAGTTGTATCCAAAAATCAAGGCTTATACCAACCCTTACCAATTCCTTCCAGACCATGGGAGTCAATCTCAATGGATTTTGTAATGGGGTTGCCTAGAACAAAACAAGGTTTTGATAGTGTTTTTGTGATAGTGGATAGGTTTAGTAAAATGGTCCATTTTATACAATGTAAAATCACAAATTATGCTTCTCATATTGCACATCTTTTCTTTAAAGAGGTAGTTAGGATCGATGGTCTGCCTCAAAAAATTTTATCTGACAGGGATGTGAAGTTTCAAGGCCACTTTTGGAGGACACTTTTCAAGAACCTAGGAAATAATTTAACCTACAGCCATGCCTATCACCCACAAACTGATGGGATGAATGAGGTTGTAAATAGATGCTTAGGAAATTTCCTAAGATGTCTAACTAAACAATATGCTTAGTGTTAGGATATACTCTTGCCCTAGGTAGAGTTTGCGTTCAATGACTCCATGAACAGGTTAACAAGCAAGACCCCCTTCCAAGTAGTATATGGCCTTCATCCCAAAGGACCATTCCACCTGGTAGAACTACCATATGATTTAAAAATTAGTGCTCGAGGGAAAGAATAGGAAGAGTTCATCATAAAGGTGCAACATGACGTAATGGAAGCACTACAAAGATCCACTTTGAAATACAAGGAACATGCTAATAAAAGAAGAAGGGAAATCCACTTCAAATTTGGAGATAAGGTATGGGCATTTTTAAGGAAAGGGAGATTGCCTAAGGGTAGATATTCCAAACTTCACATGAAGAAAGTAAGACCATGCAATATACTCAAAAAAATGGGTGAAAATGCATATGAGATCTCTCTTCCCCCTACCTTGCAAAAATTTCCAATTTTCAATGTTGTAGACCTCATCCCCTAAAAAGGTATAATAGGTCCAACAAACAAACAAGGTGAGAAGGAAGATATCAATGATGAAGACTATGTAACTAACCTCCCTCAAAGAAAACCAGTAGAGTTAGAGGAAATATTGGACACCAATTTACTGAAGCAGACCAGAACCAAGAAGTACATGTAGTACCTAGTCAAATGGAAAGGGCTTCCTAACATAGATAGAGCTTGGATGACTGAAGACCAGATCAAGCAACATGGAACTTCGGTGGAATAGTTAACCTCAAGTAGGAAATTGAGTTCTAAACTCAAGGGGAGTATGGTGTAAGATCACCGCCAATAAATGATGATTCATCAAAGCCCTAGGAATATCTAGATTAGGTTAGAGCTATCATTTAGGCATCTAGACCAAATTGTAACACTTAGTTCCAGAATTGGCATAGCTATAAGCCCTTGATAAACTATGGTCAAAGATGGTCAAAGGGAATAAAATATTAGGATTTTTATATTTTCATGATTCAATTGTTTGGATCCATTTTGGATCATTATATTTAAGTATGGACCAATCTTGGTCACCTAGAATAGAAAAAGTGCTAAAAAGTTGTAAAAGTTGCTTAGCAAATTTGACAACTTTTGCCAAAATTTGTAAACAACCCCCCCAATAGTTGTATAGTTTGAAATTAGGTTGTAACCAATGGGTGATGCCTTCATAAGCCCTATTAGGTGGGTGGAAGGCAAGGATATGTAATTTGGCAATTTGAATCAATAAATACATAAACATTTCTTTGCAGATCCTGAGGACAACTGGAGTGTACAGACTGGTATGGATAGGAGGGAATGAATTTTTTAATCCAAAAGTTTTATTTTTGAATTTAATTTCATATGAAATTGGTTTCATGCTTTTATCTATCCTAGTTTGAGAGTTATCAAAGTTTTTTATTGACTGCCTGGGTTGAAGGCCTAAAACCAAGGTTTCAATAGCGCTTGAGTGTTTTGACCGATTCCACCATGGGAATTTGATGCCCCTTGGTGGAATTCAATTTTTTTTTATGTACTTTCATATCATATTTTTTAGAGGTGGAGACTTTTAGGGAAGTCAATTTTCCATGATACCCTAGGTGTACATCCCTATGTGTGCACCTACAAGTGACTGAGTACAATCTGCATAAATCCTTGTTGGGGATTCACCAAGACCTAAAAATTAGGATTTAGAGTCCTTATATATTCTCTCACATGTTCCCATAATTGGATTTTGAATTGGTTTGGAGGAAAGAGCATTTGTAGTGCAATTTTAAACCT
>BSBK01009917.1:90000-284247 GCA_027943335.1 Chamaecyparis obtusa
GATCCATCCTTCCATATTCATCCAAGTCAATTCCTATGAAAAGATCCATTCAAGATTGGTGTTGAAGATCAAATTCCATTGATGTGGGACATCCTACATTCATTCTACATCCATTGGAGCATCCCTACTTATGGATTTGAGGATTCGAATCCTATACAAGAACTTCAACATAAGCAAGGCGAATTGTTTCATTTACTTTGTTTATGCACAATACAATTTAAATTCAATTTCAAGGTTAATTCCTAAATTGGGGTTTGACCAAGGCAAACCCCCCATACAAACAACAAAAACCCTCTTTTTCTTCAAGGTATAGGTGTGGAACTGTGGATCTGAGATTGGATTTTGATACCCTTTTTGGTGAACTTCCGAGATCTGCAAACAAAGTCAAAGTTCACCTTCAAAATATTAATGTAGCCTTTGACCTTTTATCAGGGTCAAAGACTACCTTCTATCAGAAAGATAAAAGTTTTGTGGGTTTTCTTCATCTTGGCATTTCCAGTCTGAAACAAGTTGCAGAATTGCCCGAAACTGCACACAGACATCAAAAATCAAAATTTTCTAGATCTGCCATATTTTGAGGTTAGTACTTACCTTTTAATTATTTCAAATTTGAAGCACATCTCCTTTATAAGAAAATATAAGGTTTTCTTTCTCTTTCATATTCTCCATAGATTGATTCGATTGTGCATTAACCTTTTTGTTGATCAATTTGGATCGCTCCTTTGGGAATTTGGATTTAGATGTAGATCTCATATTTCTCTAACTTATTTTGAGATGCTCCCTATTCAATCCTATTCAATTATGTATCTCTTCTTTTATATCATGCATGATTTTCCTATTGTTTACCCTATTTCATGGAAGGACGGCGAGAAAAATGAAAGACAATTAAGAAATTTCTACAGAAATCAAAACAAAAAGAGAATTGTGACTTTTTGATTTGGATACTTCAAGTAGTTCCAAAGAGAGATGAAGGGGAGAGAAAAGATTTTGAGAAGCATTGTTGAAAAATACACTTGGCTAATATCTATATTTTGGTGGAAACAAATATAACATGTGTTGACATGGTGGAACCTAGAGTTCAATGGTGTACTACTATAGGATAAAAAGTGGATGAAAAGTTACTGGAGATTAATGTCAAAGTCATGCTCGTACCAGAAAGGGAATCTATAGATGAAAGATGGGGGACACATTTAAAAAAAGTCTAAGAACATAAGGAGTGAATTAACTTGTGTGGGGATCAAGAGGAAGATAGAAAATATGGTTGATGACATCATAGAGAAAGAAGGAATACTTAAAGAAAAGATGGTTGAAATAAGAAAAAAAGGTCATTGAAGATAAAGTTTCAATGGGACCTTTTTCATCTATGAAGGAATTTGAACCTATAGAAATTGTGGATTCACGAGTTTAAGGTGTTAATAAGGTTGCTACTCCATCTTTTGGTTGTAGAAGATCTTCCTAGAGGTAGGCCAAATTGCAAGGTGAGGCACATACCCCTAATGTGCCTATGAGACCTAGAAGTTAAAGACCTTAGCAGATGAGTGTTGGTCCTGGCCCAAGGAGTAGGAAGAAAATTATGACACAAGTCAAGAAGGTGTCCTAAACAAGAATTTTGACTAATACTGACATCACAGAAGAGATGGAAGTTGAAAAGACTGAGGTTTAGGATGTACAAATTGATGTACTTGATGTATCTAATGTTTCTATGGAAGCAACCATTACTAATAAGTAGAGTGAGAAGACACATGTTTCAAAAGAACAAAAAAATAATCCTATTTCAAGAGAACTATGGAAACTAGATCTAAAAGTGTTGAAAAAAAGAGTACTTGATCAAGATAAGCTCTTTGATGTTGAGAGATACCATGTTAAATTTTTAGATGATGAAAAATTGTTGATAGAGGATATAGTAGTTGAGTATATTATGAACTTCAAAAATAATTTTATTGAGTTAGATAAGAGTATTCCTAATGAATTATACAAGAGGTTAGAAGTAAGAAATAATAGAGCTAAGGAAGAAGATACCAAAATAAGGATTTAGATAGAAAAAGATTTATGTATAGTTGTTTCTAACTGTGAGATTGACAAAATTTTGAAGAAACCTCATAAAGGGTTAAGGAGTCATAGCAGAATTTTGAAGTTAATGGAAGGTAGATATGAGGAGATTGGTGAGGATAGTCAGAAGGTCATCGAGAGTGTACTTAGAGATATGCATTTCGGCACCACTCAAGAGACTCCAAAGGTCACATAGGAAATTAAAGAGCATACAATGACAAATGAGGTAGATAAAGCAAATGAACAATTTTTTAGTACTATGGTAGATCCAGATTTATCAGTTGGTATTTCAAAGGGAGATAATAGGACTCTAGGCATATTTGTATGACTATCCAAGATATCATACATTTATTCTATCAAGAGTCCCCCTAATCAAATAGATGAAGATGAAGAGAAGAAGACAAAACAAGAGGAAGAGCCTAGAAAAGGAAGTTGGAGGATGTGTTTCTTATACACTTTGTAGGAACACCTGCATTGTTGGAAATTTCCACTAGTGTAGAGTATATGGATGGAGATGAGCTATTAAATACTTCTCTAATGGCTTTCAGCAAAGCTAAAGAGAAGAATTTAAAGAGAACAAATAGGTAGAGTGAAGCCATTTCAAGGGTTGTGGGTACAATACCTAATTTATTATAATTACCTTTCATCCTCAAAGGTAATGATGAAGTGGATCATTTGGAGAAGGTATTAGATTATTATGATAGTCATTTCAATTCTTTAGAGTAGGTAGTCAAATTGAGAGCTAAGCATAACTACAAGAGCAAGAGACTTGTAGAGATTTGCACTCTAATTGAGAAGGATGCAAATATTCTTAATAGAGCAATTTCAAAGTTGTAGGGTTGTGTTGTGCAAGGGAGAAAGATGTATATATGGTGTGTAAAACCTCTGGTGCATATGCAAAATGTAATGGATCTTATAAAGAAAAAGGAAGATAAGTTAGAGAAGTTATCAAAAGACTTTGAGACTTCTAAAGTCTCTATAACTAATGAAGAAAAGGAATTTATAGGACTGAAAGACAACAATAGTGTTTTGGAAGTAGAGAAGATAAGAATAATAAATATATTTGGGGAAATTTAGAGTGATCTTACTCCCAAGTTGGCATTCCTAGAGACAAAAATGAAGACTCTTGAGGTTGTAAGATCATGTTTTGCTAGACTTATTCCTTTTGTTGTTGATATAACTGAAATTGTTTTTATGACTTGTGTGGCTTCATTTTAGTAGCAAAACAATTGATGAAGAGCTAGATAGAAAAGTACATGAGCCTTTTAGGTAATTTTAGAGATATTTTGAGTCTAGTTTGAGAGGAAAGCATCAATTTTTTTGATTGTACAATAGGAGATTCTTATAAGAGATATATAAAAGTTAGATGACACCCTTTTCCATTGATGTCAAAGGGGGAGTAATAAGGTGTGAAAATGTACATATGAGAGAACATAGATAGGGGGTTTACATGTATAGGAAATATAAGGATGAGTATGCATAAGGAATGATAGTTTTGGGACACTTAGTCATTTTTCAGTAAGTCTTGTCATCAATGCCAAAGGGGAAGACTGTTGGAAAGTGTGCTATTTTTGGTTAGTTATTTGTTGTCATTCATGGAAACACTTTACTATCCTATGATCATAGATAATGTTGGTTTGAGTAGCTATATGAATTCGATGAAAAATTCCTAAGTCCAATGTTTAGTTGCAGTGTAAATCATCACTATTTGGTTTGGAAAAGTTTGTGGAACGTATCTTGGGCTATGAAAAGTTAGATATATGTTCTCTGGTATTGTACAAGGTGAGATCCTCGATCTCAGGTGTTAGAATGGTGTATTGATTGTGATTGACCATTGGGAAGGTGGATAGCTCCTGGATAAGGATAAAAGAGGAGAGTTATGTAACTAAATTCATATATGAGTCATTGATTTAATTTTTTTACAAATTAAATTAATGACTAGTGGTGTGTGGACCTAATATACACATACAATGCTCACAAGGATTTTTTTTGTATTTTGAAGATCTATGTGGCCGACTGATAAATAGCAAGATCGAGTATATAAGGGAATTTTGTGAAGTGAAGTTATAGATGAAATGTGTGGGGATTTATGTTATGAAAAGTTGGTATTTTGCATACGAATATAATAAAGAGGTAGAAGAGGCTATCAATTTGAAGTAAAATGATCCAAGCATTCATTAAAACATATAGGTATTGTAGATGTTATTTGCGTTTGAAATATTTACTAAATTACATTTTATTATTGTACTGTGGACAATGAGTCCTATTGTAATTGCAGTGAGAGTGTTGTAAAGATCTAATAAGACTAATAGACTCCGAATAGTGTCTAACCTTTAATAGCGTGTCCATACTAGATACATGTGGTCCGATCTTAACATGACTATAACTTTTTATAGTGTTTCTTTCACACTAGTACATCTTTTTTGAGTATCATCCCTAATGAGGTTTTCCCTTGGCTTAGGTTTCCTCAAAAATAAATATGGTGTTATGAGTTCTCTTGTGATGATTTGTTCTCTACTTTTTTTCATTTCAGTTACTGCATTACTTTATTTGATTGAGATTAAATTTAATAAGCTAATAAAGTTTAAGAATCCCTATAACGCTGATTCACAGGGCCCCCCTCTCAGTGTAATCCATTATGATCATAGGAAAGAAACCCCCGGAGTCACCACAACTATGATTTAGAAATTCACTAGACCATGGAGTTATAATTTTTTGATGATGCTTCATTCTTTCCTTTTTGCGGTATTTTGTTTATGAAGCTACACACAGCTACCATCTGTCAACATGGCGTGTATTTTGAGAAAATTATTCTTTTCACTTTAGCAAAGTCTCCATCTGTTAGCATGACATAATTTTTGGAGCGGTTTTCTTTTCTATTCGCTTAAGTCTCGTCTTGACTACTACATGTTTTTAAAGTACTAAAAAAATTTCCCTTTTTGTTGGTGGTCCCGAACACTACTTAAGTGATACACACAGAGGTATCACAAGAGTTTGAGGAGATTCATATTTTTTTCAAAAAGAGATCTTGGATGCATCTACCATCTGCTAGTCAAATGTGAATTTCTAGTCGAGCTCTCTCTTGTCTTTACTAAAAGTTGTGCTCGAGCACCACATTTTAGGAAAAAAAGATAAATAAAATGCCCTTTTTCTAGTGGGTCTAGGTATTTCAGAACATTAGACAAAATTTACACATGACCATCTCATGAATTTTAGAGATAAGGCATGTTTCACTTCAAAGCAAGTTTCATGTCTGACTGCCATTTGTCCTCTCTGGTAACCTATGTGTAATGCTACACATGATCATCTCGCGAGATTTTGTGAAAGTTCAACTTTATTTAAAGAGAATATTTCATGCCTGAGTTCCATGCGTCTTTCTTGGTGTAACTGAGTGCTTCCACATGTCTATCTTCGTGAAGTCGTTTCTTTCTTAGTTTTCATTTGGTTTTTAGTAAAATCATCATGGTAATTACATAGGACTGGGAGTTGATAATAATGATGGATAATTCTATCCCATTAACAGCTCAAGCATTAGCTATCATTCCTTCAGGCCAGTGATGGAAATCACAACTTCTTTGCTTTGTGAAATGGAATACCTCGTGCATCTTTTAAAGCCATGTGTTGCTAAAAAGATAAGTCGTGTGTTGCTAAAAATATCAGACCATTTCTTAGCAATGATATAATGCAGAAGAGGGCGTTACTTTTTTGGTAGAATTGGACATTCATAGAAATGAAGAGCTATTTTTATAGGCCTTAAAATTGTAGTGTGCATTTTGAACCTTGAATATAGCCCATCGTGCTTCTAGCCCTTTGGTCTCTATGAGATTCATTGTTTCATGAAGGTTTTTGTGTGCCATCTTCTGACTTCAACGTATGCATATTTTTATTTTGCTAGGTATATTATGCTATGATATTTTCTGTTATGTAATTATCATTGTATGGTTTCACTTTATGTCTCATTCTTAAATGGTTTTGTTGATCTATTATTGTTCTTAATTAATATTCAATCTTGAGGTTTCTTGATATTCCATTGGTCAGAATATCTTGCATTTTTTATTTTAAATATTTCCAAAAGCTTGATATTTTAGTTTAGAATAGATTAGTAAAACTTCTTCCCTTTTTTCCTCTACATAAATGAAGAGTCAACTTCTAAAATTCTAGAGGTTTCTTAGTGAAATCACATAAGGTCCCTCATTCCATAAGATTCTCATAGGCTGTGTATCTCAAGGTGATTTCGGATATCAACACTAAGTATACTAGGATTGACTAACACATATTGATCTAAAGATAAGGATGAGAATGTTTTAGGATATGGTCTAGATGGCATATGATAAATATGATTTTTTCCCCTCAGTACTTCATTATATTGGAATCCATTATACATCTTTGCAATGCAAATAATAATTAGTAAAATATGATGAAATTTAAAATCCACATTAAATTTAATTATTTAATATTATTAATCAATGATAATATTTTTTTCCCATCAAAATAGGAGCCATGCTTAAGAGAAATTGTAAGATTACTTGAATGAGATAATTCTCCACACAAAATTTGAATTAGGATGTGTAAGAGAAAGCATATTTTATGTAAGGTGTGTAAGAGCGTATGTAAAATTCTAAGAAATATCTTCAAATCCATAGATTTTTCAGAGTGTGTACGAACATTGAGATAGGGGGATACACAAAGGACCTGGGGTAGCATATTCTATCAAAAAAAAATATTTCTATGAACGATTTTTAAGAGGTTTCTATATAATGATACAAAATTATTAGTTTGAACATTTGACCACCATTTTTCTAAAGGTTAGAGATTTATTATTAGAAGAAAAAATTATAATAATTTTGATTCTTGGAAGAGGCCACTCGATATTTTATAATGGATTTAGGCATCCAAATCAATTAATGCTAGTTTTGATTGATGGATTTGAGAAACATGTGTGATTTCGTAGATGAATATGAATTTATAGTTGATTTATTTGATAGATTCTAGATGGTTATTTGAATATAGTTTTACAATATTAGAATTTATCTGGACACATATTTGAAATCATCGTGTCATATGTTTCAGCTAATAATGCTTTCCGCCCTGAATGGGTTCGCACTCCTAAGGTCATTTTAGTGGTTGTTTCTCAATAATATTTTCTTTTGTGCTCTCATAGTCCTTATAGGTGAGATGATACTAATGATGGAGATCTTGAGAAGCATTGGGTGGTCCCAAGTGGGGATACCTACCCTATCTTCTGAAAAACATCTAAATTCTTGCATAATAGTTTCTCTTCTCTCTAGGACAAGGATGCCATGCAAGTTGTTGATCCATGAGTGATATTTCATGGAATGTAAGTGGTCTCACAGGCCTCACCGTAAAGTATTATGTTAGGGATACTCTAATGGTATTCTAGTCTAGATGTTTTATGCCTCTAGGAGGTTAAGATTACTTCTTTCATGCTTTCCACTATATGTTGTGTTATTTGGATGGATAGCCTCATTTTTTCTTCCCAATATGAAGTTGGTCAAGGTGAAATTGTTACTCTCATTTTTGCCGATTGGTAGTCATGTATTGTGAATCATGGATTCAACCCAATGAGGAGAAATGGCTAGGTCCTTCTATTAGTTGAAAATCATTCTTTCTGGATCATTAATTTTTACACTCCTAAAAATGATACAGAAAGATCACATCTGTGGCATTCGGTGCCTGAATCTTTGGGTAGAGGCCCTACTGAATGGGTTACGTGTGAATATTTAAATATGGTTGAGGAGGCTTCATTTAAAGAATGCATTTTTCCTTTTTTGTTGGACAACTAAAGAATGTGAGCACTTGTATAAAATACAAAATAAACTAGGCCTTCTTGATCCTAACATCAATCACCTCTATCCTCATTGCATCTAGAACCATTGGTGTAACTACCAAGCTAGTTCTGACATTATATTTAAATGACTGGATCATGCCATGATCATAGTTTAATATTTTCTTTTCCTTACATGAATATCAAAATCTACCTATCTTACCTCTTGGTGATGTGACCTTGTGAGATCAATACACCATCAAATTAATCATTGAGTGGTAAAAAACTCAAATGCATCCTTATAAGATGTAGTTTTATCTAAATATGTTACTACTGCATCATCAACCACAATAGATCACATTCAAAGAGTCTAGAATTTGGAGATGAGACCCGCTCAACCAACTCGTTGGATTGATTGGTGGAATGATTCCATCACTCTTACTATGAGTTTCTTTGCATTTATGGAAGATATATGGCCATGTACCACTGACAATCTTATGATGCTAAAACTAAAGATTTGTGTTTTTCCACCAAATCCATAGCTTTGAATCATTTTTTATCTGAGTTCTAGGTCATATTTTCTTATATTTGGCACCAAAAGTAGGTTTTTGATCATAATTCTTCCAGAGGTGTCTAGATTAAGGCCAAATTACATTATCTTGAGGTGGGTGACAGAGCTTTCAAGGAATAATTTCTCACTCTTAGGGGTCATCATTCTTCTCTAGGTATCAAGTGTATTAAGGAAGGTCATATAGTGCTCTTTGAGATTCTATATATCATTCAATCGTTTGTTGGACATTATAAGAAGGTTTTTACGACATAGGAAAATTTCCCTTCTAGAAATAAAGCATTAAAGGATTGGCTTGTGGTTGTTCCTTCTTGGCTTTTGGACTCGCAAAAAGTCTTTTGTGGAAAAATGCTTACACTTGAGAATATCAAGGAAGCTATTCCCTCTATGGATGATGATAAATCTCCTAGCTATGATAAATTTCCTTGTGAGTTTTACAAATCCTTTAGGTCGTGTGTTGGCTCAGACCTTCATAAGGTCTATTTTGAGGGTTTCCAATCTCAATTGCTGGGACAAATCATCAATAAAAGCAACATTAAATTCATCCCAAGGCAAGAAATCTTGAGAAATTTATAAGTTAGAGACCCATTACTATGCTCAATGTCTCATATAATATTATAGCTAAGGATTTGGCTCTCAAAATCAAACACATCATGCTACTCATTGTTCGACCTGATTAGACTAGTTTTATGAAATCAAGATTCATCCTTGACAACATTACTATTGTCTTGGAATGCATGGAATAAGATTGATACTCCAAATAGAATTCCATATTTTTTTAAATTGACTTTGCCAAAGATTATAATCACATTGAATAGCCTTTGATTCTTGTGATGCTTAAGGCTCTTAGATTTGGTCCTAGATTTATTCAATTTGTTTAGATGCTCTTTGAGGATGCCTCTACCTATATCACCATCAATGCATGTCAATCCTCAAGTTTTGGTCTTTTCAAATCCATTTTCTAGGGATTCCCTTTGGCCCCTTCTTTGTATGTTCCTGTAGCTGACGAGTTTGGTTATCCTCTAGCCTCTACTATCTCTTTTGGTTGTGTCTAGGGAATTTCTCTATCTATGTTACCTTATCAAATTTGCAATGGATATTTCACATATATAATTTCCTCACTTTCATTAAGGATGGGGAGAATGTTTGAGAATCCCTTTAATTCTATGAGACTTTCTATCAAGAATATCAATTTTCCATCGATTGGCATAAAACCCAATATTACAAATAGTTCTTTCTTCCAACTTGATGAAGGGTGCTTCCCTTAATACCACAAACACATAACAGAAATAGAGAAACAACAACAATATGCAAGAACAGAAAATGGGCTTCTTATTATCTCCACAAATGTGGAATTCCAAACTTTCAGAATTACAATATGCAAAATCACATGGGCATTTCCCTTACAATATTTTGTAGGACAAAGCCTCGAATTATTACCCAGATCTACTACCCAAAACTATCCCCAACTACCTAATACAAAACTATAGCCTTCCTTATATAGGCAATTTCCATCGCCCGAGAAGGTTCTAGAAATTTAGCCCATAGGGCCGACCAAACTTGGAATTATTTTATTTTCATTTTATTACATCAAAGTCAGCTCAAAATAACTTTTGAAACCTAAACAATAATTTTGAAAGAAAATTATTTTCTACCATTTCAGGTGACCCAACTTTTGGAGACCATAAGTCATCACCCGTTGACCCAATTGACTATTATCACCCCATTTTAGAAAGGGCATGGAGCACTCTACAACACTTGAATCAAGCAAGCTTCATTTTGCTAAAGTTTTGACCTCATCTGGGGCCTCTAAAGCTTTCAAAACTGAGCTCAAAGTTTTTGTACCCTATTTTCAATACCAAAAATTTTCAATATCTTCAAGACTAGACTTGATCCAGCAATGAAACTTTACTGACAAGCTAATACAAACAAAACGAACCTCCACCTGTGAAATCAGAACATTCTGAGATCGTATGAAAAACTTACTAAAAATAGTAAATTTCCAAAAATAGCAGCTCTACACAAGATAGACCTTATTGAAAAACAAACAGAAATATTTTTGGGTGATGCAAGATTGCTCTTACACCCAAGATGCTCCTGCATTAGACACTTGGGGTAATTTGAGAAGTGACCTTGTCACGACTTAGGTGTGCAGAGGAAAACCAAGATGATTAACCTCCTCCTTTGTCAGCCATGATGAATCTTCAATAGGTCATCCTTTCCATTTGACCAGATACTCTTCATATGTCATGTTCCTTGTGCTTCTACCAACACAACTATCCAGTATGTCTTCAATCTCCTTGATATCTGAACTAGTTGCTGGAATACTCCACTATGCTGCTGTAACCTCATCTTCATCACCTCCCTCATGATACTCTATCAAAACTGAAATGTTAAACACTGGTGAAATATTCAGCTCAGTAGGCAACTCGACCTCATATGCATTTCCTGAATCATGCTTGTTTAGTTTCTTACATGGGCCAAAGTTCTTCATTTTCAACTTGTTATATGTACCAAATGGAAATTTCTCCTTCTGCAAATGAACCATGACTTCATCTCCAACCTGAAATTCCTTATGCCTTCTTTTCTCATCTGCCTTAGCCTTATACTGCACATTCATCTTGGTAATGTGCTTCATCACCTCCTCATGGATGTTCTTCAAATGTTCTACAAAATCCTCAGCTTCAGCACTACTTATTTCTCCTTTATCTATCTTTCTCAACTCAGATGCATTTCTAAGACTACTGCCATATACAATCTAGAATGGTGATTTACTAGTGCTCCTATTGACAGAATTATTGTCCACAAATTCTACCTGTGGTAAAATCAAATCCCATCTTGTTGGCTTATCTCCAACCAAACATCTTAGCAAATTCCCCAAACTCTTGTTCACCACCTCTATCTATCCATCAGTCTATGGATGCTGTGATGAATTGAAATTCAAATCTATCTTCAACTTATTCCACAATGTACACCAGAAATATCCAATGAACTTAGTGTCTCGATTTGAAACTATACTCTTTGGAAGACCATGTAGTCTCACCACTTCTCTGAAAAATAATTCTTCTACATGAACAACATCATTAGTCTTCTTGTAGGGAATAAAATGTGTCATCTTCGAAAATCTGTCAACCACCACAAAAAATTGAAGCATGTCTCCGTTGAGTTCTTGGTAAACCAAGAACAAAGTCCATATTGATATCCTCCCAAGGCTTCTCTGCTACAGGTAATGGCTGATACAACCCTGTATTTTGCTTCACTCCTTTCGCCATCTGACATACTTTGCAACTCTATACAAACTTCATGACATCTTGCTGCAACTATGGCCAATAATAATTCTCACTAACCAAAGCAAGGGTTTTATCTCAACCAAAATGTCCAGCCAATCCTTCGTTATGCTTCTCCTTGATGAGATTATCCCTCATAGAACTTCTTGGAATGAACAACTGACTCCCTTTGAATAGCATATCATACTAAATGATGAAATCCAACCACTTCATTCTGTCTAGAGTAACAGGTTTTGTGCAAGCTTTCCAAGCTTCACCAAAATCAGGATCCTCTGGATACAAATTCTTGAGTTTGTTGAACCCAACCACCTCAATCTGCATCTCTGTCAACAATAGTTGCCTTTTGCTAAGTGCATCTGCAACCCTGTTAGACTTTCCACTCCTGTGTTTCAAAACAAATGTATAACTTTGCAAAAACTCAACCCATTTCAAATGCCTTTGATTCAACTTTCCTTGACTATTCAAATATTGCAAAGCTTGATGATCATTATACAAAACAAACTCCTTAGGAAGTAGATAGTCTCTCCACTTCTTCAATGCCTGAACTATAACATAAAATTATTAATCATAAACATAATATTTCCTCTTGGCATCATTCAACTTTTCACTGAAATAAGCAACATGTTTACCTTCTTGGCTCATAACAACTCCTATTGTAGTACCACTAGCATCATAGTCTACTTGAAACACCTTATTAAAATTTGGAAGTGCTAAAACAAGTTGTTCTGTAACTTTCTGTTTCAAAAGTTTAAAACTCTTATTTGCCCCATGAGTCCACTTGAACTCTTTTCTATCCCCCCTCATTGTTTCAGTCAAGGGTCCACAAATACTACTAAAATTTTTGATAAATTTTTTGTAAAAGCTAGCCAAACCATGAAAATACCTTACCTCAGTAGCACTCCTTGGAGTAGGCCACTCAAGAATAGCCTGCACCTTCTCCGGGTCCATTTTCAAACCTTCTGCTGAGACTACAAATCCCAAATACACTAACTCTTTCTTCACAAAACTGCACTTCTTCAAATTAATCAATAATTTATCATCTCTTAACTTGTCAAACACCATATGAATATGCATCATATGTTCCACAAATGTCTTACTAAAGATCAAAATATCATCTAGGTAAACAATGACAAACTTACCCTTAAATTCCTACAGAACCTCGTTCATGAGCCGCATGAAAGTGCTCGGTGCATTGGTTAGCCCAAAAGGCATGAATAACCACTCATATAGTCCTTCCTTTGTCTTGAAGGTAGTCTTCCATTCATCTCCTTCTTTGATCTGAATCTGGTGATATCCACCCTTCAAATCTATCTTTGATAAATACACAGCTCCACTCAAATAGTCCATAATATCATCCATTTGTGGTGTTAGCACCTGTGAATTTTTTCATGGCTCTAGAATTTTTCTGTCTGTCTTTGTAGTTGTTTTTAGGTCTTTGGCTCAAACCCTAGGTGAAAATTTTTAAAATCTAGCCGTTGTAGTGAAAAATCCCTAAAAGTGCCCTGGCCTTGTTCTAATTTTGTGTTACTTTATTCAGGCCACTTAAAACTCTAAAACGCATGTGCTAAATTTGTAACCTCTTTGTCACATGATCGCATGAACCTTTTTCATGTTATGTGATCTTGTGACTAAAGGTTTTATTTTTGGGCCCCTTTTAATATTTGTTGCTTTTCCTGAGTCTCCCCGATTGATTTTTCCTAAGTCTATGAGCCCGACGATGTTTTAATTTTTCCTAAGTTAGTGCCTTAATTTTTTTCTATGTTTTCAGCTTAATGTTTCCCGGGCCTAGTCTCTTTGAGACCATCTCAATCCAATGGTTGTCATTAAAGTGCAAGGGTTGTATCAGAGCTATGCAAAATCGTGACGACCGTTGATTCTCTTTATGACACAGTGCTTCAAACTGTGGGTCCAAGGTGACATGTAGGTACAAATGCTGGTCTCTGATTGGTCCATGATATAATACAATGGCAGTTGTCAGTGGGACCTAGTTTCCAAGTTTGTCAGAGGGTCCTGACATTGTTAGAAAATTAATGATGGGCATATGATCTTATGGGATGTGTCAGACATTTAAGATCACGCGACAACTGTCGATTCTACCTTTTTAGAGGGGATAAATTTAGTGCAGTGGGTCCACATGCCAAGTGTGCTTATTTTTCATTATTTGATTGGTCGAGGAGTAGTGACTTGGAAATTGTCACGTGGGTCCATAGTTTTTAAAGGAGATAAAGTGCGTGCAGGTCCACAAGATCATGTGGTTGTCATTATACCGCTGGGACAAGTTGATCAATTTTTAAGGTCAGCGGTATAGTGATAGCCGTTGATCTTGCTTGGTTGATGATATGTCAGTGTGGGACCTTTTGCCAGTGGGTGCTGACATGCACATTTTTGATTGGTCCACGTTGTGTGACTGGACATGATGTCAGTGTGGGACCTGGTTGCTGACATGTTTTGAGGGCCTTGACATCCAAAGAGGATCTATGGTTGGCATAAGTTCTCATGGAATTTGTCAGAGCCATGAGATCTTGTGCTAGCCATTGATTTTGCTTTTTCTCAGGCCCTGACCAGGGTGGGTCCTGTTTGTCAGAGGGAGCTGACATGTGCATTTTTCATTGGTGTTGACTGCTGGCGTGGACATGGACTTTTCAAGGTTTTGTGACTGTTGTAAAGATTAATGTAAGCCACTCGATCTGTCAGGAAATAAAGGGATCTACGGTTACATTTTAAAACTAGAGCTTGTATTTGTTGTTTTTCAAATTCAAATTATTTCTGCAGGGTTTGGAGATAGTGCACCGAATGAAGCCATATTACAGGACCATTTTTTATCGTTCTAGCTTGGTTGTGGGTGAAATTTTATGAGGAAGGTCCTGGTGGTTGTTCTAGCATGAATTTTTGTGTCCTTGGGGCTGGTACAGGGTCAGCTCTATTGTAGAATTTGATGATTATTTTTTATCTTACTAGCTTTACGCTTGGAGCCTATCTTGTCTAGCTTTCATTCTTTTTTTTGAGTTAGGTAGTTTTGAAATTGTTGCTTTGAATGATCATCAGTGCTTGTTGTAATCCTTGAGATAAAAGGATTTTTCATGATCATTCAAAGGTATTGGGAGTTAGGTGTTCAAAAATTTTTTCTTGGTGAGCCCTATTCTCAATCAAGGGTTTGTAATAGGTTTTGATTCAGTGTTTGTTAATGAGAGAAGAAAGTTGCAGGTCTAAGCTATAATTTGCAAGTAGGGTGTCATGTGATTCATTGTGTACACAGAAGGAATTCATCATACTTAATATAAATATCTGGTTCTTATCTCTCCTTTGTGTCAAGTCTAGTAAGCTTTGAGTTTTCTAGCTCATTACATATTGTTTGTATGTATGTATCTTCATTCTTGAGTTCTGATCTAGGATTGGATTAAACTATGCTCTAGATGGGATATGGGTTTACCCTTGTCTATGTAAGGATGTTTTGTAAGCAGTAAAGATTAGGATAAATGTATTTATGACTATGAATTCTCAGGTATTCTCAAATTTGTGTGTCTTTGTGTCTAAGAACTCTTGCCCATTTGATGAGGCATTGGCCTAAATGAGTATTCCTCTTGTTAACATACACTGGTTGAAGTTATTGCATCCCAAATATTGAAATCAATAACCTTTCTAAGCTTTAGGTCTTTGGTTGTGTGGTTGTGTTACCCAATAGTAATGGAGATTCAATGAATGTGAGGTTAGCATTTAGTACTTTCTTGCTATCAATCTATTTTTTGGACCCAGTCTTTGGTGTGTGAAGTATAGTTTTCACTGGGTTAGGTGCACCCACCTTGGTTTTGTAGAGCCAAAAGTGAAGAGGGCAGTCTTGTCCCTATAGTTGGTCTAGTTACCCTAGGATCTTTATACATTTTGGAACGAACCAATCCTAAAATCAACCTGAGGGTATATTGGCAGCCTAAGAGCATAAGCGTCCATTTTAAACACTAACACATGGCAATGGAAACCTATACTTGATTGTGATCTTGTTTATTGCTCTGGAATCTATACACATCCTCCATTCTCCATTCTTCTTTGGTGCTAATACTATTGGTACATCACATGGACTTAGGCTCTCCTGAATCAATCCCTTCTATAACAACTCATGTACTTGACTGTTCAACTCTTCACTTTCTGCTAGTGTCATTCTATGTGTTACCTTGTTTGGAAAATTGGCTCCTGGAATCAAATCCATCTGATGAATGATCTTCCTTATTGGTGGTAATCCATCGGGTACATTATAAGATAAAATATCCTGAAACTCATTCAAAAAATTTGCAACCTCTACAAGTACATCCTCTACTTCCTCTTTACCATCTTCTGCAATTAAAGCAAAAGACACATGCTCATGCCTCATACCATCTAGGAATTTTCTTCCATCAACAAAATTTATTCTTGCATTACCACATACCTTTTCTTTAGTCTCCTTCAATGGCTTTAGCTTATGTCACACTCCATCCTTTGTCGGGGAATATGTATTTTCATGGCCATCATGTATAGCACATCTATCAAAATGCCACAGCCTACCCAACAACATGTGACATGCATCCATAGGTATGATATCACATAGTACCTCATCATGGTACCTGCTAATCTTGAACTTTACTAGGCACTATTCACTGACCATGACCTTGTGGTCATCTTGCACCTAGGCAATCTGATATGGATGTGGATGTTTCTATCTCTTCAGCTTCAACTTTGTCACCATCTCTTTTGACACCAAATTGTTAGTGCTTCCACTATCAATAATCGCATCATAGCATTTACCCTCACACTTGCATCTAGTGCAAAACAAGCTCCTCCTTTGCTCAGGTTCATTTTCACCACTCAATAGGACTCTTCTGTTAATCAATGTTTCTCCTCTTTCAATATCTTCAGAATTTGATGATCTGGCATCTTCATCTACATGTGAAACTCTGGCCTGGCCTTCATTCCTCCTATCCATCCTCCCTTGGCATTGAGGACATTCAAATGCCCTATGAACTTCTTCTCCATAGTGAAAACATGTTCCACGGAAGCCTCCTCTTCCAAATCCTTGTCCTCTTCCTCTTCCTATTTGATCTCTAATGTTTTGATCTTGGAAATGATAGGGATTTTTCCTCTTTGATTTTGACTGCTACTAGCCTCATCCTTTTTTTTCAGATCTTCATTTCGGGCTCCATATAACTATCCACTAGATCATCCACCACGACCTCTTCCATTTTGTCTTCTCTCAAACTTCTTGTTTAGCTTTTCTTCTACTTTTAGGAAAAACTGGTATGCCTCTTCAATACTGTTCATTCAAACCAGATTCAACTTTTCCTGAATGCTCCACCTCAACCCATTAAGATAACTAGCAAATTTCTCCTTGTCAGCTTTTGCATGGCCAGTTTTGATGAGGATTCGATAGAACTTCTTCGTATACTCCTGAATAGATCTTCCTGCTTGCTTCAAACTTTGTATCTTCTTCAGTAGGTCAAGCTCATAATCAACAGGAATAAACTGTCACTTGAATTTATCCACCATCGGATCCCATCTTGTGATTTTATCCTTTCCTCTTCTATTTCACTCCAATTGAATCTCTTGCCACCAGATCTTCGCATGACCCTTCATTTTGGCCTTCGTAAACTTGAGCTTATCAGGATCCTCAATATCTTCATACTCAAAATATTCTTCACATTCATTGATCCAGTCAATCAATTCCTCTGGGTTAAGATTTCTAGAAAATGTTGGAACCTCAATCTTAGGTCTCTTCCCAATCTTTGAAATGGCTCAAAAAAGTCTTTCTTCTTCTTGATTCAAAACTTTGACTTCTCCTTGTTCAAAATTTCCTTCTTTGGCTTCATCATCGCTTTCATCTTTGACATTAAGATTCATTCCTATGCGAATCTCCTCTTGTAATGCTCGCACTTGTCTCTACAGTTCCCTAACCTTAGGTGTTACAACACCAGCTCTTCCACAACATTCCCTTCATGGAGGCATTTTCATGCTTCTCATTGAAACCCTAACTACGGTCCAAGTGCAAACTACCTTATAGTTGGTGAACTGTTTACACAGAAACCCTAACCCACAGTCCTGGTGCAAACTACCTCACAGTCGGTGATCTATTTACACACTTAGGAACTCCTGCTCTGATACCACTTGATGGAGGGTGCTCCCCTTAATACCACAAACACATAACAGAAATAGAGAAACAACAACAATATGCAAGAACAAAAAATGGGCTTCTTATTATCTCCATAAATGTGGAATTCCAAACTTTCCGAATTACAATATGCAAAACCACATGGGAATTTCCCTTACAATATTCTGTAGGATAAAGCCTTGAATTATTACCTAGATCTACTACCTAGAACTATCCCCAACTGCCTAAGACAACACTACAACCTTCCTTATATAGGCAATTTCCACCATCTGAAAAGGTTCCAGAAATTTAGCTCATAGGGCTGACCAAACTTGGAATTATTTTATTTTCATTTTATTACATCAAAGTCAGCTCAAAATAATTTTTGAAACCTGAACAAAAATTTTTAAAGAAAATTATTTTTTGCCATTTCAGGTGACCCAACTTTTGGAGACCATAAGTCATCGCCCATTGACCCGATTGACTATTATGACCCCATTTCGGAAAGGGCATGAAGTGCTCTACAATGCCCAAATTAAGTAAGATTCATTCAACCAAAGTTTTAACCTCATTTGGGGCCTCTAAAGCCTTCAAAACTAATCTCAAATTTTATTTACCCTATTTTCAATACCAAAAATTTTCAATATATTCAAGACTAGACTTGATCCGGCAATGAAACTTTACTATTAGGCTAATACAACCAAAATGAACCTCTACCTATGAAATCAGAACATTCCGAGATCATACAGAAAACTTTCTAAAAATAGTAAATTTCCAAAAATAGCAGCTCTACACAAGATAGTCCTGATTGAAAAGCAAATAGAAATATTTTTGGGTGATGCAAGATTTCTCTTACACCCAGGATGCTCCTGCATCACAACTCCACCTTGGATTCTTCAATATGGGTGGAAGTGTATGGAGCATGAGAAAATATTCCACTTTCTTTGCATTTCCTCTATATTTCAAGGATCACTTGAGGACCTTTACAATGTATTTCTCGTAAGAATAGATAAAAAATTATTCTACCTGATTACCAAGTCGTTGTCCTTGGCTAGTAAATTTTAGAGTTTCTCTAAATTTTTGGCTTCCACTCATGTGTATTATTCTTCTTGTTGGGATACTTATAAATCCTCTTACAATATTCTTGAAAATACCCAATGTGATTTTTTGTAGGCCTCTAGAGGTGATCATGATAGATTTCATAGAGTTTCCTAGGAGCATTATTGTCTTCCGAAGGAATTTGGAAGCTTAGGTCTTCTTTCTATCTAGAAGCAAGAATTAGATTTGTGTGTTAGATGGGTTATAAGATCCATTTCTAGAAATGAATCCTACAAGATTCTTCTGAAGCATTGTATTTCATTTCCCAGGGCATCTTATTCAAAGACCCACCTAGAAGGGGATTGGTTTTCAAACCTTTCTAATTATGATAGAAGTAGTCTAGATCTAGGGTACTTTTGTTGCCAAAAGTATGTTCCATTTCTGGGAGGATCTCAAACCTTGGATTCATTAGGATTGAGCTTATTTTGTGACGACCTCTCATTCAACCAACATAATATTTTTTGGTCTCCATTAATTTAGGCACGGGATCTTCCTTTGGCTAAAATCCTAGGGAATCATGTTTTATATTTTCATAAATGTGGCATTTTTAGTCTATGAGATTTATTTTCTCATGCTACTATGAATCTTTTTTTCCGGGAATATTTACAGACCTAGTTTAATCTTTCTCACTTAGATCAATAGAATTTTGACTTGGTAGTCTCGGTACTACCTCTGAATATGATTTTTGAACTTAGTATCCATTTTTACAAGCCTTGGTGAAAAGACTGGTGGTGGTTTTTGTGTACTTCATTTTGAAACTACAAGCTTAATATGGGTTACCAATGTTTGGTTCCACACCTTGTTATGGGCTCCACCCTTAACTAGTAATGAAATTTTTATTCTTCCTTGAAATCTTGGCGACTCTAATTTATCATGGTTTGGTCTTCTATTGTGGAACCCAAGGTGGATTAATTCACCTGATGTATTTTATTATAAGGTTGGCCCTTGGGTTCTAGGCTTTGGAATCTATGTGTGTTGGATCCTTGATGCCCTTTTTGTGTGCATCCCAAGACTTTATTTAATATTTTTGGGTATTACATAAGAGAAAAATAATACTGGATTTGGATTCATTATTTTTTCATCCATTTAGGAATGTACCCTTCTCCTGGCATATTGTATTGTTGGGAAATTCTCCTAGGATTCTTGTCAAGTTTTTGCAAATATGGCATGCTTCCAAGATGTAAATCTTCTTCACTCTTTGAAATGATAGAAACATTCTCTTTTTTACTCACAAATTTCTTGATATAAATGTTTTGATGTACACTAAAGAATGTATATGTAATAATGTTATGATGCAGATTTAGGTGCAAGCCAATAACGTGTCCATTGAGGTCACCCACTTGTAGGAGTTACTTTAGGTTTGGGTATATTCCCCTTGTACATTTTCAAGAGTTTCATTAGATATTAAATTATTTCCAACTACTAATCTCCACCCAATGGGTATCAATATGGCCACAATTCCTCCACCTACCACTCTTAGAAACTACATTCTAAGTCATCTCTCTACAACTCTTGTAGAGGAAGATATTTTTGGAGGGGTTACTAAGCTTATCCATCCCATGGTGATTCTTTCCAAGATTGGTAGATCAATAATGTTTATTTTGCCACTATGTGTGGCTCTAGCTAGACAGATGCTTGTGGTAATTTTGGATGGGTCACTTCTTCCAAGTGGCTCTCACAGCTAGCTTTGGTCATTTCTCTAGCCAAGAAAGAGATAGAGGAAGAAGAAAAATTTGAAGATGGTTGGTCCCTCCAGGACCCTAATCCAAACCACTTTGATGTATCAGGAAAAAGGGATGATCTTGATCCTCCCTCATCTGACATTGATCTAGATACCTAATGCGATCCTAGTTTTTGGGCTCATGCCATATGCTTTTTTAGTTTCTATTGATATCTAGGCTAGGCTCATCTAAAACGTATGGGGTGATTTCATATTACCCAATTTTTTTATGAATAGTGTATTTTTATTTAATGGAAAGGCTTATTTATAAAAGAAAATCATGGTGTCTTCTATTAAAAGATATACTTTTAATTTTAGATCATATAATCATGGTGTTCTTATTTGGAGGCTAAGTTATTCCCAAAATAGGTTTCTAAGGTATGTTTTTTAGGGTGTAATGTCACCAATATATTGTATAGTCTTTATAAATAGTGTGTGAAAAAGAATGTAGTGGTATCTATTATATTCAAAGATAACATTAATCAAAGATATATAAATGTTTAAAAATGTTGTACAAACCCATTAATATTAGAGTAGGTTACACTCTAGGGTGAAGATGGCATAGTAAATGGTAATATTGTGCTACTATTTTTTCTAGTATTCTTACCATTGTCTATTATCGATGACTATTATTACCATTATATATAGAAAACAATTAATGTATTTTGGAAGATATATTGTGTGCCACATTCGCATACTTGAAGAATGGGTTTGATCTCAAAGATGATTCTTTTGGTAATGACTGCATATCCCCAATATCCTTTAATAAAATGGGGCAGACATTGCTACTATTTTGTGCAGATTTTATTTACAGGACTTAAGCTGAAATGAGTAACCACATCATATGGAATTGTTTTAGAAGATATTTATCATACTCTGATCTTTTCATTTTTTTTAAATTCAAGATATGCAATTGTATGATTGTGAATTTGGTCAGTAATTATGGTTTATGTTCATTGAATTGTAACTTAGTGGAAGGGAAAATAGTACTTTTCTCATTATCAAACCTCTATCATCTATTAGATGGTCGAATCTATGCATCTAAAGGGTAGGTTTTTGGAGTGAAGTAGACACTACTATGTGGGGAGGGGGGGTGAATTAGTGTCTGATAAAATTCATCATTTTAAAAAAAAACTTATGTAAATTACTTGGTCACACATAAATGAAATAAAACTGAAATGAACAAGCATAAGAAATTTCATCATAGAAAAATTGAAACAAAGAATTGTACTAAGTGGACACTATCTTGGGGAATAAAAATAATCCAAATTCTTTACTGGATTAATTAAAATTTCTCACTCAAAAATAGAAATATCTCACCAGAAGAATGTGTATGCACCCTAAAATGGTCGCCTAGACTTTGGGCCCCATTCTTGCAATTTATCAAATCCCTGAATCAATATTTTCAAAAATCAACATTTTTTCAATTATATCAATTTCCTTGATCAAATCCTATTTTATCATTTTTTATTATTTTCTATAGGTTAACCATTTTATCCTAAAGTATTTATTTAATTAAAAGGAGTTTCCTCCTCTTTTAATTAAATAAAAATCCCCCCACTTTTCCTCTTATCCTAAGTTGCACAAATAAAGCACTATTCTTATTTTATAAAAAAAGAAGAAAATAACTTTTTGTCTCATATGCACACAAAAGTCAACTCTTATTTTCTCATTGGAGGATATTTGTGCACATGGATTGCTCCTCTTTTAAGCTCCACCCTTGATTAAATATTTTGCCTCTTAATCTCCATGGTCCATTCTTTCTCACTTCCTATAAAAGGAGAGCTATCTTCCTCATTTTCATATCCATCTCTTTTATGCTAATGTTATGCTGCAGGTTTTCTAGGTTATTTGGAGCTCTGTGAAGACATTCTTGCATTCAAGCTTTGAAGACATTATTGTTTCATTTCATTTAGCTTGCTTCCTTTCTTTCATAGTTGCATAATCTTGACATTCTTAGTATAGACTTTCTTTATGCTATATATTAATCTCACATAGTTTAATTAGGAGGGATTGTAAGACTTGTACTTTCCTTTCATAGCCTAGTTTGCAATTTCATTTTCATAGACTAGCTTGCATTCTCATTCTTTGCTTACTTGCATTGCATTTCATTTGATTCTTAGAGATATTGACATTCTTGCCCTTGTCTTCATTTGAATCTCTCATTGTGTGGTTGACTAGCAAGGTCATAAGTTTATTAGCTCTAGCTAAGAGCAATTTTACAATCTTGCAACTCCATACATAGAGAGCTCTAGGTCGCTATTGAAGGTTTCCCTTTCATGGATTGCCTTTGATGTAATGACTTAGAGAAGTGCACACTTTTTTGTGTATAGAATGCACCTCACTAGTTGTATGTGTTTCATTGGATAAAATTTCTCACTAGAAAAGAAGTGTGCCCCACCAACAATGTGTTGGAAATATTCAAGAATTAACCAAGTTACTGAGAGGGGAGGGGTGAATCAGTAACTTCAAATTTTTTATATCAATATCAGATGTATTAACATATAGTTCACTTTATCCTTTTGCATATAGAAAGCATGAAACTTAAAAGCATTCACAACAATGACACATAGATTTGGTTACCCAGAAACCTTCCAAAAGAAAGTAAAACTGGGGTGGGGATGAAACCCACAAAGCTTTAATACTGCAGTATAAAGTTGGCCGGTTAAGGCTTACATTGATCACTTCTGATGATCTACCCTACTAGGAGCAATAAGGATTGCTAAATCCACCATGTTAAAGGATTTTTACAAACTTACAAAAGAAGTATGTACTCGGTAAAGAGATTTTACAAAAGACTGTTAAGTCTACCTGGTTAGAGGATTTTAGTACTGATTCACTGGTTAAAATGAAATAGTATGTCTCTTACTTTGCAACTGGATTGCTGAATGAGATTCGCTGATGTACTGATCACCTTCTATGATGAATTTGTCTTTGCTGCTCCTTATGTATAGTAGCCCTTTGTAATTCACTAGTTTCTGCATTTTTATCTCCCCTTTTTTATTCCACATTCATACTACTTGGTATTTGTACAACATTGTTTATATACAAGTCTAAATAATTAATTACAATTACAAAGTCGGCTTAACAAATAAACATAAGTGCTACTAAGTCAGCCCAAGTATGGTTACATGGTTCCTGCAAACTAACTCGGTGACTTTCTGATACTCGGCGTCCACTGCATTACTCGGCATCATCATGCACTCGGTAGAAGTGAAGGCTCGGTTCATACTAACCACTTGGTAAGTTTCAAACTTGGTAAATACTTGTGACTCGGTAGACATAATGTCACTCAATTTACACTATCCTGCTCAGTTTGCACTGTCCTGCTCGGTTTGCACTATTCTGCTCGGTTTGCACTCAGGATGCAAATAAGTGTTGTCACTAGTGGCAATCCTGCCTAATGCCAACACAATGTGTCTCACTAACATTGTGTCTGACTAACAAATAGATATATATACTCCTACTCTCACAAAAAAAATCTTGTTTTATAGAGAGTCTTATCTTTGTTTGTTTTCAATACATATTTTGGTTTCAAAAGACCAAAAACTTAGAATCATATGTCTACAACACAGATCTCAAGATCTCATTAAATACTTCAATCTAAAAGATAATTATTTTTAATACATCACTCTATCTATACATTAATGGTTCCCAATGTAAAAAAATATAGTATTCCTTAGAAATGAACATAACCAAAATTGCCTTGAATTGATTCTATAAATTGAATATATAACTATCATCATATTAAACTGAATTTCTTAAAGATGATCATTTTTTTTAAAGAAATAATTCTTTTTTCCAAATAAAAGATATAATGCAATCACCAACTAATAATAAAAAATTTCTAATGAAATCTTTGAGAACCATAACACAATATCTAAAGCTTTCAACCAAGAGAAAGAAAGTATGATCATAATGGAATAATTAATTATGCACCAAAGTGTCTTCAAGGACTATCATATCATACATAGTAGTAGTCAACTATTTCAAAAAAATTGAAAAGTCCCCTGATTGGCATTGACAAAACCAAGAAGCTTTGAAGAAAATACTATGTTGTTGAAGAAAACATGAAGTATAGACCCATCTTAATCATTAACATGTTATATCAAAACCAATTCATGTCATATCATCAAAACTTCAATAAATGAATATGTTATTGATAACTTGCAACTTAACCAGTAAATAGAAAAGATGTTAATGAAACTTCAGAAACAAATAGAGTGCATATATAGAAAACTAGATTGTATAGAAACCTATATGTCCAAGAAAAAACCAAGCAGTATAGAACCTTGTATGTCCATGTAATTTATAGACTACATCAAAGCAATATCATTATCAAATGCACCACATTCTTATTCTATTAGCAACCACAAACACTACATATCAAATATACCATATTTTGTTCCAATCACAACACTATTACAACATTGAGTTCCAAAAAAACTACAGAAAAATATGTTGTTATGTTGTCATACCAACTGCACCATGAAACTACTAAAAATCTTATAAGAAAATAACAATTTATGAAGTATCAATTAGCAACCACATTCTCCACTCAGCACTATACTATGGAGAAGGTTCAGAGCTTTGCGAATGTGGTAGAACAGGTTACTAGCCCTATCTCTTGTCCTTTGGCTATTTCTGTTCCTTCTTCTTCTTTGGTTGCTAGTAGTACTTCTGCTGGTTATGCTAGTTTGGCAGCCAACAAATCTTCTAGTGGTTCTCTTCTTGCTGGAATTAATTCTTCTATTGTTGTTGATCCTCTTATTTCTCCTAGTTCTATTGGGTGTTATGTTCCTTCTGCTAGTAGTACTAGTGTTGGACTATCTGTTGAGGCTTTTGGGTTTGTTGGCCTCTTTCCAGCCAATTCTATCTCAGAAATTCTAGTTGGTGCTAGGAAGTCTGGTTCTAGCTGTGTGGCCACTGTTGGTGTTGTCTACACTTCTCATATGGGTTCTTTAGTGGTTGGCTCCTTTCCTACCTCAGCCTAGTAGGAAAAAGCTTCTTTGGTAGAGGAGGGATGGACTGCTGTTATAGGTAAACATAATAAAAAGTCCCCTCTACATTTTGATATGACTCTACGCTCCTAGAAGAAGGGAGGCAAAGGAAAATCCTAGGTTGGGTGTTGTGGTAAAGCGTTGGCTTTACACATTTGGCTTTTGCAGCTTCAGCATTTATGTTTATCTTTTGTTTGGCTGTTGTTTTTTTTTGTTAGATTAGTGATGTTGGTAGTTCTACTGGTATTACATGCTGGGGGGGCATTGTAAGGTTTTTTCTTTTTCCCCCAGCTCTTTCATTTAGATCTAAGCTAATTCTTCCTATCTTTCCTAGGGTTACAATTCCCTTCAAAAATTGAATGTATATGGTTTCAGGGCCCATTCAAAACCTACTTTTACCTTAATAAAAAATAATCTTAGCTCCATGAAATCAATAAAGTTATCATAAAATCTCAATTGAATCACCAAGAAAATAATAAATGAAGTATGAGCATGTCAGACAACGACCATATCATGAGAATCAATTTCTTTGAGTACCAACTTGCTGAAGTGAACTAACATTACAATCCTTATAAGACCAATCAATAAGTCCATAGACTATGAAACTGTATAATCATTCATTATTAATGCAATATATTAATGAAATTGTCTTTGAACCAAAAACATGTCATTATAGTGAAGATCTAGTAGGTGTGAAAGAAGCCATGATTTTTCATAATATCTTATTACTAAATACATCTATTCTTGTACACATTAGAAATCCAATTATCATATAAGTTGTGTATTCAATAAGAAATTTAATGATATATCGATGTATTCATTAATGGACCATTAAAGTCCTTATTAGAGACATAGGACATAGGATATTTGATTCTAATAAGGTCAAGCTATAGTTTGTACTTAAGATATAAGATAGGAAAATCAATATCATGGACAACATATTAATACATATACAAGTTGTCAAACTAATTTACATTTCCAATTTCATCTTTATTATATAGAGAGTTTTAGCTTGAGAAAAATACTCTAATATATATCAACATGTCAAATATGAATGAAGTATTCTATATCATAACATTGTGGCCATTACTTGATTTTTTAATTACTTCCTCAACTAAGAAGATCATACAATACATTATAAGAGAAACTATCACCTTCACTTAATCAACACTTACTATGTCAACTATAGTATACATGATCAAGTCTAGAATTGCACTAGAACAAGGTATGGATGCAAATGATCAAAATAATTTTCTCATTAGAAATTATCATAGTGGACAATTTTAACAATAATAACACCAGTGCAATATTTTAAAATTAGATATGTATATGATAAAGATCAAGACAGTATAAAAATTCCACTTCCAAATATTAATGTCCAATATTGTTTGTACACATGTCCCACAAACATGAATACCAAAAATAGTTGTATCTCTGTAACCCAACCCAAACCAAATGTTAGAAGGATATTCTACACTAGTATACGGTCTGAAAGACTGATCAATGGCTTAAACCTTGTTCAAGTAATCAAATTTCAATGAGATCAACCAAAATAAGAGAAAAATGTTGAAGCTTAAAAATATAATCTCTCCTCACTTCATATATTAGGTGTAAATCATAGAAGATAAAATCACTAAAAGAAAATAAAAATCTATTCTTTGAAGCCTGAACCAATGTAACACAAGAAGATCGATAATACAAACAAATAGCTAAGAATTTGACACTTTCATAGCCCTCAAACCATTTCCTTACATATTAACATATTTTGAATGATTCTACCAACTTATAAACTTTTAAAATATTCATCCTAAATCAGAGATATTAGATAGATACACTGTAATCTTCCTGATTATATACCAAAACCATGATTTTATTCAAATTTCTTGTTGCTTTTGTTTAGATTTCTTGTTATAAAATTTTCTTAGTTATTTATTATGATTTCAGCTTTAGTATGATTTCTTATCTTCTTAGCTTTTGTAGTTTCTTCTAATGCTTTCTTTCTTTCTTGCGTGTCATTGATCTGATTTTGTGCTTCATTGAATCCAATGTCATTGGTGTCTCCTTTAATCTTTTATGCATACAACTGTGACTCTATTAGATCCTTGCTTGTGTGAAACTTGTCAATATGATTCTTTGCCTTAGTCAATTCAGATTCTAGATATATTTCTTGATGTTCTCTAACTCAAATATTTTCATGTTTTCTTGCCTTAGCTCTTCATCTAACTATTTGTTTTCATTCACTTATTCTTCATAGACTTCTTGATTGTTGAGTAGATTTTCATCTAATTCTTCAATATGATCCTTTAGAGATGAAGTTTCTTCATTCATCTTTTTGATCATTATCCCCAAGTCACTTGTAGAACAATCTTTTAAGTCCTTAATTTCTTGATGATTACTTGAGAACCGCTAACCTTTTCTTTTAGTTCTTCAATTTATTTTTTAGATCTGTCAAGATCTTCAAGAGCTGCTTCAAGATTCTTTTTTAGATGTTTCATTTCTTCCTTATCCATTATCTCCTCAAGTGGTTAAACTTATCTTCAGAGGACCAAAGCTCTGATACCAATTTTTAGGATTGGGAACACTCAGAGGGGGGGGTTGAATCAGTGTTCTATACTTTATTCTTGAATCTTAACTTAATGCTTAATAACTGAAATGAATATTAATGCAAATAAGATAACCATTCATAACACATGACACTAGATATGATTATGGGGAAACCCAAATAGGGAAAGACCCTGATGGGAATTGACACCCACTAAGAATTGCACTTATGTATTATGATCCCTGTTAGAAGATCTTGCAACCCTGTTAGGAGTTGTTCTTTATAATACTTTAGTAAAGTGACCTGGTCAAGGGTCAGACCCTATTAGGAGTCTTTTACAATCAACCCTATTAGAGTTGGAGACACACTGTCCTAGAGCTCACTACTCAAGTGGTGAAGGCTACAACCTTCTAGATGTCAGATACACACTGGATGAATTGTTGCTTGACACTGCTTGTCTGATCAGTTCCTTTTATGCATTGATGCTTTAGCCTCTTGTAAATCTCTATCTTATTCACTTTTCTCTTTTCCTACTTCTACAATGCTTATATAATCTCTATTTCTTATACCATGCTGAATTACAAGGGCGCATGTCTTATTTATATACACATAAAAAATTATTTATTAAGTTAGCCTATAACTAATCATATACATGTTGGATACAATTATCTGAAGGACATTGTTGGATTAGCTATGTGTTGTATTTGATGCCACACAAATGTCATATCAATTATCATTCTCAGTGTCTACTGAGTTCAGTCAGTCAGCTAAGCGGTTCTCAGTGTCTACCGAGCTCAGTCGGTCAGCTAGGCGGTTTTTAGTGTCTACCGAGTTCTCTCGGGTGTCTAAAGGAAACATGATAGGGTAACAGTGTTAACCGAGCCTCCTCGGTTATCGAAGGAAAAGTAGTGGTTACCGATATCTCTCGGTCTCTGAAGGATGTTGCAGAATTCACTGTGGTTACCGAGTTCACTCAGTCACCGAAGGAAATCTTTTCAGGATTAATGTTTACCGAGCATGGTCAGCCCTTTCAAAATATTTTGTTATTACATTTTGTTTATCTAAGCCAATTGTTATAATAATTATTAGTGCTGACTTGACAAATCTAAATGTTAATTAGAATGGCATATATATAGAAGGTCAAGTGGTGAATAAAAAAAGGGATACAACATGCAGAAATCATTTTGAAGATGGGTATGTGCGAATTTTGAAGGATGGTCAGATATCCTTGAGGAGCAGCAAAGATTTATTTGATCAGTAAGGATCTAGTGAAGCAGAATAAAGATCTATATTTAGCAATTTAGTTGCAGGTCATTTCATTGTTACTCTCTTACAATTGTAGCAGTGATATCAAAATCTCTTAACCGAGTTGGTTTAACAACCATTTTTTAAATCCTCTAACAAGGTGACAGTTCTATTGAATTGTTTCAAGACCTCTTACAAGGCCACTCCTAGCAGGGTGATTAAATCCTCTAACAAGGTCACACCTAATATTGTGTTTTGTAAACTTTTACCGGGTTGGCTTCTAACCGGGCATCACTTCAGAAGAGTGAAAAATAGTAACTAGTTACATTGGTGGTTTTTCCCATATTGGGTTTCCACGGTAAATCTGGTGTCTCTTGTGTTCATGTTATTTTCTTTATTCATGTAAGTTAATCAGTGATGAATGCTTAAGAACAGTTTAATTATTACACACTTCAAGGATCAAGTTTTAGCATTTCTCTGTATATTTACAGAATGGCACAGTAAATAATTTGTTAAGATATTTAAGGGATCAGTGGTAATATTTTTGTGGTTAACTGATTCACCCCCCCCCCCCCCCCTCTCAGTTACTGCATCTATATTTCCAACAATACAATGCTTCCAAATGAATTGGCTCAATCATGTTTATATACAATCATAATAACATGTCTATGACCTAAATACAATAGGTTCATGGCCTTTACAAAATAATATTACAAGCACTAACCAAAATACAAAGAGTCAGCTCCATGCTCTGTCTTGTTCTACCGCTTACTGTGTGTGCCACTTCATTTGACTGTAACTTCCTCATACTGACTCATATCATCATGCACTCTTAGACTTAGCATGGATACATACATAGAAGATTATCTTCAAGGGTGCATGCCATAACTATGTCATACGCATGTGCGTTGATGCTTTGATCACTTGTTGCTCTACTATCTGTCCAATCTTCCATACTTAGCCATATTTCTGATCTTCTTCAATATGTGCTGACTCCAAAACTTCATATGAGTTTGTTACCATAATGACAACACTAAATATAGTCATATACTTTAGTATAGTCAACTTGCCAATAAGATCAATGCACAATAATGCAAAGCATTCTTGGGATCTATCCTAACTATTTGTGACAACTATCCATAATTTGAACAAATCACTTGATAAAAAAATATAACCTTTGAACTGTTGTCGACCAAAAAAATAAGATAGTTAAAACAATCATAGGCCATAAATTACAACATTGAAATTGCAAGTCACTAACTTCTTATGTGGAGCAATGTAAAACATTCTCCCATAAGAACTTTAGATACTCTTTCTTGCATAAATTATCTTTCCACACTTGTCTCCTTCTAGATATACAACATAGTAACTTCTCATCATCACTAAATATCAAGGAAATATGTGATTACCCAAACCTAACCTCAAATACTCTCTCCTACATATATCTAAATTTTAAAACACTATATATTTTTTAGCTTCCCATAACTAGTCACATGACAGCATGAAATACATCTCTCATTATTTTCTAGATCAAGTACATTACTAAATTCATACATCTCTTTATTAGCTTGTTATCAATGCACACAAGATGTTGAAATCAAAGATAACACTAAACACATAATGCTAACTTCTTCATCATTTTCTCACCTATTATAAGACGATGTAGTTGGTTCCAATAATCTAAATATAAAAATATATATCCCTAAAATCATCCATGTATTTTCATAAATTACAGCCCATGTAACTATTCATCACATAATTCCTCTTCTATAGATAAAATTCAAAATTTCATCTAAGCTTCCATATCACTCTATCCACGTTGACATCTCCCTTGTTCATAGGAGATGTTCATATTCTTGACCATACAACATGTTTGGTTGAAGATGGACTTGTGTCTTAGAGACCTCAACATGATGGAAATTCATCTTACAAATTTTTACATTGAATGTGATCCTTGGGATATTACTCCTACTATTTTAGGTAGTGTAATGCCTCTCTAGATAGTCCACTAATGTGAATAATTTTTTGCTCATGTTTAACCTCATTTTTTTGGCCTCACTTTCACCCCCTAGGCATATTTCCAGTCATTAAAATCGCTCTTACCATATCATTCACACTTTTGAGCTCTCCATCCACCATTGTTAATAGTTCTTAGTGTATTCTACTGATTGTATCGCAACTCCAACACTCTACTTGATTTAGGAAGGCTCCTCCCCAACTTCAACCCATCAATCTATATATTTTCAGTTTTGAAGGGGATTAATCTCACTCACGCTCAATTTACTATGATTTTTAGTATATTTTAGCTGTTATCATTAATTTATCTTGATATTACAACTATATCATTTTATTTGTTTATCCATCATCCAATCTACCATATCTTGGTTGTTTGTTGATCTTGAAACATCAAAATGGGGGTCTAACTATGGTAGGCTTCTAAAACAAATAACCCTACATTTTTCCTTGTCATCTTGTGTACAAGATTTTAAGGAGGGGATGGTGCAGTGAACTTGGGATTCTTCTACCTTTGGTTGTGAGGTTTTATTCATTCCTTTCCTCTCTTATAATTTTTTTTATTATACTCCTTACATTATGCTATTCATACTTATACTACATTTAAGTTATGTTATCTTAGTTTCTATTCTTGTACCTTTATAGTCTTGAAATACACATGCATGGTGCATTCGCATGTTATATTCCTAAACTCATTGTGGCATCCAAGACAATGAGGTAGAAGATTTCATGAGCCTGTGCTAATTAGTTTGTCTTTTCTTTCTAGTAGTTAAATTTTTTATTTTTTGTATTATATAGTTATTTCTATTTTAATATATCTTTCATTCACACTTAAACTTAATCTTGGATAATTGATTTATCACTCTAGCTCAAAAGAGTGCTAGTTTAGTGAGGTGGTGTGAGGGCCAATTTGATCCTTGTGTTTTCATCGATCTTGAGGGTGATAAATTTCCTTTCTCCACAATCCATAATTTTAAAATTACTATCTAATGTATACAAATTTAGTTAATTCTTTTTTTTTTTTGTAATAATTTGAATATAAAAGGTTATAGTACAATCCCAAGAGAAAGAGTATTAAAAATAATGCCAAATATAGAAAAATAAAAAATATTTTTTTCCACTTCACAACATGGACCCAAGAGTAATATAAATCAATATTAAAATAAATCAAAGGTTTTCAAATTAATTAATGTTAGCACCTCATGCTTCTTTTGTGATCTTTCATTCTTTATTTTTATTTACTTCTTTTCTATCTTGAACTCAAAACAACCAATACTTAGATCATTGTCCATGTCAAAAATGGCGTTTTACTTTAAATCATTTATTTTCAATTTATATTTCATTATATTATAGAATTTCAAACACTAATCAAATTTATACATTAAAAAATATCATTAAAAAAAATTAAAGTGAAATTAATATATAATACAACAAAGTAATAAATAATAGAAGTTACTAGATAACTTCTATTCTCTTTTGAAATTATGTTTTTTAAAAGTTTATCTCACTATAATATTTCTTCCACTATTAAATTATTTTTATATTAAAAAACTTAGGAGGGATAATAAAGACATTTCTATCAAATCCATACATGCCTATTAGTACCTTAGTTTCATCGTTACTAACATGTCTTCATAATGCAATTCAAATATTGTCCTTGAAAATCACCTCCATATCTCTATCGCTACCAGCTGTAATGAATTCCATGGTCAAACATTAGAAAAGTTTATTCCATTATTGACTGAACATGACTCAAAGAAGTCTCACATTTTTGTGAGCTATAACCAATTTAATTCACTCAGCATGACTCGTACACGTCTTTTCCTGAACTATAACCAATTTAATTGGTCCAAATGAAAAGATAAAGTTGTATTGAATGGACTTACCATTAGCCTTTAGCCATGTGAGTGACTGTTTTCAAAAAAAAAAAAATTATAGTTATACATCATTGAAGAATTTTTAATATTTTCGATAATTCAATTTAAGCTGTAGTGGGTCCTTACTTTATAAGCTTCGTGGAATCCAAGTCCTTCACAGACATAATGTCACACGCTACATTAAAATAAATCAGTTAAAGCAAAAAGTTCTTCGCTGCATTCAACAATAAAAAATAATTTTCCTCTGCACTCAACATACTCCTGTATTTATTTCCTTTCAAATTCATATTCCAATTTGGGTTTATCTATTAAAGAATTTCATGTCTTACAGATTTGTTGTAGCTGCCAACGTGATAGGGTTTGTCTATTCCGTCGCAAGGATTATTCTAGGGTTTCGTCGTACCTTTGGAGTATTCTATTTATACCTCAGCTTTATCCTTCATCAGGCACGGATTTCATATTGGTATAATCTTAGAAGGATTTTCTTAAGATTTCTAACAACTTTTATCAGCATATATTTCCTCTAACATACTGGGTTTGTTGAGACAGGTTATGGCCTATCTACTTTGGTCCAGTGCATCAGCTGGCATATAACAAATTCCTTTAATGGTCAAGAAGCATATGGTGTAGGTGAGAAGAAGTTTGTAAGGTATGCATCAGCTTATGCGAGTATGGAGTTTCTAGGGTTTCTTATTATGGCAGCCTCTGCAATAATGTAACATACAACCTTTTTGGTTACTTGTGCTCAGTAAAATACAATTCTGTGCCGCCTGAAGGAATCCCTGCTACCAATATTGATGCTAGGCACCAAGATTCTGTGCATCTTCAGGGAGCCTCTGCTTCCAATATTGATAGTAGGCAGCAAGATGCTGCTAGTGTGTGTTTGGACCTTGCTGTAGATTTATAAGAATTGAAAGCATTAGATCATGTTATATAGACAAGTCATAAGGAACATAATTTTTTTTTATAAATTAGGAAATGGTTTCTTATGTATTTGTAAAGTTGAATGTTTTTAAATGACTTTGTACAAGATCAATTTTTAGTAAATGTCAGAATTTGATAAAGGAATCAGTGAGGATTGATGTTCCTCTTCTTGATTCTCAACCAAAAGCATTTATGTAATTGTATTAAACTTATATTTCTAAAATTTGTATAATATTAATAATTGAAACAAATAAATGAAAAAATAGAATTTTTTACAAGGAGATTCAATCTGATTTAGAATAACTAATTTTACTTTTTTATCAATCACCTAAAAATATTTAAGAATAGTAGGTAGGTATCATCAAAATCTAGCCCATTATCTATGAAGTCCTCACCATAACAAATTGATATAGCGAAAAATTATTTAACAATTAACAAAAATAAAAAAGAGAAAAAAAACATATAAGATTTTCAGAAATATAATCCTTCTTTATTATTCTTCCAACTATTCTACTTCTATAATGAGAGAAAACACTAATTTAACTACAAATCCGAAATTACCTTTTTTGGAAAAAAATTTCATAAGACTTATTTTTGCCATTTTTTGTAATTTTTAAAATAACTCCTAAAAAATCAATTTTTTCCGTGAAGCTTCCTAAAACTAAGATAAGATGAACTGCCAACTAACCTTTGAAATTGGAAACAATATTTGGAAGTTATTATAAAAAATAACTTTCTAAAAAAAAAAAACACTAAAATCTTAAAAAGCCACTAAAAGCTCCTGCATCATTCTTATCTGGTTGAAAGAACACAGCTCCTGCAAGTTATTTTTTAATGTTCTTTTGTCTAGATCTAATCATTCCCATTATACCAGATATTTATTCTATTAACTCAAAGAAGAGAAAATTGAATCCCTCTTGAATGCAAGTCTACTCCTTTTTCTTGGTCTTCCAATTCTTTGACAATTTGTACTTCATCTTTGTAGTTATCATTGATCCTTCTTCCCCTTATTTTTCTTAAACCATCTCCTATTCAGTGCCAGCTCAATTTTTAGATTCCAAAATTCAATTTTAGTTGCATATACTTCAATAGCATCATTGTTTATGTCTTCATCATATAATATAACATCATATTCTCCATTACCATGATTTTCATAATACTTCTAAAAATCTACATGTGCCTCATTAAGAAAAACATGAGAAACATCTTCACTATCAACCTTATTATCAATAAGAATTTCCACTTGCTCAGTTTGAACATCATATTCAAATAATTGAAACTGATAGGAAAAATCATCTACAACCATGTTTATGTTGTCTTCTTCAATTCTTGATGTCAAAATAGTAATAGGTATACTCACCATTTCATTTTTTACCTCTTCTTCTATTATTTTTGTCATTTCTTTTATTTTCCTCGTTTGAATAATTTTTCTAATGGGCCATGTGATCTTCTTCTTAAATGGTAGGTGTCATTTTTGCAACTCTAGGGAAAATCCTTTTGCCAATTCTTTTAAGGGTTGATCCAACCTTTGTACCTCATGCTTAAAATGTTCTAAATTTTCCTTGTCATCTTCCTTCTTCTTCACACTTTTATCTTTCATCTTCTCTTTTTTTTCTTGTTTCTTATTTAGTGAGCCCTCACTCTGCAAGCATATATGAAATTATATTTCTATAGTTCAATCATCTCTTACAATTCTAATAATCATTTATGAAGAAAATATGTTCCTTAAATTTTGTAGGGTCCATTAGAATGTTTTTAACTTTGAATTAACACTAAATTAATTGACTCTATAATTAGCAATTACAATCAATATTGCATTATGTTTTGAAATTAAAAAAAAAGTTATATAATTTAATATATGTCCTCACATCCTCTTCTTCATCACATCTCATAGGTGGAAACTTAAACATTATTAGAGAAAAAATTATGTTAGCAACGTGTAATTTCCTAACCAAGGAAAGAAATTACTACCCAAGTTAGAAATATTGTTTGATATCAATTTGAATATTAAGTTTATGTTTTAGCAAGTGATATAATTAATTAAAAAGAAATATCTAAATATTAGACTATTTCTATGTCCAATTTGTTTTGAGTCTTTTGATATACAATTAATAGTAACACTAACCTCATGCCGTTATGGTGCTTCTTAAATGATTTTTTCTACTTAATAATAATATTTAAACGATTACTTAAAATTAAGGAACATACATTACCATTCATGGACCACCAATTCCATAAATTGTGCCACAAAAAGTTTAACAATCACTACTAAAAAAAATAAGCTAAGTAGCACCATGAATATAAGGTAACTTGTGTAATAAAGAATTCTATATTATGAAGTGTTGATTCAAATACAAGATTAGATAATATACCTTCAAGACATCCACAATCTGAATTGATTATTTTTCTAAATGTTGTATCAATAGAATATAAATTGGTAACCATATAGCTTTTAAGGGATGGAAATACTCTGAATAAAATGAATTTTCATAAATTTTTATAATAGACATGTCCAGTGACATAGTATTAAGCTCGTAGAATATTAGTGATTATGAAAATCGTTGCCCAATGGACTACTGGAAAGGAACAACATGGGACATGGATTTTCAACAACTCTTTCCAAGTTAAAAATAGATTGATAAAGATTTAGATTTGTATTGCCATTAAAAGGAAAACTAGTTTGATTTCTCTTGGAGATCATTTGATGAGTAATGTAATGCATATATATAGTGCTTTGAAAATAAAACCAAAAGAGTAATACAATATAATAGATAAATAGTATTTTTTTGAAGATAGGGATTGAACATTTATAGTAGTTTCAACTTTTTAAAAGATAATAAAAGAATTATGAGCCATCTTTCTAGTGGTTTGGATATTTTTTCAAGTTATAAGAGGATTAAAGTCATTAGATTTTTTGAAATTTTATTTTATCTTATTTAAATAGTTAGATAATTTATTTTATTAAGAAAATCTAAATTAAAGATTGGTCACAATATTTGACACATTATTGCATGATAAAATAAGATTAGCAGTTATTATACAAATCTAAATTTGTCTTTAATTGCCACCATTGATTTAAAATTTAATCTTTAGTATTGTATAAAATAAAATCTACATTTTAGATATATTTTATCTTACAAAATACAAAGAAGATTATTTCAAATTAGTGGTGGTAACTAAATATGATAAAGCCTACCACTTAAACTTATTAATAATTTCAACCTTGAGACCACACTTCTATTATTTCAAATTAGTGGTAGTAACTAAATATGATAAGGGCCCACTGACCACACTTCTATTATTTAAGACCAAGTAGATTGGGACAATCTATAAGATCAATTGTGAGCTTGTTTCTCGATTTCACAAATACTTACGAAATGAAATCTAGAAACAAGCTTGAATGTTTCAATTATTTTCCAAGATTGACTAGAATTTTCTACAAAACAAATTATATATCCAAATAAAATGATTTTTTTGAATACAAAATAATCTAGATCAATTTCAGTATTTAAAAATAATAATAATAATAATATAATTTTTTGTTGAACAATTTTTTTTTAACATTATCCTTAATATTAAATAGAAGAAAATAACCAAACTCTACTAAGAAAACACCAAAAATATTGACAACACAAGAAAATCTAGATTTCTACATGTTCCTCTATATTTCTATTCTATTTCACCTTCTAGATCCTAATGTTTGGAAATGGTTTTATCATTCCAAAAATTTGAAAGCAAGGTACCATTTTTTCCTATGAAATTTGAAAACTTCAAAAAATGCTTTGAACAGTGTTTCAACTCACCTCAACTGCCTCTCTGAAATTAACTGAAATTCTCAACATCACTTTTTTTTAATGGAGGTCTTGCCATTGGACATGGTCATATTTTCTTTAAGATTATTTTTTCTCTTAAAGATATTTCAACCGTTTAAGTTTATCTTGTCTGCTTTCCTTCTATAAATATCAAAATTCATGCAAATATAAAATCTCGGGTTGTAATATTACTGACTGTTCTAGTTTTCCTTGCAAAGATTTTTCCGTTCTATTATAATGCCAAGCCTCAAATTACAGAACTATAATGAAATGCATGCACGGAACCATTGTCATAAAAGTTATTTATCCATTGTCCTAATAGTAAAAGAATAATTCACAGATCAAGATTGATGTTTACGTTCGTCATTTATATGGCTCATTTTGTCAACATCTAAATACAATTATTAATTATTTCCAGTGCAGTTTTTGGAGTTCCTCAATGTGGGGAGAGCGATTTTATTTATTTTTAAATTATAAAATAATAAACTTAATGTTTTAATAAGCTAAAACTAAAAGGTTTATATTTTGTAGTTTAATATATTTTTAAATTTTTTTAATAATTTTAATTAAAATAATCCTAGGTGGAGATATCAGTTGAAAATTGATTTTTTTAAATTTCAAAATTTTGTACATCAATATAAAGGACAACAAGAACAATAAAAATCTATTTTGAAGGTGTGAGTATTTCTATGTTGGATTATGATAACATAAAATAATAAAAGAAAGAAAAATAAGAAAATAAAATATATATAACTGTAAAGGATTGTGAATTACAAATTAAAGAGTAATTATGATAGCAACAATTGTGAGATAAATTATTTTTATAGCAATTGTGTTAGGATTTGGTGTTGATTGAAAATGAAAAGATTTTAAATGTAAGGCTGGAGGTGGATAAATTTAATGGAAAGAATAGTTTTCAGATTTAGAAGTTCAGGATGGATGATTTGTTAGTTCAGTAAGGATTGCACAAGGGATTTGTAGATAAGATAGATAAGATAAGATAAATTTATTAATGTCCAACAAAAGACCAACAAGGGTCTATGGGATAGGAATCATACAACCAAACTAAAAAGAAACCAATAGACCACCAAACAGTGGTCAGGAGAACATGTTAAAAGAATATGGAACCAAACACGAAGAAGCAGAGAACAACGAACCAAGAACCACCAGGGAAAGGACTAGGGGTCCTTCCCGAGCAGAAAGAAATCCAACATAGAAGGATAGTGACCCGGAAGAATATGGGTATGGACCCGTTGTCGTGATCTATTGGTGGTCTGCCGCTAATGGGTAGAAGCACTGCAAGGTCTCACGGATCTAGAGTGACCGATGTCATAGGCACATGAGGGCCACTTCACACCCCGAGTCGGGGGCGAGGGGGAGAAGAAATCCATAATGAGTTGCTTAGTGACCTAATTCTAGGGAAATAGAAGCTGCAGGGTCCGGTCACGGAGTCATATGATCTCCCATAAATAGAGTGTCAGACATCTCTGGTCAGAGTAACAAAAGAAGGAAGTCAAGGAGCTGCAATCTCTAAATAAGCAATAGAATCTCCCTCTGATCTCATAGTATATAGGCCAGCGAAAAATGAAATTGATGCAGGAGCATCCTGGGTGTAAGAGCAATCTTGCATCACCCAAAAAATATTTCTGTTTTTGTATTCAATAAGGGCTATTTTGTGCAGAGCTGCTATTTATGGAAAGTTACTATTTTTGGTAATTTTCGTATGTGCTCAGAATGATCTTATTTCTTTCTTGGAGGTTCATTTTGGTCATATAAGTCTGCCAGTAAAGTTTCATTGCCAGATCAAGTGTATATTGGAAGATATTGAAGATTTTCGGTATTGGCAGCAGGGTACAGAAACTTTGAACTCAGTTTTGAAGGCTTTAGAGGCCCCGGATGAGGTCGAAAATTTGGGTGATGGGCGCTTGCGCGGGTCAAGCCTGTAGAGTGCTTCGTGGCATTTTTGAAATGAGGTTATAATAGCCGAGCGGGTCAACTGGTGATGACTTATGGTCTTCGGAAGTTGGGCCACCTGAAATGGCAGAAAATAATTTTCTTCAAAATTTCTGTTCGGGTTTCAAAGGTTATCTTGAGCTGACTATGATGTAATAAAATGTAAAATAAAATAATTCTAAGTTGGTCGGCCTTATTGGCTAAAATTCTGGAACCTTCCCAAACGGTGGAAAATTGCCTATATAAGGAAGGCTGTATTATTGTCTTAGGCAGTCCAGAATAGTTCTGGGTAGTAGATCTGGGTATTGATTCGAGGCTTTGTCCTAAAGAATATTGTAAGGGAATGCCCATGTGGCTTTGCATATTGTAATTCTGAAAGTTTGTAATTCCACATTTGTGGAGATAATAAGAAGCCAATTTTCTGTTCTTGCATATTATTGTTGTTGTTTCTCTATTTCTGTTATGTGTTTGTGGCATTAAAGGGAGCACCCTTCATCAAAAATGTGCCTCAGTCTCAATCTCAGAAAATGTGCATAAACAACAAATGCAATCCTCTCTGTCAATGTGATGACCAGTCTGCGCTCGCAGGTGGTGAGAGACGACTCTGAAAGATCCTAGTGCGAATTGAAGAGCATGGCACCAATGCTGTGATTGTTAGCTTATGGTGACTAATCAAGAAAGTACTATCTAGGAAAGTACTGTACACTTTTCCTCCCAACTACTTTTCGGTTATTTGGGCCGACTACTTATAACTCATTCTAACCCTAAAGCGGGAAAATATTGTATAATATGGCTTAGGGTTAGGGATTTTTTCATTATGTATGATTTTAGTACTTGCGGCAGAATTGGGCTGTAAGGGATTATGGATTGTAATCAGGTTGTAATCACTAGATAATAATAATATTGGACTCGCTATTGGTGGACATAGCCCAAGGATTTGGTGAACTACGTTAAATCTATGTGTCTTGTGTTCTATTCTGTGTGGTTTATTATTTTCTGATATTAGTTATATTTGCACATAATTGTTATTTCTGCCTTGTTAATCCTAACAAGTGGTATCAGAGTGAGGTTATTTCATTCGTTCTTTCATCTATTCTCTGAAGCAGGTCTCACGAGTTAGTGGGAGAGTCTCTCGATTAAGTGGGAGAAATGGCAGACGAGGGTAGGCTGAAGGTTGATAAGTTTAATGGGCAGAACTTCCAGTTATGGAAGATGCAAATGGAGGATTATCTCTATCAGAAGGATCTATGGCAGCCATTAGAGGGAGTAGCCAAGAAATAGCAATCAATGTCTCAGGAGGATTGGCATATTTTGGATAGGAAGGCACTGGGGAGTATTCATCTATGCCTGGCACAATCGGTGGCATTCAATATTATTGAAGCAAAGAAAGATCTGATGGAAACCCTAGCGAAGTTGTATGAAAAGCCTTCAGCTTCAAACAAGGTATTTCTTATGAAGCGTTTATTTAATATGAAAATGGTAGAAGGTGGATCAGTTACTAATCATTTGAATGAGTTTAATACAGTTACAAGTCAATTAACCTCAGTTAAAATTACTTTTGATGAAGAGGTTAGGGCTCTCTTGATTTTGTATTCTTTGCCAGAAAGCTGGAATGGCTTGGTAATGGCTGTTAGTAATTCTATTTCTGGTTCTAATACCCTAAAGTATGATGATGTTATTGGTGTTATATTGAGTGAGGAAATTCGTAGGAAAAGCTCAGGGGCATCCACATCGGGTAGTGTATTGAACACAGAAAGCAGAGGCAGAACAAGAGATAGAGGAAATAACTCTGGAAATCATGGGAAATCAAGAGGAAAATCAAAGGGAAAGAGGTCTGAATCTAAAGGGCCAAATGATTGCTGGTACTGTGGAAAACCAGGTCATAAGAAGAAAGATTGTTGGTCTCGGAAGAAAGATCAAGGAGACAAAAATGATGGAAACAAGGAGGCAAATGTGGTAAGTAACAAATCCGAGGAGGATGCTTTGCTCTTGTCCTTAGAAAGTATTGATGATTCATGGGTTTTAGATTCTGGGGCTTCATTTCATGCTACACCCCATAGAAGTTATTTTGTTGATTATGTCCAAGGGGGTTTTGGGCTAGTTTATTTGGGAGATAATGAACCCTGTCAGATTGTTGGAAAGGGAAAAATTAAGATTAAGTTGCAGAATGGGAATCATTGGCTACTACAAGAGGTAAGACATGTTCCAAGGCTGAGTAGGAATTTAATTTCAGCAGGGCAACTGGGTGATGAGGGTTGCACAGTTACTTTTAATGATAAAAATTGGAAGGTTTCAAAAGGTTCCTTAGTAGTAGCAAAAGGTGTGAAAGTAGGCACTTTATATCTTTGTACAGGTCATACTGTTCCTTCTACTTTAATTGTTTCAGAAGATAATGAATGTTCAGGAACAGTGGCTGCAGTTGAGCAGGAAGAACATCAAACTGTTGCTGTAGATTCTGACACAACACTGTGGCACAACAGACTCGGGCACATGAGTGAAAAAGGTATGAAATTACTTCATTCAAAGAAAGTTTTACTTGGTCTGAAATGTGTCAATATGGATTTCTATGAAAGTTGTGTTTATGGAAAACAAAAGAGAGTTAGTTTTGTGACGAGTGGGAAGGAAAAGAAAAATGAGAGATTAGAGCTTTTGCATACAGATGTATGGGGACCAGCTCAGGTATCTTCCCTTGGTGGCTCTCTGTATTATGTTACATTTATAGATGATGCAACAAGAAAAGTATGGATTTATTTCCTTAGATAGAAATCTGATGTATTTCAAACTTTTAAAAAATGGAAATGCTTGGTTGAGAATGAGGCTGATAAAAAGTTAAAATGTCTCAGATCTGATAATGGTGGTGAGTATTGCAGCACAAAATTTGAAGAATATTGTTCCTCTAATGGTATTCGTAGGCAGAAAACTGTACCAAGGACTCCACAAGAAAATGGAGTGGCTGAACACATGAATAGGACAATAATGGAGTGTGCAAGGAGTATGAGGTTGCATGCTAGGCTGCCCAAAAATATGTGGGCAGAGGCAGTGAACACTGCTGTTTATTTAATCAATAGAGGCCCCTCTACTCCTTTGGACTGTGGTATTCCAGAGGAAGCATGGAGTGGTAAGAAGGTGAGTTATTCTTTTCTCAAAACCTTTGGTTGTGAAGCTTTTGCACTTATAGATTCTGAAAATAGAACCAAGCTAGAAGCTAAGTCAAAGAAATGTGTATTTGTTGGGTATGGCATTGATGAATTTGGTTATAGGCTTTGGGATTTTGAAAATCATAAAATTGTAAGAAGCAGGGATGTCATATTCAATGAGAAAGTATTGTACAAAGATCTATTGCTGCAGCATGAGAAGAAAGAAAATGACTATGTAGTACTGGATGATACTCCACAAGTTCATGTTCCAGTAGTTCCTTATGCTCCGCAACAACAGCAACAACAAATACCACACACCCCAGTGAGTGTTAGACGGTCAACAAGTCTAAGTAGACCTCCAGAAAGATTTTCTCCATCTTTGTATTCTATTTTGTTAACAGATGCTGGTGAACCTGAATGTTATAATGAAGCTATGCAGGTGGATACAAAGCTTCAGTGGGAGTCTGCAATGATAGATGAAATGGACTCTTTGCTGAAAAATCAGACATGGGATTTATGTAAGTTACCTGCAGGTAAAAGGGCTTTACAGAATAAATGGGTTTATAGGATAAAAGAAGAGGATGGAGGTACGAAAAGATTTAAAGCCAGATTAGTCGTAAAAAGATTTGCACAGAAACATGGTATTGATTTTGATGAGATATTTTCTCCAGTTGTTAAAATGACTTCTATTCGTACTGTTTTAAGTATTGTGGCTACTAAAGATTTGCATTTAGAGCAGCTTGATGTTAAAACAGCTTTTCTTCATGGTGATTTAGATGAAGAAATATATATGGTTCAGCCACAAGGATTTGAGGTCAAGGGTAAGGAGAATTTGGTGTGCAGATTGCAGAAAAGTTTATATGGCTTGAAGCAAGCACCTCGGCAATGGTATATTAAATTTGACACTTTTATGAATGGGCATGGATATAGTCGGTGTCATTCTGACCATTGTGTTTATTTTAAGAGGTTGGATGATGACAGCTACATTATTTTATGTTTATATGTTGATGATATGCTTGTAGCTGGGTCTAACATGAATCACATTAAGGGGTTGAAACAACAGTTAGCAAAATCTTTTGCTATGAAGGATTTGGGGGCAGCAAAACAAATCCTTGGTATGAAAATTTGTAGAGATAGGAAAAATAGGAAATTGTCTCTATCTCAGGCTAATTATATTGAGAAGGTGTTGCAACGTTTCTCTATGGAAAATGCCAAAGTTGTCAGCACACCTTTGCCTGGTCATTTGAAATTAACTAAGGATATGTGTCCCAAGACACCAGAAGAAGGGACTAAAATGTCTAAGGTACCTTATGCTTCAGCTGTAGGGAGCTTAATGTATGCTATGGTATGTACTAGGCCAGATATTGCACACGCAGTGGGAGTCGTTAGCCGTTATATGAGTAACCCTGGTATTGAGCATTGGAATGCAGTCAAATGGATTTTGAGATATTTGAGAGGCACATCCAGTAAGTGTTTACACTTTGGGGGTTCTACTACTACTGTACAAGGCTATGTTGACTCAGATTTGGTAGGAGATATAGATAGCAGGCAGAGTACTACAGGTTATATATTTACTGTTGGTGGGATAGCAGTGAGTTGGATTTCTCGACTACAAAAGGTGGTTGCTTTATCCACTACAGAGGCAGAGTATGTTGCTGCTACAGAGGCAGCCAAGGAGATGATATGGCTTCAATTCTTCATGGAAGAATTGGGACATCCACAAAAAGATAATTTTCTACATATAGATAGCCAAAGTGCCATTCATCTTGCAAAGAATTTTTCTTTGCACTCAAAGACAAAACACATACAGTTGCGGTACCATTTCATTCGATCAGTTTTGGATGATGGACAGTTAAGGCTAGAAAAGATTCATACTGATGATAATCCAGCAGATATGTTTACAAAGGTAGTAACAAGGGAGAAGTTGAACTCATGTTCAGCTTCAGTTGGTCTTCTAGACTAAACAAAATAAAGGAACAGCTGAGTCCAAGGTGGTTCAATCCAGTGGGAGCCTCATGTGGGTAGCGGTATTGCTACAGGATCAGTCTCCAAGTGGGAGGTTTTTTAGTATAGTGTGGATACTGATCAGTCACCAAGTGGGAGATTGTTAGCTTATGGTGACTAATCAGGAAAGTACTATCCAGGAAAGTACTGTACACTTTTCCTCCCAACCTCGCCGGGGTTCGGGGCTGGGCCAGGCCGCGAGCGGGGGTTTGGGGGCGGCAGCCCCCAAGAGCAGGGGTTCGGGGGCGCAGCCCCCGATGAAATTTTTTTTGAGGCCGACTACTTTTCGGTTATTTGGGCCGACTACTTATAACTCATTCTAACCCTAAAGCGGGAAAATATTGTATAATATGGCTTAGGGTTAGGGATTTTTTCATTATGTATGATTTTAGTACTTGCGGCAGAATTGGACTGTAAGGGATTACGGATTGTAATTAGGTTGTAATCACTGGATAATAATAATATTGGACTCACTATTGGTGGACGTAGCCCAGGGATTGGGTGAACCACGTTAAATCTATGTGTCTTGTGTTCTATTCTGTGTGGTTTATTATTTTTTGATATTAGTTATATTTGCACATAATTGTTATTTCTGCCTTGTTAATCCTAACAGTGATAAATATCTGTGTCGAATGATGATCCCATCCTGAATGTGTAAGAAGTGCTCAGCATAAAAAGCCATCCTCGGACATAAGCCCCCACTAGGATTAGTCCAGGTCGAGATGATGTACTACCTATAGATGTCAAGTCTGACATGCTCATTCAAGTCCTGTCTAGAGGGGAGAAGATGAGCCTAAGCATCTAAAGAAAACTGAAAGGGGGGTAGGTGATCAATATCAATCACGATGGAACCCAAAAGGGAAGTGGCTTAAGCATACCAACAACAAGCTCTAGGGGAGGTGTTAGATCTAGTAAGCTCAATAGAAGAGCAATAGGTGAGGTAAGAGTATCTACTTTGGTCATCCAAAGAGTCTGCGAAGCAACGTAGGTGGTGAAGAAACCAAACCAGGTCAAAGATGACTCCCAACCTAAAGGGATGAGCCTTGAACTCAGTCAGGATGATGTTGTGGGAGGTGGTATGATGACATCTGATGACATGTCGAAGGAGAGTCTATATACGCTCAATAGAGGCCCAGTCAGAATCAAGAAGAGATGGTCCCCAAACAATAGATCCATAGAGTATAGTAGGTCTAACTAGAGAATCTAGGAGGGATAACTTGGATGAGATGTCTTGAAAGTGGTGTCTAAAGCATTGTCTCTCGATCAGGGTGAGGGAACCCATTCCTTTGTTGATTCTAGGTTGAATAGCAGGTCTCAAACTGAAGCGAGGACAAGAAAAATTAACCCCAAGGTATGTGTATGCAGAGGCAATCTTGATCTCCTGTCCCTGGAAGTAGAAGTGTAAATGAGAGGTCTTCAAGTAGTTGAAGACCATGACCCATGTCTTCTCTAGATTAACCACAAGTTGTCTCAAATTACAAAAGGAGGCCAAGATATCAAGAATTCACTAGAGACCCTCAGGCGAGGAGGCTAAGAGAATCACGTCATCAGTAAAAAGAAGAATGGAAACTAAGACCTGGTGTAAATAGCAGCCATCAACTAGGAGAGATGAGTCTCTTATGAAGTCCTCTAGCTCGTCAATGTAGATGCCAAATAAGGTGGGGGAAAGATGGCATCCCTTTTCACCCCAATAGAAAATTTTTCAAAACCTAGAGATATGTCTCATGAGGACTCAGAAGATTTGGATATGAGAGCTATTAGAACAATTTGATTGTGTTTGGTGGATGAGGTTCTTTTCAATATTGTCAAAGAGGAAATAATAGTAGGCTTATAGAGCACAATGGAGAGTCTTTACATGATGAAATCTCTGACGAGCTAAATCTACTTGAAGAGGCTCTTTTATGATTTTTGAATGAGGGAAATCATACCAAATACCAACCATTTAAATATTTTCAACACTCTTCTTTGACAATTAGCTAGTATGGACAGTGTAAAAGTTGTGGAAGGAAACAAGACAATTACATTGTTGTGTTCTTGAAGCATTTAGTTACATCTATTAGCTTTAGTGCATGAGTTACACCCTTGAATTTGATTTTGTTGTGGGAGCTTTGTTGGCTAAAGAGGTGTGGAAGATGCCTAATACCAAAACCTCCACACTATGATGTAATGGTGGCTAGAGGAAGATCCATACACAAAGGCAAAAAGGGTAAGGGAAAATGTTATTATTGTCATCAATTAGGGCATGTCAAAAAAAAATATTGAAAGGGGAAAGAAGGCAATAATGAATATAAGAATAAAGAAAATTCAATTGAGATAAAATTACGAATAATGATGATATTTAATTTGTTTGTAATATCTTACAAAATTAGGAGAAATGGTTATATGTTATTTTATAATATAACTGATAAAATATAATTTTATTTACAATATTTTGAAATGATAAAATATGAATGTTTCTACATTTTAAGATATATCATTTAATGTATGTAATATATGTGTTTCCTTTTTTCTTATTATCAATTCATATTAATTTAGAAGTTTTTTTAAAAGAGAACATATAGAAATTTGCTTAATTTATTTGTGATTTTTGCATATATTACTAATTTAAACTTAGAAACTTAGAGTTTTTTGGCATATTTTTTTTTTTTGGTCAATAAGGGGCTGAGACTAAGTATTATATATAATAATATAAAACATACATAGTTCAGTGCATAAATAAATTGGAAAAGTATCATGGGCTCTCAAGAAGAGACCCAACTGGCTCAAAAGAACATACAAAATAACCAGGAGCACTAGTAAAATCCTAAAAATGTCTATGCATTGAACTAGCCAATGCAAACCCACTTTGCTAAGAAAATTCAAAAACAAGTAAGATACTGAGAAAGCAAGAAACCAAAAATAGAAAAGCACCTGGGCTAGTCTGAGGCCAAAGTGGAATTCCACTCTGAGGTGCTTGAGGAAACATCTTGGTTTTCCTCGTCTTGGGATTCTGAGTGTGAATCTTATTCCATTGTGTCTTCATCTAGGTTTTACTAGCCATCACCTTCCGATTCCTCATTGGCACCCATCTCCTCATCATCTGAATCATGCTCAGCTTGCTCCTCTAAATCTTCACCCTTATCTAAGTCCTCCTCCTCCTCCTCAGGAGCCTCTAAAGAGTCTGAACTCCCAAATCCATCAATTTTAAGATCATATTTGAATTTGAAGACCCAATCTAGCTCTTCATCAAGGTCATCACCATATGGGAAGTCTAGGCCTTCATCCATGCCTAAAAATTTAGTAAGGAAGTTCATCCCCTTTTTCATGAAAAAGAGCATCAGCGACTAATAGTCCCACTCCCATCCCCAGAGAATGAAAAATCTCCTTCGAGGAGCCCCATAGAAATTTCATTTTTGCCCTGAGCCAAAACTTGGGAATGGAGACCCTACTGACATTACAATTGGGAGATCCCAGGGGAACGTAGTGTAAAGGTCATCATCTATGCCAACAACCGCCCTGTGAAGCCCTCCAAGATACTTAGCTTCCAAGAGGTGCACACAAATTTCTTCGGCATCATTTTTGCTTTCCCCTGCAACCAACAAAGTTGCTAAAAAGACCACGCAGAGTCAGTATTCACCCTATACTTGTGACTGGTAAGAAGAAAATTCATTCCTAGAATCGCCTTGACAGTGCGTAACACTAGCCTTTGATGAAAAATGCAAACTTCCATCAATTTTTCTTTGTAGATAGGAGTGTCAAAAGCAGTCTGGTCCATGCTCGCATATAGCCTGATGGGGGAGTACATATTTGCAGATACAAGAAAAATTACAGAGCAAAAACCACCAAATGAAAATGGAAAACTTTCCTCAAATCTAGACAACAGCAATCAAATGATTATTATTCTAGTGGCAGGCTTTTCTGCATAAGACCTTGCGAAGAGCTATCAGTCTTGATGAAACTTTTCCTAGTTGCGTACGCAACAACAAGACTTGAGGAGCTCTAACTTTATCACTAAACTAGATGGAGAAGGTGCAAGCTCCCAAAAACTATATCTAGGTTTCCTTAGATGGGAGAGATGCTTCATTTTTGCCAAATAAACGATAATCTCCAAGTACCATGCTTGTCATAGAAAAATCCTATTGTGAGTATGCCTATGACAGGTATTTGGGCCTGAAAAACCATCCCATCCAATGCCAGTAGATAGAAATGATAGAAAGAAAATGATGTCACTGACTAAACTCTCTGCATTCAATAAATGAAGATGTCTTATCAACACTGTCTAGATCTCCAACTTGTCACAAAAACTTTGAAATTGGGATCCTTGTTCTCCAAAAGAACACGCTATCCTCAAATGGACATTTAGCACTTGAATAGACCATTGGGAGAAACTTTGAAATTATCATAGCTGTTTAGGAGAAGTGTTTGTGAAAATGTTCTTCAGGTGACTCCGTCTAGATGCCAAGTCAACCAATTTATCCACCATAGAATTCCCTTCATGGAAGATGTGATTAACTGTTGTTGATTCAAATCTACTAATAGACTGTATAATAACATCCAAAGAGGCTTGAAGGTGCCAATTTTGTGTTGTCCCTATCCTAATAGCATTAATTATTATCATGGAGTCACCTTCGATCTCCAATTTATTCACACCTATCTCCAGCACTAGTGAAAGACCTAATAGTAAGGCATTGAATTCAACCATGTTGTTGGTGTCATTCGCCAAGGGTTTGGTTAGTTTATCAATGACTATACCATTTGAAGAGTGAATGATGTAGCTTGCACCCGATGGGCCTATATTGCCTTTGGATGCTCCATCAAAGTTTAATTTGAACCAGCCCGGAGCAGGAGGTCTCCAAACACAGGATGCTCTCAGAGCTTGATTAATTTTGTAGCCTCTGCCTAAAGAGATGGGGGTCTTGAGTCCATACCAACTTTTAAACATTTGATCATCCCAACTTGTATAATATTTGTGTTGAGCTGATTGAATTTGGAGGCGGGAGTTCATCACTTCTACAATACCCTCTTCAATTTTGTTGAGAATGGCATATATTACTAATTTATAATTATTTTTTAATTTTATATTGTTTATCACAAATAAAAATTTCTATATTATTTATTATATATTATTATTAATTATTAAATACCTTTTGAAAATAAATATTTTTAAAAAACTTAAATGAAAGGCAATAAAATGACTAAACCATCATAAAAAAACACATATGAGGAAGAGTGACCGTCAAATTCCAAGTCTGATTCGGAGTATTACAATTAAGATGTTTGATTGTCTTGTAAAGATTATAAGCGAGGTAGGACATGTATCAAAATTGAAAAAGAATTTGATTTCCTTCCAAGGATTCTTTGTAAACTGATATTTATAAATTCTCTTGTCAAGGTGGAGTTCTTGTTTGAAGAAAGTTTAGTGGTCATGAAGGCTGCAAAAACATGTGAGCATAAAGATACTATTAGAGAAGCTGAGGTGGATTAGGTTTTTCCTTGCGTTGTAGAATACGTGATAAGAAAACAAACCTTATCTCATCTTTAAGAAAGAAAATAGTTTTTCTCTTTGAAAAGAAATTGCTAATTTCTTCAAATAAAAAAACTGGTTTTGTTGGATTGTGACAACATAAAAAAAATTTAAAAAAGAAACACCAAGAAAGCAAATCTCATCTCATCTTTTAGAATGATAACAATTTTTCTCTTCGAAAGGAAATTGCTAATTTCCTTCAAAGGATCAAAGCTGGTTTTTTCTATATTTAGTGGATGATGTTATCTTGAAGAGTTTATATATATCTTTGTTGTATTAAGGCAAGGGTAAATTGTAACCGTATACATTTTAAATTGCAAGAGCAATTATTCTTATCAACAATTGTAAGGCTAGTAATTGTTTTTCTTGAGCAATAAGTTGTTTTCTTGACCAATAAGAATACCGTCACCTTGCCTTGTGAATGTTTTCTTGATGTTTTGTAGAGTTTTTTCCACATAAATCAATGTCTTTTGTGATATTTTGTTATCCCATTTTATTCTGTATTATTTTTTTACAAGTAATTTGTGCTGCAATATTTTATTATCTGAAATTATACTTCTACTTCCACAACACTCCACCCATCTTTAAAAAAAATTATGTAACATTATTATATAAATGATGATCCAAACACTTATTTATCAAAAAAATCTAAGAATAAACAGATCTTAAATTAATAAAGATCTCACAAAACAAAAATGATAAAACATTCAACTCACATAAACAGATTCATGAAAACCATTACAATTCTAAACAAACCCAAAAAAAAACCATTACAATTAAAACTTGATCTGTTCCCCTCGATCGCAGAATGAATACTTTTTCTTTATGTTGAACTAAGTTTCAAATTACCAGACTCACTTACCCATAGCAAGATGTTTATAACACTAATATGGATATAAAAATTTAAGAAAAACAAATACATAGAAATCGAGGAAAGAAAATCAGAAAACAAAAAGAGAAGACAGTGCTTTATAGTATACATAAACTATCTATATACTAATCTACATATGACTTAGCAATATACGTTGGAAAAGATAGATGGGCCAGTATTTCAAGTGTCGATGAAGGAAATAAATTGAAATAAATAATTCAAATCCAGCTTAATATTTTGTATTATGCTTCCCCATTTAATTTGGCCTTGACATACTTGTTACTTTCATCTCTTTCACGCCGGACTGGGCGTTTGTGCTGAGATGAAATGACATTTATTCTATTGATGGTCTTGATTTCAGAGACTTCGGTTTTACTACAAACTGAAAAGATTGAAGCCATAAAACCTTTCTTTTTCTTAACTGCTCTTCTATTAGACCTTACTTTTCTTGCCGACAAATGACTATTTTTTCTCTCATCTGGTGATAACATTATTATATCTCCATCACTAGGGCTTTTCCAGTGAACTTTACGATTCCTTTTTACTGAAGCGACCTCTTCACTTTTACAGGATCCCATCTCCATGGAATTTTACCTGCACAAATATAACACACCATCAGATTAATTGAATATGACCTGACTGTCTACAATAACTTGTCTTTGAAAACTGTACTGTCTGTATTTAATAATCTTGAATGATTTCTTTTTACCTTCAGAAATCACTTCTCCGATTTGGTCTGTGATTAAAACTTGTAGAAGATGAGGTTTCTTATAGGATATAACGTTGTCTAGGCTGTTGCATAGTGACAACGGATAGAATTCATTCTCAGATAATTTGGAAAAATTGAAGACTGAGAAAACAACATATATGTGGCGATATTAAAGTTGTGTGGTGGAAGTTCTTTAGCGTATAATATGAATTTAGATATCGATATAGACAAATTCTTCGTTTTGAGGGAGGAAAGTTTTAAAATACTAAATAAAGGTCTTTTGATATTCATTGTCTGTATTATCATTTATATAATAGTTTTAAGGTATTCACAAAATAAATGTCAGTGGTAAGAGTATATTTTAAGAATCGGAATAGAGTTAAAATTGGGATATATATATATATATATATATATATATATATATATATATATATATATATATATATATTGGACATTATGTCCATTAAATATGTGCAACTCCTACTGAAATCTTATTGACATACACACAGTTCACATAACTACATAACAATAAATCATCACTTTAGTATAAATTAAGAAATTGGGATCAATAGAATATCTAAAGTAAAGAGCAACAATTATATGCTAGTACAATGGTACATTTTGAGAAGGCTTGAAATATTATGAATCTAGTGTTTAAACATCTTGAGATCAAAGGGAAAACTAGAAGAAGTTTAGGAGGAACTCTTAATGAACACAACATAGATTGGGGATATTAAACTCAAAAAATAGTTAATATAGAGCCAATTAGAATACCTCATATTGAATACAAAGAAAAATAAGCAAGATTTGCCTAGGAATAGCTAACCAAATAGGGTAGAATCTACACAATCAAATCTTTAACAAAGATTACAATATCCATCTCTACTTTAAAATAGGAACAATAGGAAAATGAGGTTAAAGTCAATAATACCTCTCCAAAGCTTATAAATTATAAACACTGCATTAGAATACACTTCCAATCATTCTACAATAGTTATAAAGATAAAAATCCAAAAATGTTAATTATAATTTAGAGAAACAACAAAACACTAATAATTTAGTTGATATTAAATAAGATTAGATTTGAAATTAAGAGTTGGAGTAGGAGAGGTGAAGCCAATAGTAGGGTTTTGGGAGGCAGTGTAGTTGTGGAGGGTTCAGATGAAGAAGATGATGATTAGACTAATATTTCCTTGGTCATGGAGTGCTCTACATCCTTGTTTGGGGATGTGGGTGTTTTGGACTCATTCCTATCTGTGGAAATTTTTATGCTTTATTACTTTTATTCCAAGTTTTATTCTTGGAAGAGACAACTTTGTATTTTGTTGCTAATTTTAATTCCATTACTTGGATAAAATTATTGTTGCTTAGTTTTCAAGATAACCAAGGAATTCTAAATTTTTTTTCCAGTTTTATTCCTATTTTAATCTATTTTATTTCTTTGAAGAAGGTTATATATTTTATAAATTCATTTATAAATGAATAAAACAATCTATTGTTATTCTTGCTCTATTTTTTCTTGTTTCATCTTCAAGTTCTATTCTTTCTTTTCTAGCTAGATCTAGATTGTGTTAAAATTTCACATGGTATTAAAGCAAGGAGATAGAAACAAGCATAACAATTTTTCGCAAGTCTTAAATATTAGAATTAAAAAATGAAATTTTCATTGTCATTAGAGGTGTCTATTAATCTCTTGACATTAATTTTATTTAAAACTTTTGGAAAAAAAATGATGTAGTAGAGGAAAGAGTATATATCAAGATGATATAATTTATTTCTATTTTGGATGAATAGATAGGGAAAATTGTGAAGTTGAAAGCAAATAAATATACATTTTACCAAAAGCTAAATTTTAGTTTAGAAATAAAAAATAAAATAGGTAAAATAAGGAATAATTTGACCACCACCATGGAATAGACACATAAAATTCTGAAGAACGTATCTCATACTATGGGTACCATGATGGAGAAGAAATAAAAAAACTCAATAGGGAAATCTATTTGTGGGCCTCGAAGTGGATAAAGACAAAAGTAAAAAGGAAAATTTGGGACCTTTGAAGACAACTAGAGAAAATATGAAAAGAAAGGTGGAGTTGTCTCTCCAAGAGGATCAAGGATTTAGATAACATGACACATGAGATGTCTCTCCTTGAGGCCCAGGTTGCTGACACTTTACAATCTCTTGCTTAGTTTTTAATTTATTTATGGTGTTTGTTTTGTTGTTGGTGCTCATCTTTGTGCTTGCTTTCGTTATGTGCTACTATCCTTTTAGATTTATTTTTGTTGGAAGATTTTTGGTCTTAGTGGACTTAATGTCTTTTTATATTTTTTGAGTATGTAAACTCTACCAGTTTTGAGTCCCTGTAAAACCCAATTTTTCCTTAATCAAAAACTAATTTTTTTATTATTTTATTAAAAAATTATTTCTATAATCTTTTTTTAAAAAATTACAAATGTAAAATACATTAGAAACTTAAAGTTTCATTACTTTACATCATTTAAAAATCTCCAATTATTAATTCAAGCACGCATACTAAAATGATAGGCACAACTCCTGTACCAATGTAATCTCTCTCGGCTCTTCTGAATAAATATAGGAAACTATAACTGTTGAATAGCGACTGCATAACTTCACTTCTACTACACATTAGACTCTGCATCCATGAAAGAAACATCACTAACATGTCTCCATCACATATCCAAACGTGCAAGGCTTCATGATAATTGTACGAAAATCACTCATAGAACACTGCATGTAACTCCATCAGGAACACTGCTGACACAAGCTACTACATAATTTTCTGTACAAACAATTAACCTTTGTGTCCATGATATCATGCTAATAATATGTCCATGCTAAATATACTCAAAGCTTACTGCATAAGTCTTCTATGCATGTTACTTACCATATGTCGTCATCAATGACAAACATATAGTCAGCATTGCCTTGCTGGCAAATCTCCAACAATTATGTGTTTCCTATAAACTATGGTTGACAATTTTTTGGAAAAATAAAAGAAAGAAGACATTGAATTGATATTCAAAGAGGATAAGTTGGTTGTTGGAAAAAATGATAAGGTTCCTTTAATGATTAATGACTGTGTGATTGATAATGATGAAGAAATGATGCCATTTATCATTAATTTCTAGTGAATGCTACTTTGAGTTAAGGTATACTTTAAGGAAAATCTTATTCCTTATTATCTCAAGTGGATGGTTCATATTTGTTTGAAACATAGCATGAAGGTATGGATGATTATACCCAAGAGGTCATAGAGATGTATGTTGAAAAATGGCTCTTCATTTGCATGCTTACGTATAAGGGCTCCTTGCATATGGTGCTCCTCCATTAGACTTGCATCTTGTTTTTGAGTTTGAAGGCACTACATGTAAAGTGTGTATCCCATTTCCATAGTGGGTCCTACTTCTCAGACTTGTTCAATGTATTTTTATGATTAGTTTGGGACATCCTATGAGTTGGGGTCTTATGGCCAAGTAAATATTGTGGTGGTTTTGGTATGTGTTTATTTTGGTTTCCTTTTCACATTTCCCTTGTTTAAGTTTTTTCATTTTTGGTTTGTTCTATGTTATCCTTTTCCATTTTGTGACTCTATATCCCAATGGAACTAGGCACTAGCCCTTATCTCATAGATACTAGAGTTATCTACTTTTCCTAATAAAAATAGTGCCCAATTAGAGTCTATTGTTAACCCCTATTTTTTATACAAAGAAATTATAAGAAACATAATTTAAAGCATAGACACATGGGTTCTTGATGTATTAGTGAACTTAAATTTTCTTAAATAAGTTTGTGAGAGATTTATCCTTATTGAATGCAAAGAGTTGATAATTGATACCCCTAGTCCATGATTCTTAGTCAAACACATTTATGTAATTATATTCAACTTATGTTTACAATTTTTGTATTATATAAATAATTGAAACAAATTAATGGAGAAAGATATTCTTATAATAGGTTCATGATGTATTTGTGAGGTTAAATAGTTCCAAATAAGTTTATAAGATCTATCAATATTCATTAAATGCAAAGATATGACATAAGAAATGAGCAAGGATTGGTGCCCCTTAGTTCTTGATTTTTAACCAAAGACTTTTATGTAATTGTATTTAGATTATATGTCTAAAGTTTGTATACTATTAATAATTCAAACAAATTAAGAATAATTAATTTTTTTAAAAGGGGACTCAAACTGGATAAAAATAAATAAAAAATTTATACAATTTATATGCTTTTACTAGATTTTCACAAAAAAAGCTTTGCATATCAATTAAACTTTAAAAAAGAAACAAAATTCATTTTATTTGTGTTGTTCCTGCCAAGGCAATTCTAGTTAAATTTTGATTAAATTTAAACAATTCTTTTACTAGATGATTATAAAGAACATGAAATATTTTAAAATTATGAAAAAAACTTAAACAAGTTTGGAGAAAGTTACATTAAAGAATTTCTTGGTGGTTTATTATAAGGACATTGGTTATAAAGCACTACTACAAATTAAGTTATCTTAAAATGACTAATTTTACTTTTTTTACCAATCACCTAAAATAAATAATTAAGGAAGTCTAAATTTTATATGTTATTATAAAAATCTAAAATACTCTTTAGTTTATGATAGAAAAAGCAGCAAGAAGGGTGTTGGCCCAATGTATAAAGGACTAGAGGCACATTAACAACAGATTAATGGCACTAGTTACAAGTATTTTAACAACAGAATAGAACATAAAAAATCTAATCCGCCTCTATCAAAAACAAACATACCAGTTCTTTTCAAAACAGTTAAACCAGAGTATCTAAAGTGAAAAGTAGCAGTTGAAATAACAATTATAAGCCACGCAGGGCTATACCAAGGACTAGGAATAATATCCTTAAAACAAAAGTGCAACAAAGAGAACATAGGGCCATGCCCAAACAAAAAAAGGAACCTCATGAACACCAAGAGCTAATTTTTACCACCTAGATGTCTAGACATAAGGGTCCTGGCCCACTCCTCCTGCAAGAATAGGAAGAGATCCGTATTGTCCTCATCAACCTCTAGTTTTCCTCCCACTAGTTTTTCCTGCACATTACAGAGGGTCATAGCCAAAGCACGCATGACCTTGAGAGAAGATTTGTTAGTCATTGTAAATTGGTGCTTGAGCTCGTGCATATCCTTCTTTATGTCAGTAATCTCTTTGTCTAGTTCAGAAAACCTCATCTTAAGGGTGCCCTTAAGCCTTTCATTGCCAACCAGAACCCAGGGATTGTGCTTAGTAGTAGGGGGCTTGTCTTGGTGGTCACGAGTGGAAGCCAGAGGTGGGGTAGGACTAAGAGGGTGTCCAGGGTCTGTTGAGGATTGGGGGGGAGTGTTACCAGTCCTATTTGGACTCTTGTCCTCATCAAACAAGCTCTTCATGGACTTGGTGGAATGGGAGTCTTTCTCTGATAAGGACTTCTCTTTAGAAGCCATTTCCAGCATTTTGGTTCTACATTGCTCCTTCGCAATTATATTAGATTGACAATGACCCAGGCCCCCTAAGTCAATCTCTAGCTTGACCTGGCTCTCCACTATCCTCCATTTCTTGAGCTTGCATTCAGTCTCAGGGGTACTATTAGATTCCTTCTAGTCTTTAGTCTCTAAAGATTCAGAGACATGTGACTCCTCATGCTCCTCCCTCCTATTGAAAGGGTTTCTCACACATTTCTAATGGGATCTACCCTCATTAGGGACAAGGTCCATCTCCTGGATAACCTAGATAGAATGGGAGGTGGAGTGAGTGGGGTTGTCAATTTTTGACAAGGAATCCACCTAGGTGACTTCTTGAATGATCAGGTCAGGTGGGGGCGGAGGGAAGATAGCCTTGTGGAAGTGGTAAATACAAAGCAGGAGACCCTGATGGAGGATAGGGATGGGTTTATTAGGGTTTTCCTTAATATCCAAAATATTGCTTTTAATGGAATGCAAGAGGTAAAAGGGAATGGAGATTAAATCCTTATTCCTATTATGATTAAGAAAAGGTAAGTGGTAATAACTTAGAACATCATAAATTTACCTTCCAGGGTGAAATATTTCATCACAATGAGACAAAGATTGCGCTAGAACTTTGGAAGCTCTTTACGGTTGAAACCCAATTGCTTCTTGATAGGATTCTCTCCCTCTTTGAAGAATTGGTTGAGGCTGGTAGGGTCAGGTGTCTGACTAGTTTTTAATACTTTCTCCCTTCCATAGAAAGCCCCATCGCCTTAGCAATGACTTCTTCATTTATCTAAAAATGGATGCCCCCAATAGAGACTTCCCTATTGTTCCAAGATGAGATGAACTGTTTGGATATCCGCTCATCGTGGCCCCCTTTCATTCACTCCATAAAACCTGAGATACCGCTCTCTTTGCAATAATGGGTCACCAAAGGGTCAAAGGTAAAGGCCTCATCAATCTTATTTGATTCTATGCATAAGGTGTTACCTCCCATGTCGAAAAACTCCACCTCTTGCACCAGAATATCTTGAGAACTAGAGGGCCAAATTTCTTGATAGAGAGTATAAGACCAACTGTTCTTCTTTAGCCGTTTCAAGAAATGATTATACTCATAAGGCTGACCTTGGGTCAAATTTAGGGAGCCAAGCTCTGTACGAAAATATCTAACAGATCTCCAAGTTCCATAATTAGCAATAACACCAGGGCTGCACTTGTTATCCTTACTGGCCAAGAAAGCCCACCGATGCAGCCAACTATCACTCCACATGCTTAAAAACATTTATGATTCTTTATGGAATTTTGGGCATTCTTTTTCATAATCAAAAAAATTGTCAGCTCGTGCTAACACATGATTAGGGTAGGATTCAAAATAAACATGACGGCCTGGTTCATTTAAAATGTCATTGGTAACATTTATTTCCCCTTCGATAAGTTGTTGAGTCACCTTAGGTAATTCGTTGACCACCCTCCAGTTATTAAGTTTGTTTTGGTTGAGGCTAATGGCGGCCAACGAATCAACCACTGCATTTCCTTCCCTATATATGTGGCCAATAGACATACTTTGGAAATTGTTGAGGAGCTCTCGGATTTCCAGCAAAATGGAGCTAACCCACCACCCCGCACTAGCTCCCCTTTTGATGGCTTCCACCACCACTTTGGAATCCCCCTCAATTTCTAGCAATTTGACATTCATTTGGATGATGAATTTAATCCCCCATAGGAGAGCCATGCCCTCAGCTTGGTGCATAGTGCAATTGTTGAGTGGCTTGGCATAAGCCAAGAGGCAAGTGCCATTATGGTCTCTTAGCACTCCTCCCCCTCCCTAAGTTAGGTTATTAGCTGCTCCATCAAAGTTTAATTTGGTCCATCCTCTGAGTGGGGCAGCCCATTTGGTAGCTTTTCTGGCCAACATCTTGGAATTTTCAAACAAGGAAAAACCAATCAACAGGTTCCAATTGTTCACAATTTTGACTTCCTAGGTAGAGGGGGGTGCTAGGGGAAGTTTCACTCCGCTGCTCTGGCATTCTCGTAGAGGAATCAAGTTCCAAGATAAAGGTAGGTCACTGACTGGTTACTGGCCTCCCTAAAAATCTTATTGTTCCTTTGTTTCCAAATAGTCCAACAGATGTGTGGGGGCAACATTTGCCAAAATAGTTGAAGAAGGGGGTGATTGGAGGGGGGTCTTCGGTAATTGAATTGGTGCAAATCATTACCTAGGGCCCATGAGATTCCCAATTTTCTGATGACCTCTTGCTAGATGCTAGTGGCATACTCACAGTGCAAAAATAGGTGCTTCACTGTTTCCTCCTCCTTCTTACATAGGACACACCTGTTCAACATGGAGAAGCCCCTTTTATAAGATTATCTTGTGTTAGAACTTTACCATGCATAAGGTTCCACTAGAAGAAATTGACTTTCGGTGTGAGCTGAGGGATCCACACCTTCTTCCAGTCCCCCTGATTATTCTCTTCCTTTAGACGCAGGTTGTAAGTAGTTTTGACCGAGAAGGTACCAACTTGGGTAGGGGCCCAGATGATGGATTCTTGGCCACCAAAACTAGGGATTCTGATATTCCTTAGGGTTTCCATGAGCTCATTAGCCAAATTCTGGAGGACCGGTCTGTCTCTTACCAAGTTAGGTATGTCCCTCCAGTTCCTTCCCTCGATGTAGTTGGAGGCTCTATTACCAAGGACCAGTTTGAGGTAGTCCATGAGAGGTTTGAATCTAGAGCCAAGGTTGGGGTGGTTCAGAATCCAAAAGTCATTCCAGAATCTAATAGTTCTCCCATTTCCCAGCTGCCAGAAAGTACCTTTAGATAGTAAGGTTTTACATTTGTAGATGTTCACTGAGAGTCTAGAGCCACTAGGGAGGTCACAATTATGGTACATCCCCCTGTAGGGGTGTCCTTTAAGGTACTTGGCTTCCTTAATTTTGCACCAATCTACTTTTCCTTCTATAAGTTTCTAGGCCACTTTTGTGGTAAGGGCCCTACTCATCAAGTTGATTCTCCTTAGGCCCAGACCATCCAATCTTTTTCAGGAGGTAGATAGTATCCCAATTGACCAGCGAAATCCTCTTTTTTTCTTCAGAACCAACACATAGGAAATTTCTCTAAATTCTTTCAAGCGTGTCTATCATGTTACTTTTGATCTTGAATAAAGACAAGAGGTAGACTGGGATCCCCTGGAGAGTGGAAGCCACTAGCTGAAGTTTGCCAGCATTGCTTAGAATCTTCCCTCTCCATCTTGGAAGTTTCCTCTGGGTTCTTTCTAGGATGGAGTTCCAAAAATCTTGGGACACCTCTCTAACCATGAGGGGGACACCAAGGCAGGTAGAAGGGAGAGAAGCCGATTGACAACCTAGGATTTAAAGCACTCTATTTTGTATCTCCATGGGAGTATTGAAGAAAAATAGTTAGCTTTTTTGATAGTTAATACACTGTCCAGAATCCGTCACATAATTTTCAAGGATTTGCTTCCACTGTCTAGCCTTAATCACCGAGGAGTACCCAAAGATGAAGGTGTCATCCACAAACTATTCCAACACAACCTAATGCAAAGTAAAAGTAGGTTTGATGCCTTTTATTCTTCCCATGGAGGAAAGCATAGTCAGATTCCTGCTAAGAACATTAGCCACCATAATAAAAAGGTAGGGGGAGAGAGGATCGCCTTGTCTAAGACCCTTTTTAGGTTTAAAGAATTCACCAAGGGTGCCATTGACCAGCACAAAGAAGTTAACAGTTTGGGTACATTCTTGTATAATATGGACAACCTTCTCATTAAAACCCATTTTAACAAGGAGTTTTAGCAAGAATAACCAATTAACTTTCTCATAAGCTTTAGAGATATCAAGTTTGAAGGCCATACTTGGGGCTTTTCTCCTATCCATAGAGTGGATGATTTCATGAGTGGATATGGCTACATCAAGGATATACCTTCCAAGAACAAACCCCTTCTGAGTAGGGCTGATAGCCTTATCCAGAAATGACTTCATTCTATTGACCATGATCTTAGTAAGGACTTTGTAGAATGTATTGCAGAGGCTAATGGATCTGAAATCTCGCATAGTAGTGGGGTTTTTATGCTTAGGGACCGACACAATAAAGGTTTTATTATGCTATCTAAGGAGGTGTCCCGTCTTGAAGAAGTCTCTAGCAGTACGGATAACATCAGTCCCCACGATGTCCTAGAATTCCTGAAAGAAGGCCACGGGGAAACCATCAGGGCTTAGGGCTTTGTAAGCTCCCATAGAAAATATCGCATTCTTAACCTCCTCATTAGAAACACATTTCCTAATTTGGTCATTGTTGCTCTGAGTTATAATGCTTTGGGTGTGGTCTAGGAGTTGATTTTGGGTCCTAATCAGGCACATTTGTCCCTCAATTGAGTACAATTGCTTAAAATTATTTTCCGCTACCTAGTTGATTTTATCTTTCTCTATAACTTCATTCCCTCCCTTATTCTTAATAGTGAGAATGGTATTTCTTCTTTTATGGAAATAGTCTTTAGTTTCCATAATAAATTTAAAATATAATTTATAGTATTATATCAACAAAATCCTATCTATGATGTTAATGGAAATTTGTAAAGAATGAGCTTATGACAAGAAATGTTGCATCAATAATATCTACAAGTCTAGGGAGTCGATCAACTAAGTCAAATATTGACTCCACATGACATCAAGACAAATGTATATTTCCATTAAAACTAAATGAAAGAGTACAAGGTTTGACCAAAAATATCAAATTGATTTAGTGACACAAGAGTCCATAATTAAGAAGAGTGTCAATGAACTATTGAATGCATCCTAATACACCACATGACATAACACATCAAAAACATTAACAGTTTCAACTAGCTTGTCGAAACAACATGCCAAAGGAAACTTCGACCAAACCATCAAAGTGCAATGATAAAAAGAACTTGAGGGACTAGAAATTTTTTTCAAATGTCATTTCAATTCTATTATCTTAAAGTTAATGCACTTCATTTTTGAGAGCTTTTAGTCATCCTTAGCGTGGTTTAGGTCTCTCTCTCTCTCTCATCTTCTGGCATGGTCCTTTAGGTTCTACTTTATCACCTTTTTGGCCATATCTTCTTGTAGTTTCGTCATCCCCTGATTATTTTTACACCTTCTCTGAGGCCTCCTAGACCCCTCTCTGGGACCCCCCTTGTCAATAGGTTTACCAAGTTGACCTGCACTAGGAAGAAGTCCCTGAGGAAATTTAATAATGGGGCTCGAAGTGCCTCAAGTTTCCTGATTGATTTATTTTTCTCCCAGGTTGGCCAAATTCTCTTTTGATCCTAAAAAGTAGTATATAAGGAAGCTTGGGAATTTCATTTTCATCCCCATAAAGCTACATCATCATTCTACAATAAATCAAGAGAAAACATACACACATTCATCAAATTTCAAGCAAGTATCTTCAAGCATTCATCGAATTCAATCATTTCATTCTTGCATCAAGCTTCTTCCTTCAAGGTGGTAGTGGAGTTTGGATTCTAAGGAGGAGATCCATCATTCCAAATCATTCTATTTCTTCAATCCTTCATCATGGCATGTCACATACATTTCTATACATGAGGTCATTGAGTTCTTTGATTTCCTTTTGGTTTCTTTGAGTCAAGGCAATACATTTGCATATGTGGTTACATATAAAATTCAATTTCCTCTACAAAGGTAATTGTATCTTTCATTTGATATATTAAATCCTACTACATGATAGAATTTCCTTTATCATTTCATTTACATCTTAATTTCAAGGTTGATTCCTCAATCTAGAGCTTGACCAAGGCAAACCCTCATCTACTAAAACCCCAAAACAAGTTTTCCTATGTGCAGGAGAAGGATATCAGAATTAAAACCAAAGATATGGAAGCTACTTGCCAAGACATTTCTGATTAAGTTAGGTTGACTTTGATACAATATCATGGGAACAAGGTGACTCCGTGGAAAAGTGTCTGAAACATGTTGCACTAGGTCGACCTATTCCTAGAGGTCTGATAAAAACAACATTTTATGGGTTTCCTTTTATGATTAAGAAAACGTAGTTGGTTTTTTTGTCACTGGGTAAGATCTATATTTTTTAGAGTGAAAAATAATATTCCTCCACACATTTCTAGGCGAGTCCATTATTCATTTCATCTTTTAGTCTAGACCTATTTTCATATCTTGGTGATGTTCTATCTTGTTGTGATGTTGTCTCTCTTCTCCTTCTTCCTTTACTGAGAGTATGACTTGTATCATACTCCTACTAAAGTAGGGGCTAAATGTACCATCTTAAAATGGACACTTCATTTTGAGACCTTCTATCCCTCCTTAGAAAGATTTTGGTCTCTCTCTCATCTTCCAGCATGCTCCTTTAGGTTCTATTTTATCACCTTTTTGGCCATATCTTCCAGTGGTTTTATCATCCCCCAATTATTTTTTATCCTTCTCTAAGGCCTCCAAAACCCCACTTGGGTATAGGTTGACTAGGTTGACCTTTCCCAAGGAAAATTAATTACAGGGCCCGAAGTGTCTCAGATTCGCTGATTGATTTCTTTTTCTCTAAGGTCGACCTACTTTGTTTTCAATCATGAAACTAGTATATAAGGAGGCTTGGAAATTTCATTTTCATCCCCATCAAGGTACAATTTCATTCTACAAGAAATCAAGAGAAATCATACCCGTGTTCATGATATTTCGAGCATTCATTAAATTCAAGCATTTCCTTATTGCATGAAGCTTTCTCCTTCAAGGTGGTAGTGGAGTTTTGCTTCTAAGGAGGACATCCATAATTCTAAATCCTTCAATTTATTTCATCTTTAATCATGGCATGCCACATACAGTCATATACATGAATGTTTTCAATTCTTTGATTTCCTTTTGGTTTCTTCGAGTCCGGGCTATTACATTTACATACTTGACCACATATCACATTTAATTTCATCTACAAAGGTAATTCTATATTTCATTTGATAGATTCAATCCTACTACATGTTAATATTTCCTTTATCATTACATTTACATCTCAATTTCAAGGTTTATTGCTCAATCCAGGGCTTGACTAAGATAATCCCTCATCCACCTAAACCCCAACACAATATTTTCTATGTGGAGGAGTAGGATATCAAAATTACAACCATAGATCTAGAAACTACTTGTTGAGAAATTTCCAAAGAAGTTAGGTTGAATTTTCTATAGTGTCCCAGGAACACGGTGACTTCATGGAAAAAGATCTCGAACATGTTGCAATGTGTCGACTTGTTCATGGAAGTCTGAGAAAAGAAACATTTTTTGGGGTTCCTATTGTGATCACGAATCCACATTTGAAAGTTCTATCATAGGTCCAAATCTTTAATCTTCAAAATAAAAAGACATATTCTTCTACACATTTTATGGTGAGTTCTCTATCATTCATTTCATTTCTTCATCTAGAATTGTTTTCATATCATAATTGGGCTTATTGCACACACGAACCATCTCTATATATCTTCCGTTTCTCATTAGATAGATTGGTTTAATTTCACATTTGGATTTACACATCCATAATCAAATACTACATTACATGAAAGATAAATTTCTTGCATACTTGATATAATTTGGGTTTAGCATTAGCATCCCTTAATCTTTTTGAGTTTTGATAGTCTAACTTGGGTATTGAGAGTTATATTTGGAAGCCGCTCTTTCTCTTGTATTTTGATTGTAAGTGATGTAATTATTAATTAATGAACTCATCTCACATAGTTTCCATTATTAGATTCATTAGTATCCATTTCTCCTCTAAACATTTTGTTGAACCCAATGTATTATAGCTTTCTTTTGATATTGGTGCATTATCTTGTGTGTTCACCTTTGCTAAAATTTTTGGTTAACTTGATGTATCACAAATTTCTTTTGATCTTGGTGCATTATCTTGTGTGTTCACCTTCACAAAAAAATTTGGTGAATCTGAGATCCTACAATTTCCTTTTGTTCTTAACTTGTTAAATTTACCTTTGCATTATCTTGTGTGTTTACCTTCACTAAACATTTTGGTAAACCTAACATATCTCTTCCTTTTGATTTTATAGTTAGATCCTTTGATCTTTCTTATTTTATTCTTGGATTTAAGTGTTCACCTTCTGTTGGTTAACTCAAGGTCCTATATCTCTTTCTTTGAGTTAGATAACTTGTTAGATCTTATTTTACAAAAATGATATTTTGTAAACCATGATTATGGTGCATAATAATCTTTATGGTAACGCTTGTACTTTCATCTCTTTATCATGTGTATGATGGTTATGAGAGTTTCTTTTATTTAATTGTGTTCATGTCTTTACATGATTTTATTTCATATATTATAATGAGGTTAACTAATACAAGGCTTCCTAATAAAACATTTTCAAGACAATCATTAGACCTTCAAGAAGTGGATTTTTTATTCAGCTTTTGGATAGCATTAGATATTTTTTGGGTAATTCTCATAATCCTAATCTTGTGCCTAATCCTTACCATGATCAGTCCCCTCATACACCTTCTACATTCAAACACACTCAAAGTATGATACGTGACTTAAATATGAATAAATTATTAGATGATCCATCTTCTTAACATTCTCCCAAACCTACACCTCAATATCATATACATACAACTCCAAATTTCATTCCTCCTTACACTACATTTACCCATCAATCTCCAGATAAACCATTCTCTCCATCCGCCCCTCGCTCTAAATATACTATGGATTATAATATTATCATTAGACAAGGTTATAAGGGTGTAGGTCTTGGTATCCATGAGCATGGCATTAAGATTCTCATCCACATTCCTAACCAACACCTTCAATGAGGCTTTGGTTATGTTTCCCCTTTAAATACTCTTCCTTCTTTCCCTCTCCCATGACCTACTCTTCACCTTAGTTTTCTAACTCCAACATTCTCTCCTAATGATACTCGGGAATTGTTAGCATTAAGAGTTTACTACTACCTTTTGATTGTTTCTAAATTAAGATATCAATGTTATCAAAAGAATGTGCCATCACTTGATTATCATGTCCCTTTTTCTACAACAATGAATATTTAATTTGTGATTTTATGTAATTCATTTTCTATGTTCATGTTAAAGTTGAATTTGGTAAAATTTCTTATACACAAGATATTTTATTCCTCCTTCATAAGATTACCTAGCATTTCTCTTCCCTATTGTGGCCACTATTTGTTATTCTTTATAATATGATTAAGAGTGGAAAAATACGTCTTCCACTTAGCTCATCTTCAATGGGGGGAAAAGTTCATCTTTTCTTGGGATCTATTTTAGCTTATTTGCACATGTCTTCTATACTTTAATATCCTTTCTACAAAGTGCATATTTGGTATTGTGGACACATATTTTAGTGTGCTTGATATGTATCCCTCCTTTTTCCCTCTTCGGTGTGTATTATCTAGAATATTTTCACATTTATTTGTTGTCTTACATTTCCATGTGCAACTTTATCTTTGTCTTATACATGTTATGAGGGATTTGTCCTCGGGGATTATCTTATTTTTCCTCTAAAAGATATGTTATCTCTTTAATAGATAGGTATAACATGGTAACCTTTCATCTTTCCATTTATCTATAGATTTTCATTGTTTATCATATGTTCTTATCTATGGGTATGTAATGCTTTATTTCATGTATGATTGGATAGTTGCTACCTTACAATGTCCTTCCATGCCTTGGATTTTAATGTTTTTCATTTAACAATCATCTATAGTTTACTTCATAGGTGATATCTTTTGTAGCATATTATGTTTAGAAATGTATATCGTGTTATGTTTCTTGTCCTACATTTCTCTATGGTGTTGTTTTATTATATGATACTTCTTGTTTGATATAGGGTGTTTCCTTTTCTGTGTGACTATATGTTGCTGCTTATAGTTCATCTTTATGATTTACAAGATTTTATTATATAATCCACCATAGACTTCTCTTTCTTGTCAGATGCTTTTGGAGCAAGGTTGTTTGTACATTATTTATCTCTATTTGTCCAAGGATCGACTTTCCCTAGTTTAGTGGCATTTTTTTATCACGTGACATTCTTTTTCAATAAGTAATTGTGTCTTGATCATGACTCTCTTTGACATACAAGAGGTGCATATCCATGATCATCACCTATTCTTCATTTGAAAAACTATTTTAATTAAAAATATTTTCCCTTACTATGTGATTTAAAGTTTTTCATCCTTCATCCAAGGATCCCTATTCCACCTATGCTCTTCGGGCTTAGTAGGTGCATTCCTGATTCCCCTCCCCTTCTTTTATCTTGAAGTTATTATCTTTGTTCATTACACTCCTGTAGAAGGTGGATGTATTGCTAACAAGATCTCTTCCTTTTCAAGGGTTTATTCTCATAAGCTACATATCCTTCCATAATTGATCTATTTTCTTAGGTTACAAGAGTCAATACTCTTCAGTAAGTTTATGGCATACATTGTTGTTATAAGCTATCTCCTTGTTATTAGGATTAGTTATCCTTAATTCTCTTCCTTATGATGTCTTTGGCTACATAGTCATCATAAGGAGGGGGCATAAATACACCCTCATTGTACTATAGTTTACAATTTTGTGCATTTTAACTTCTACATTAAAACATACCATCCCAGGAAAATACATTTGCATTTTATTTTAAACATGACACTCTGTAATGGGTATTAGTGATACTTCTCCATTCCAGGGAAATGCACACACATTTTCTCTATGGATAATAGATCCTTGTCCATCCACAAAGAGCACAAACATATTTACACTCTGTGGTGATACCAAGGAATTGATCCATGGGTGGACACACATACACATGCATGCAAAATCTGATGACGGATGTACAAGATTTACAAAACCACTAGACCTTTTGATCCTCCTTTCTTTTTTGATTCATAGTAAGGTAAAAAAACCTTATTGGGAAAGATAATCTCTCTCTCTCTCTCTCTCTCTCTCTCTCTCTCTCTCTCTCTCTCTCTCTCTCTCTCTCTCTCTCTCTCTCTCTCTCTCTCTCTCTCTCTCTCTCTCTCTCTCTCTCTCTCTCTCTCTGTGTGTGTGTGTGTGTGTGTGTGTGTGTGTGCGCGCGCGCGCGCGCGCGCTTTAATGTAGCAGTATATAATCAAGAGGGATGTTGGTGCTCTTTCCTTTTCTATGTGATCCCTTCTACTTTTTGATAGCCTTCTAAATATGATATTGGTGGGTGAGATATTTCTTCAGTTGAGTTCTCTTTCACTAGTTGATTTAGGATTTTAGTACTAAACCATTTTGAGTCTTTTGATTTTTTTTTGTTTGGATCTCTTTTTCCTTTGTTTTATTATTCTTTGTTGTCATTCTCTTATGTATTAGAATGGAGTTAATATCCTAGGTTTCGGGGCTCATGTCCTTAAACTTGGTGATGTTTTATCTCATTGTGACATTGTCTCTCTTCTCCTTCTTCCTTTACCAAGAGTATGACTTGCATCATACTACCACTAAAGTAGGGGCCAAATGTACCATCATAAAATGGCACACTTAATTTTGAGGCCTTTTAGCCCTCCTTAGTGTGGTTTTGGTCTCTCTCTCATCTTCTAGCATGGTCCTTTAGATGCTATTTTATCATGCCTTTTTGGCTATATCTTCTGGTGGTTTCATGATCCCCTAATTAGTTTTGCACCTTCTCCAAGGCCTCTAGGATCCCTCTCTAGGACCCACCTTGGAAATAGGTTGACCAAGTTGACCTATCCCAAGGAAAATTAATTACAGGGTCCAAAGTGCCTTGGGTTTGTTGATTGATTTCTTTTGCTCATGGGTCGGCCTTCTTTGTTTTCAATCCTGAAAACTAGAATATCAAGAGGCATGAACATTTAATTTTCATCCCCATCAAGATAAAAAATTATTTTGCAAGAAATCAAGAGAAATCATACCCACGTTCATTGAAAGAATCTTTAATCATTAATCAAATTCAAGTATTTCCTTGTTGCATAAAGCTTTCTCCTTCAAGGTGGTAGTGTATTTTGGCTTCTAAGGAGAAGATCTATCATTATAAATCATTCAAGTTCCTCCATCGTTCATCATGGCATATCAAATACATTCATATACATTAAATTTTTTACTTCTTTGATTTCCTTTTGGTTTCTTTGAGTCAAGGCTATTACATTTACATACTTGATCACATATCAAATTCAATTGCATCTTAAAAGATAGTTGTATCTTTTATTTGATAGATTCAATCCTACTATATGTTACCATTTCCTTTTTCATTACATTTACATCTCAATTTTAAGGTTGATTTCTCAATCTAGGGCTTGACTAAGGCAATCCCTCATCCACCCAAACCTCAAAACAAGATTTTCTATGTGGAGGAGTAGGATATCAGAATCACAACCACAAATCTAGAAACTACTTGCCAATAAATTTCCAAATAAGTTAGGTGCACTTTTCTGCAGTGTCCCTAGAACATAGTGACTTCGTGGAATTTTTTTAAAAACATGTTTCACCAGGTTGACCTATTACTGGAGGTCCAAGACAAGCAACATTTTTTGGGGTTCCTATTGTGATCACAAATCTATAGTCAAAAGTTTTGTCACAGGTTCAAATGTTCAATCTTCAAAATAAAAATGCATATTCTTCTACATATTTCATGGTGATTTCTCTACAATTCATTTAATTTCCTAGTCTAGACCTATTTTCATATCTTAATTGAGTTGATTGCATACACTTAGCATCTAGATCTATCTTTCTTTTCTCATTAAATTTTTTTTTTTAATTTCACATTTGCATTTACACATCTTTAATCAAATCCTAATTTGCATAAAAGAGGACTTGATTGTGTACTTCTTTGAAATAGTTTGAGTTTAGAACTAGGAAGCCTTCATCTTTTTTGGTCTTTCTAATATAACTTGAGTTGTATTGAGAGTTATGATTGGAAATTTCACATTTGCATTTACACATCTTTATTCAAATCTTACATTGCATAAAAGAGAACTTGATTGCATACTTCTTTGATATAGTTTGAGTTTAGCATTGGCATGCCTTAATCTTTTTTGATTTTTCTAATCTAACTTGGGTTGTATTGAGAGTTATGTTTGGAAGCCCCTCTTTCTATTGTATTTTGAGTGTTAGTGTTGGAATGGTTAATTAATGAACTCATCTCAATATTTCTTGACTTGAAAGATACCCAACTCAGCTAGATGTAATCTAACAAAGTAAAATCTGACAAAAGTAATGAAATTGTACAAAAGATATATCTATACACTAATATAGAAATATCATGGTCACACCAATGCATATATCCAAATAAAGATAATAGAAGAAAAAACTCTTTCTTTTCATTTACTATTTCATAAAAACTTGATTCCACCTCAACACATGGAAAAGAATAACATGATTGCATCTTGAGATGTTTGTTACTAAATGTAATTATTTCTATACATGTATTCAAAGAGTTTGTCCAATATGCACACATTTATAAACATTCTGGAAAAGACAATGGAAATATGTAACAGAATATAAGAGACAATATAAGAATAGAAGTAAATAGGAGCATGCAACTTCTTGGTCCACACATCTATTCTTTGAGTAAATGAACATCTTGGATTGTGTAGAGCATCATCATAAAAGCATTTCAAATGGTGTATGTGATTATTGTGGATGTATCACTACAACATCTTGTAGGAAACCAAATGCACTATCTTTAATATCTAGGCAAACAAATGAAATAGATACATGTAATCCAATTTGATCACAATGCTAGACAAGTAATCCATTCTCAAGGTAACTGTCATATACCCAAGACATTTAACTCACACGACAAAAATCATTTCAAAATATAGAAAATTCTCTAAGTTTCATCAACAATAAAAATCGAATCATACTTTTAGGTAATGTTTACCTATTTAAGGCTGTATATATATAGAATTCAAGAACTATTACAAAAATTTCATTTCCTGGATAGACACAACCCATTCAGAATTCATGACACACAATTTTTAACAATGAAATGATAACAATGCTTTCTGACAATAACCCATTAAAGAATTCATGTGTAACAGGAAAAAAAATGTTTTCTAATACAAAGATGGTTCTGTGAATGAGTTTTGATCATGATCTGGAACTCCAAAATCGAAATCTAGTAGTAAAATTATCAGGTTTCAAGTCTACCAACATCTCTTTTGTATGAGTGAAAGACAATTTTATGGGTAGTTTATCATACATAATACACAACATGCTAAATTATGCCTAATCAACAGACATGGCCCAGTCGTCATAAGTAATACTAACCATTCCTTTATACAAAGAATCTACAATATGTGATTTAGGATTAATGAAGGCGCACCATTTATGTACTTCTATATGAGATAAAAAAAATGCCAAATGTTTCCTCCAGTGAGGTTTTAATTGATACACAGTTGAAGTTAACATCGATATAGTTTTGAGGCTAAAGATTTAAGCCAAAACATAAAGGAAACACAGAATACAAGTCAATGACTTCAGTTCAGTTTGAATTTGAAGGACATAGATTACGAAGTTTTTTATATGTATAAGACAGACTCGACTTTCCACAGTCATGTCATTGTTTTACTGATCAACTAATTTAATAGTATTTACCAGACCTTTTAATGCAAAGTAAAATTAAACATCAATGAAACATATTTGGTCAATTTTATCAGAATTAACTAATGCTAGATTTACCCAAAATTATGCTTCAATTCATTCAAAAATTAAATAACACATTCATTCTGCCATATGTCAACGTGGCGTTCATACAGTCACTGTAACGGGATATACAATTTAAATACAGTTTGAGTTTTTCTTACATTTATTTGGTAAATGTTTTACTAAATTAATGTTCTACAACATTTCCAGACTTTGCATCCGATTAATCCTTACTAACGTATAATAGAGGATCCCCAAGTACCGTGGCATAGAGCCTGCTACGAATGACTTGGAATCCAATTCATTTCTTTTCTTATAATAACTGAGCTGCGATCTGAAATTGACTGCTCATTCTTGTCACAAAAAATATGACAAAAATAAGGGTAACGTTTCAAGGGAAAGAGTCATAACAATATATGATCTACAGTCTATATTCACTACTCTCAAATCCAACAACCATATAAACGATTTCAATACAAACCCCGTTTATTTACTTCAGACAACGGTACGGAATACCTTATCTTGACCGAATACCTTAAGGGGAGAAAGGCTATCAAATGCGTGCACAAAGGGGGAAAGATTTGTTAGGGTTAATTGTCCTGGTAAGCCTTTGATCATTTACTACAGCAAGGCACACAAAGAGTCTCCTATAATATGATTCTATGCATCTTTAAAAGAATTTCATCTGATTTTCCTAGAAACGTCTTAAGCCTATAGGTGATGAAGGGAGAGTTGAAGGAGGAAAAAGGTGTAGAAGATGATTTAAGGATGAATTAACATACAAGATAAAGAAGATAACGATAGAGAAGGCAAAACAATCATATGTATGTAAGATGGAGAACATGGGTATGCCCATTAGAAAAGGGCCGCGGCCATGCTTCGAATTTGATAATTGTATTAGCTGTTATTCCATTTTTGAGTCTTATATGACAGGCTAGAAATTTATTGGATCATATAGATTACAGTTAAATTTTCATAAAACGGTCAATATGTCACTTAAATTTATTATTTTATATATAATATATAATATATATTTATAAAACATATTTCTATTTTATTTATTATATAATTTAATAATTTAGATTATTTTAAAAATAGAATCTATGAATTATAGAAACTTGTTTTGAGGTAGGGAAGTTGAGGCCTCCCTCCCGGCAATCCTCTATCCAAAATGCATCAAAAAAGAAAAAAAGTCAAACTTTTTTTTTTAGATTTGTAAAATACAGTAATTTTTTTTACAATTTTTTTGTGGTTATCGATCACAAAATGAGCAGATCATGAAAAACAGATACTAAAATTTTTGCAAAAATCTTTTGTATTTTCGAATTTTTTAAATTTGGTCAAAAGTATATTTTTAATGGAAGATAGCTGCCTCCCAAAATAAACATGGTATAGAACGAAATAACGTTACTAATTGTAAGAGTTGAGACCTTGTCGCCAGCTCTCGCTACATAATCTTAAAGAATAAAATGTTACATGCTCTTAGGATTATGGAGCTAAAAGTCACTTGTGAAGAACGAAGCAACGAGGAATCAGTCATGTGGGAAAACTGACTAATCGAGGATGCCTAAGTTTTCGAATGGTGTTTTAATTTAAATTGGCTAAATTTACAAATGCCCATTAAATATAAGAAATATTATTTAATCAAGCATTAATGTTCATCAACTTATTCTGAAATCAAACGTTTCAGTCGTGAGATTCATTGAGAATATATAAAATGATACACACACCAGTTTAAAGATTTACAAGATCATGCTAACGATGTTCTTTTATAGAGGCATGTCTTCCAAATAGTAACGGTAGGAGGAAAGATTAAGGTTTTAACAGGCACAATACATCTTCTATACGAATAGTCAGAAACATTTTAAACTTTAAAAGTAAAACAGTAACCCTTTTGTAACCCTTCTTTGCTCATAGTCAAACTTATTCAGAAATTTAAGGTCTACAAGCTTTTGGAAAATTCTGAAGAGAGTTTGCTCCTTCAAGCTTTTGGAAAAAGGTTCTCCAGCTCCAGCTTTTGTGCCATCTTCTTTCACACAAAATATCTATATTTCTTTTGCATTCTTTCTTTTCTCTCTTATCCTCGCGTTTCCAACTTCTCTCGGTGATGCGTCTTAATTCCAAAATATCTATAATAGCATGCAAGACGAGTTTTCTTAAAGTTTTGGACTTCCTTTGTCTCCCGAATTAAAAGCCTACTCTTTGTTCAACTGACGTTAAGTTATTTTATCATTTTAATATTTCCAGCTCATTGTTTATTTTTTTAAATTATGCATTAAAAAGAGATTTGTTTATTCATTAACATCGTTTCAGTTTCTTTGAACAAGGTGTAAAAAGACGTTAGTAGAATTTGTGAAAGAGGGTTGTGACATCGTCAATGGTCTAAAAGAAATTTTGGGTCCATTTTATCTAATAAAATATAAAGAAGATTATTTTAAATTAATAGTAATAATTAAATGTGAAAGTCTACTACTTAAACTCATTAATTATTTCAATTTTTAGATCTTTATTTTTTATAAGAATTTAACTTTTTAAATGAAAGGATGAAAAAAAAAAAGAATAAAAAAATGATTTGCTTATAGATTTTAATATTGTTTTCGCAAAAAACATTTGTCTGAAATTTTTGGAAGGGAGTTTCTTACAATTATCCTTAATATACTTATTTACATATCACTATGGTATGATCTATCCATAATATATAGAATTCATTTCAAAACATATAGAAAGACAGACTATCAAAAAGTTAAAGATTTCAAACTGGAGGATTATTTCCATTCATCATTGTTGTTGCTTCTGTAATCAACATTGTCCCATCCATTATTGTAGTTTTCAGCATTTCTAGTAGTTTCATTTCTATCTTCCACATCTCTAGATCTAATGTTCTCTTGTTGTGTATAAGCTTGAGTGTCTCTAGAATCTTGAATCAAATTGTCACTGTTGTCATTTGCTATCATTCCTAGGTTATCCTCCAAAAATGTAGAAGCTTGAATATCTTTTTTGAAAATAATCACAACTCCTTCCTTGACAAGAGATAAAAATCTATCTCTTGGAACATTGATGATGGCTGTGACCTGTGACATAATATTTAAAATTGTATGAGTTTAAAGTTAAACTTAGTAAGGTCCCATTTCCTATCTTGCAAAATTTATTCATCTTGAAATCAAAATCTTCAACCAATCCAGCAAGGATTTCATACCAAGAAGGACCAATTTTGTTATTTCAAATAATGGGATGACAAAAAAGGGGACCAAATCTTACTAGCAAAATTGCACTAAAAAAATAGGTGCTCAAAAGTTTCAAGGCAATTAAAATATCTAACAAATGACAGGATGTTTACCACAAGAAGAAAGAAAAGACCCAACAACAAGATTTTTAAGGAGTAATATCCTTCTAAAACATACTTCTTGGGCTCAACGGGAGAGTGCCAAAATAATTCAAAGACAAAATGTCATCTGGTGCTTGGCCAGTTAAAGCCCCTAATTTGATTGATTTTGCTGATAATACCCACATCTTCCTTAAGATTATTATATATTTGTTTTCTAGAAAAATCATAGAAAGGCTTACCATTTGTCCATTTTAACTGTTCAAGCATTTGATCAGACTTCATAATTTTACCATAGAAAAAAATGTCCACTGCTTTAGAGATAAGAGTTTATGTTTTCTTTAGAGAATTAGGGATGTTATATTTAGCACTGATTTCTTCCCAAGACCCCAGCCGCTTGTCAATCACCACATCTTGTATGAGGGAGATACCTTTATTATGCCATATTTTTGTCGAGCAACATTGAGTTAATGCAAGAGATGTACCTTTATGATATATGCCACACCAAATAGATATGTCTAAAATAGTAAATGGAGGAATTTTCCCAACAAAATTCCTTCAAAAGATGAATGGTCTGACCTAACACCATGCCTTGCAAATAGTAGAAAATAAATTGGAGCCAAAGACTTTAACTTCAAATCGCCAAACACAATGTCATATAAAGGAATGTTCTTCCATTATTTCCCTTTCTTAATAGATGACTTGACCAAGTTATTTCTAATCAACACTTTCCAAGGCACATTTTCGTTCAGAGCTTTAATGATCCATTTGGATGCTAAAGCAATCCTTTGCATCTTTAGATCCCTTGGTTATAATCCCCCCAACTTCCTAGGTGAACAACACCATTCCCACTTAACACAATGTCTCTTTCTATTGCCAAGACCATCTGATCACCATAAAAATTGTTAAGCATGAATGTTGAATATATCCTATGGGGGAGTATTCTAGCATTTTTAGACCAGTAGCATGTTGGATTCATGATTATCTTTGTCATTGATGTCAACACATTGATTTTACTTGAAATTAGCAGAGAAGCAAACAATGTTTGAATTGGCACACATAGAGAAATTTAGATGAGGTTATGCGGCATTGAGGGCATGTTCCTTATTGTGCCCTAATATTAAGGTTAAGAGCACATACATAAATTCAATTATTTATGTTAGTTATGAGTAATCTAGTGGAAAATGTATTTTGTCAGTGTTCCTGAGAAGTGGCTTGTGATAATCAGATTATATCTCCTAACAAGGATAGAATCTAGACATGTGAAGTTATATAGAGGTTAAAGACGTTGTAGAGGTGACCTAAATGAGATAACATAGTCAAAAATTGCATGTGTGAAGATTTATTAAGTTTGTGAGCCGACAGTTTTATGTGGTTATGAAAATATTATGTAATGTGTAATATTTTATATTTTGTAATTAATTAAGCTTAATTGGCCCACTCAATTATGAAATGTTGTGCACAGTATAAAGAAAGAATTATTTTTCTTGATTGATATATGAATATAAGATGTGAAGAAGAGAAAATGTGAATTAGTGATGCGAAGTCAGAAGATCTAGTATTGAGATTTGGTAAAGCATTTGGTGTGGTAGTGGCATAGACAAAGGAGAGAAGATAAGTTGTTGAGATTAGTAATTGTTGGTATTATTCTATTCGGATAATACACATATTAGTTGGATAGTGTGTTCAGTTTTCTTTCCCCTAAAGCTATTTGGATAGTGGGTGCTTCTGCCTTACTTAAACTCCTAACATGGTTAGAATATTTTAAGAGGGATTCAAAGTCTCCTAACAAGTACTAATATGTACTGAATGTATTTCATATGGCTCCTAACAGAATCTATCCTCTCATAAGGAATTTTCATATTAGTACATATTTTGTGGGTGCCATCACCATCAGGTTTTACTCTATGATCAAGAGGTTCCCTATTAACATATCTTGTGTCATTATTTATGATTATATTTCTATGGTTATTGTTTATGTTAATTACATGTTTTAGATCTAACAAGGTTATTAAAATTTGTTTTTATTAGATAACTAATTCACCCTCTTCTCTCAGTTATCTTGGTGGACTTTACTTTCTAACAATTGGTATCAAAGCGATAGGTCCTTGAAAGAAAAGTTTAACAGCTTAAGGAGGTCTATGGTGAGTCATTTTATAAAAGAAAGTCCTAAATTTGATGGAGTTAATTATGACAACTAAAAAGAAAAGATGAAGACACATCTACTATGTCTTAGACCAGGATATTGGTTGATTACAAAGAATGACAAGACTATCATTGAAGAAGACAAAATTGAAGACTGCATTGAGAAAGAAAGAGATCTATTCATGTGTAACATACTTCCTAGAGAAGCACTTTTGTCAACCCTTCCTAAAAAATGAATACAGTTAGGTAAAAACTCCAAAGACATCTCAAGAAATTTGGTTAGCTTTGAAATATAGTTTTGAAGGTGATAAACATGCTAAGAGAATCAGATTGCAAAATTATATATCTTTATTTCGAGAAAAAAAGATGGTGGAAGATGAAGGTCTATTAGAAGTTATATTGGTACAATATCATAGATTGTTGTAGGTATCAAGGCTTGTGAAGGAAACAAGACAGAAGATGAAATCATATGGAAGATCTTAAAATCTTTGGCCCCAGTGTTTAAGAAGACAACACAGATGATTGAACAAGTCATAACTTGTACTAAACAATTCACAAGAGAAACTCTTCTTGGAAGATTAGAAGCAACGGAGATAGGTTTGAGACAATCTTGAGATTTGCCTAGAATTGAAACTGCATTCAGTGCACTTAGTGTTTTCCCTTCTTTTTCAAGAATTGCAAGTGTCAGTGGAGATTATGCCAGTAGTAGCAGATCTAAGATTGAAGAAGACAAAAATATTGAAGAAGGAATTTCCTTGCTTGTAAAAAGAGAACCAAAAGATAAGAAAATCTTTAAATGTTCGACATGTCAAGAATATAGTCATTTTGCATCTAAATGTCCTAAGAGAGTGTTAAAAAATATAAGAGTAACTTTACGCGTAAAAGACCTAAAGAATGTTACTATGCTAATGATGCAAAATTTGAAGCTAGCATTGAGAAATTCCTAAGTGAAACTAATAATGAAAGTGATGATATAGCATTTTTTGCAATAAAAGAAGAAAATTCTAAAATTGAAGTTAGAGAAGAAAAATCTTGACTATCACAAGTTGAAAATCTTTCATATGACTGGTGAAATGAAAAGGTTTATAAAGTTTAACAACTATGATGGATGAATTTTTAGAGTTGGAAACAATGCACATTGCCAAATAAAAGGATTAGGATCTATTAATCTTGATGGAAAGACTAACACTGATGATGTTTACTTTGTTGATGGATTGAAACATAATCTTTTAAATGTTGGACAGCTAGTTGACAAGGGATATCAAGTTTGGTTTACTGAGAAGACTTGCATTATCAAGGATACGACTAGTAAGATGATTGGAATAAGAAAATGGTGTATGTACTTCTTGGTGTGCTCACACAAGTGTTATTAGGACCTTGCTTGTACTCTTCCAAGGATCCTACTCTCTCCTAGGATCTTACTATCCTTAGGTAACCAAACTAAAACTCCACCTAACTCTATTCTAAGAGTTAATCTCCTTGTGTTTCACCATGAAGGACATTCACCTTTTAGTTTTGTCTCAATGCTTTCAATCACTTAGAAGACTCTAAGTGCATTTCTCTCACAGACTTCCAAAATAGTCCTAGGGGTATCAAATACCTTGAAAACATCCATAATGTTTCCATTTGAATCCATTTTTATGGATCTTAAAGCCACTTTCAATCGGGTTCAAGAACTGGTCTTATAGAGGCCTAATTAGGCCTACTTCCCTTGTAGCCCTTGACAAGGTCTTTTTCCAATTTATTAACAAATCTTATCAAATGAATTGCAAAAAAACTTCACATTTGAGTACGCTTTTGGGAATTATAAAAGATTCAAGTGGATTTAGGGTTCTAGGGACTCCGTACAGAGGCTTCCTACAAAGTAGGGCTAATAGGACTAATTTCTAGGACTTTACTCATTTCTTGTTTGAAACTCACCCAAATGGATTGATCAATCAACAATCTCACTAACATGAAATGAAAACTTCATATGATACCTGGAACCATACTTGTTCTATGTAGTCTTCTTTTCCCCTGCATGCAAATACTTATTTCTCCACTGTCACACCTCTAACCGGGATCCGGTCTCGCCTAGGGCATGACTTTAAAATTAGTATTGTGTCTCCTCAATCCTTCTAACTCCATATTTATACTATAAAATGGCTCCCTCTCTATTACCATTCAAAACCCTAGGTTTCCCTAGGTTAGAATTCATGGGGGAGCCATAAAACTAAAACCTACCTAGAACTAACCAGTGAGCTATTGATTCACTAAAAGATTTACAAAAGACTATTCAATCAACTCTAAACTATCTGATGCTTGAATGAAAAAGACTTAAAACTATCTCTAGATCACAATTCCACTATTACAATGCACACTCTAACTCATTAACATACTATCACCATTAACACAGCTTGACTGTACCATGAAAAACTAGGAAACTTCACTATTCACAACTTAGAAACTTACATCATCTAAATTATACCTCGAGAAATGAACCAAAAGGTATCTTAAGAAGCCTATCCCTTGATTTTAGGACTTTATATTGATTTCCCACTCCTAGAATCAGGGGAATCCAAAGATGTCGAGCTGCATGCAACATTTGCAAAAATTGCTCATGTTGTCATGACAAGTTTTTAGCATCTTGTACATTTATGATGCAAACTATTTTCTAGGACCTCTATCCCACTTAGTTCAATGAACTAACTTCTTTAAAGCCATTTTAGACATCTCACATACATTTCTAAATATTAAGACACATTTAGGATTCATTTCCCAACTTTTAGGATTATCCCTAAGGACTAACCATGAAAGAAAACTAACTAAGCTAGATTGGATAGTACTAATTACTAATCCATCTAGACACACACTTGCAAGACCTGCTAAGGTCCAAATTAAACACACTTCTAACTTGGAAAAGGTTAGATACAAGCCAAAATTATTAAGGCCTAGGAGGCTATCCTAGGTGCTCCTACACCATCCTCCCCAAGTAAAAGCTTTCAATCCACCCTTGGATTGAGTAAGTTGAGGTCAATGCCCAACTTTTTAAACTTTAATTCCTTGGTCCATGCTGCATTTGCATCCTTTTTTCCTTGCCATTTGACTAAATGTTCCTTATACTCTTTGGTTCTAGTCTTCTTATAAACTATTGAATCTAGTATGTAGTCTGCCTTCTTGACTGATGTAGAATGTAAATTAAGTTCATCCATATCTTGAATGACTTTAATTAAACTCTGATTAGGATTAGGGGTTGTTCCTTTATAAGGAACCAGATCTGCAACATTAAAAATAGGGGACAATCCACTATCTTCTGGTAACTCTACCTTATAAGCATTGGCTCCATACTTTTCTAAGATAGGACAGGGGCCAATCCTTCTCATTTTCAATTTTTCAGGGACTCCTTTTTTTAACCTAGCTTTATTAAGATGCACCATTACTAAATCTCCAACATTGAATTGAATTTCCCTTCTTCCCTCATCAACCTTACTCTTATGTTTTATAATGTTGTCAGCTAATATTTTTTTGACTATATCATGAATCTCTTTCATAGCATAAGTGGAATCTTCAGCATATCCACTCCCCTTAACTCCATCCTTCAACTCTCTAAGTTCATAGATTCCTCTAGGGTGTATGCCATAAACAATTGCAAAGGGACTCTTACCTATGGACCTATTCACAGTGTCATTGTACGCATACACAGCTTGTCCAATTAGTTGATCTCATTTTTTACCATATTCATTAGTCTAGCATCTTAGGAGATTTCCAAGACTCCTATTTACCACCTTAGTTTGACCATCTATTTGAGGATGGTATGTATATCTGATGCAGAAGCATCTTGGGCTTTGAGCAATCTTACATCAACCAAAAACATTTCTTGATTTCTGTACCTATTTTCTGTTGTTTGCATTATAATTATTGTATTTGTTGGTTTCATATTGTTTAAAGCTTACATGATGTTGAGGACCTATTTGGGAACCTTCTCCTTAGGTCACATAAATATTGGTTGGACTATTTCAAAGTTACAGTTGTTTTCCTTCCTGTCAGAGCTGCATATTCCTGCAATTTTGGTGTTGATTGCGCGTCATGGAGACGAAGATCCTTAATGAATCAGCCTTTTATATCTTAAGGAATTTAAGAGGACATAAATTACTATCATTCCCCAAGGTATCATCTCCTAATTCATTATGAGTCAATTTAAGTTATGACCATTTTTTTCGGGGACCTATTTTCTGCTAGTGTTCCCGTCGGAGCTGTTCCTACAGTTTTGCTGCTGATTGTTCATAATGGAGATCTTGATCCATAAGGAATAAGACTTTTCACTCTTAAATACTTTTAGAGAACTTAAATTACTATCATTTCTCAAGAGTGCAAGCCCTAATTCATTATGAGTAAAAGTTTATGCCCATTTTGCCTCGGGACCTATTTTCTGGTAGTTTTCGTGTGAAACGTGTGGTGTTTCTTCTTGTGCCATGCCATGTGATCATATGGGGCCTTGCACCATTAAAGAAAGGTTATTGGGTCATGTGTGGACCTAAATCTAAAGGTGCATCAATTTATATTCATTCTAGCATTAGTTTTGGTTTAAATCTTCCAGACTGGACCTATAATGTATTAAATGCCCGACTGGCCGACTTGTGGCTTTGTTGGCTAAATAATGAGATCTTGGGTAGATGTTTAGGGGTAGATGGAGAGGAGCATGACATTAGAATCATAATTGGATCTTGTTAGATCTTGAAGATTAGATTATTTATCTGATATTGTAACAGCAGAGCTAGTGCTTTGCATGCTTGGAGACAAGGAGATTGGTTGGAGGCTTGCAAGCTCAAGTTCAGATTTGCCTTAGTGTTTCCATTAGTTGTTGATTTTTTTCAGAGCTGAACTAGCTAGCGGGATAGAAGAATAATTTTGATTGTATTTGGCCCTAATTTGAAAGGCCTTACAGCTGGGCATGTTAATAAAAATTCAGTTGAAAACATATTCTTGTTGTGTAATTTTGCATTGTGGTGTTCTACTGCTTGTTTGGACTGTCCTTAATTGGATGCTCCTCACCTAACCTGCATCAAGTGGTATCAGAGCTTGAAGATCTTGAGTGTGTAAACTAGTTGACGTTGTTTACACCAAGACCTTGTTGGTGACTTGTTGCTTTGGATTTGAATCTTTGAGGATGCCTCCTGTATGCACCCTAAAATGGTCGCCTAGACTTTGGGCCCCATTCTTCAATTTTATCAATGTTGGAATTATTTTATCAATTTTCTAAATCAATGATTTTTAATATTTTTAATTCAAATCAATTTATTTGATCAAATTATAATTAATTCAAAAATTTTAATATTTCTCAAGTTTTATTGAATTGAGAGAACTTGCTCCCTTTTAATTAAATAAAAAACATTTAATTAAATCATCAAGTCATTTATTTTAAATCTCATTTTAATTAAAAGAATAAATCTCTTTTAAATAAATAAAAAATCTTTTAATTAAATATTGGAACCCACTTTGCTAAAAATAATAAATAAAAAATAAAAATACTAAAGTAAAGTGCACTTTCCTATGAGATGGAATCTTTTTATTTTGCCTCTTGAGCACATGGATCAACCAAGATTTAATCTCCACCATTGCTCATTTCTTTTTGCCTCTTAATCTTGACTGTCCAAGATTCTTTATAAGGAGACCTCTCTTTCTCATTTTCATATGTGCATTTTGTGAATTGTTATGCTATAGGTTTGAAGAGTGATTTTGGAGAAGATTTTGAGCACTTAAGCTTGGATATTGAAACTTCTCTCTTCTTGTCTTCTTCTCTCATGCCCCATGGAAATCCATTTGATTAATCTTGCATTTTTCATATTAGATTAGATTCATATTTCATTTCATAGAATAATCTTGCATAAGCATTTCCTTTCATAGATTAATTTGTATTGTTATCACATCTAGAATAGATCTCATTTTTATTTGCATGCATCTTTAAATCTCTCATTTTATGGTGTACTTGCATGGGCACAAACATAGGTCAAATCTTAAGGCCTCCATTACAAACCCTTGCACTCCATGAATAAAGAGCTATGAGTCGCTATTTGAAATCTCATTCTTGAGAGATCTTGGATATAATGATTCATAGAAGTGTGAGAACATTTTAACACATATTTTTGGCATCCACCATGGGGTGACCCACCTTTACATGCTTGTTTTGATTATTTTTGGAGTTAACCCCCTTGTATAGATTTGCTTGGAGACTAAAACCCTAGATTTTCAAAGATTTAGTCATATCTCCCAAATGGCTTTGTGTTTTGGTCTAAAAATGCTTTTGCAGGTTGGTGACATATCATAGAAGCTCCAATAAAAAATTTAGAAATTTCCAATGTATTTTCAATTTTTAATAACTTTTTCTTGATTTTTCATAAAAAAATAATTTTTAGTGTAAATCAGCATATGTTTTTGAAATTTTTACATTTTTAGAAATCTCTTCTAATTTCACAAGGGGTCTATTTTTTATGTTTTGAATTTGGATGCAATATCATAGCTCAAATAATTGATTTACAAAAAGTGGTCTATTTTCATAAAATGGGTCTCTAGAGCACAAATGAAGAGATTTTTCTAAAAATTTTACATTTTTGGAAAGCTCTCTATTTTATAGAAAGGGTCTTTGTTTTGAATTTCCATCTTTTTGGCTGAAATCATATCAAAAAAATTAGATCTTGTTGACTAGGTCAAATGCAAAAAAAATAAAATTTTGTGATGAGTGTGCACTTATTTTTCATGGTTCAATGCATGATATGAGTTTTTATTTGGATTATTTTTTGGTTATTATTTCTCCTAACAATTGATTTTTAGATCTAACCCTAGGGTTTGCATAAGTTGGATATACATTGCATATCTTGTTTGCTTGTTTGCTTGTTTGAGAGTTCATGGTTTGCTTGCATAAAAAAAGGTCAACAAAAATCTACTAAGCGTGTTGCATTGAACTTTAGGTATTTTGTTCAATCTCTATAACATGTGGATTTTGGAAATAAAATGAATCTCTCATGTGTCTAGCTTGAGTTCTTACTTACTTTCACATATCACACTTCAATTTTGGCCTCTAAAAAGAACATAGATTTACCTTTCTTGCATATGTGTTTCACATAGTAATTAGGCCCTATGAACACTATTTGTGGTGATCTTGAGAGATTGGGTTTCTTTTGAGACTTTTCTTGATCATAGCTCCCCTTGTAGGTAGGAAGGATATTGAGATTATCTCACGTTCCCTTGATTTGCATCCTCATCTTTTTGATTGATGCATTCTCTCTCCGGAGGTGTTGATAGATCACAAGTTGTTGACACCATAGATCTTGGTGAGGTTAATTTTGAACAGTCTTAGCATTTTGAATTAATCTTTCTTTCTATGTTTGGGTGAAGTGAAGAGGCTAGAGGACTATGATTTACTCCCTTTTTGGGTAGTATCAGAAACTCAGATCCTTGAAGCTAAACCAAGTCCCCATGTGGTCCTTTTTGTGAGTCGCCTTGTTAGAAAGGGTTAACCATAGTGGACACTCCCTTTATTGGGTAAACCACAAGGACGGAACCTCAACCGGTAATATCCATTTTCATCGTGGTAGTGACAACCGCTATATAAATATCCTTGTGGAAGAAATCTCCACAGGTGTAGTTTCTTGTTGGGCTGTTAGATCTCCTCAACATCTTTGATTGATTAAATTCTTGGAATGTGTCAAAACCCCGGTGTGCCTAGATTGGAGTTTTCCCTCTTGAGATTGCAAAAGTTGCAGAGTCAAACCATTACTAAGAACCATAGTGAAACCAACTTTTTCTTTGCTATGACTATGTGCGTGATTGCAAAAATATTTTGAGAACATACACAAGTAGAATCTTTAAGGAGTAGCATACTAAGTCACTATTCATGTTCATGTGCAAGGTTGCTTTGCCCCTTGCTCATTGTTTGGAGACAATTGCTTGCTTGAACTCCTTGATTGCTATCTTATGTGCTTGATCAATGATAAAAATTTGTTGATGTACTTGCTTGATCTTTTAAAACAAAAAAATTGAGTTTCTGAGTCGTAAAACCAACTTTTACAGCTTGCCTAATTGGACATCTTGTCATTCCTAGTCTTCCTCGGTCGATCTAGATTATTGTAGGTTCTCTACCCCACTGTTAGAAGCCTATTTTCACCTTGGGTCTTTGTGTCTTGACCTCTTGGATTAGTAATTTTTGATTTCACAAGTGACCTTGATTGGAATTAGTAAGTTAGAAATCATTCTTGTTGAGAAAGAGAAACCTTTGGATTCTTTGATATCATGCTTGGAAAGTTTTAGTAATCTCTTGTCCAATTCACTTCCATACAAATTCAACTTAAATAAATTATAATTTGGGTAAGATCATCCTCTAATCCATATGTGTTAGGGTATTCACCCAATTATTGGGAACCTCTATGACAGTGTTGACTTATCTCTTTTAACAAAATTATATCTTATCATGTCTCTTTTGGACAATTGAATGCTTTTATTATCCTTGTTTGCTACCAACATTTCTCAGGGTCATCTTATCACCTAGGATCCTTTCTTTCATGCTGGTTACAACAAGATATCAAGTAAATCAAGGAAACCAACCTCAAGTAGTCTTTGACCAATTACCCTTAGTTCAAACTCACCAAAGATGTAAGAGAAAAGAGCCCATCTTTGATCAATTCCCTAGGAATACCTCAAAAGTTTTCTTTGATCCTAAGATCAATTCTAATGAGTTAAGTACACCCTTAGCACCTTCTCATCTAGATATGGATATGAGTTACACCATGACTCGAAGGGAGAGGGAAGAGATGGATAAAAGTCTTGATAACATATATGAAAGACATAGAGACAACATTATATTTGGTAATTCCTCTCATGACAATCAACTAGAATCATCCCTTATCTCAACTAGATATTTGGATGCACATCAAAGGGCTGAAAGAGAAATTAGGAAGTCTCATCAAGAAGAGAAATCCCAACATGGTAGTCAAGATAGTGAACCTTATGATACCTATGTGAATGCAACACATACCAATGACTTGTTTAGGCATTGAAGACCAAGTTTACCACTCCAAATTATTTCAAGATACACAAGTGAAAGACTCAAAAGAATTGAGCATGAAAAGAAAGCCTTTCTAAATGAACAAGCTGCAAAAGAAGAGAAACATATACTCCTAGAGTCAGAAAGATAGGCTTTATTGGATATAGAAAGGAGAGCTGCACAGGAAGAGAGAGATAAACTCTTAGCTCAAAAACTTAATTCTCAATACAACAACATGTGTTTTGATGGTGGAAACAACTCTCCTCCACCCTCTCCTCCTAAGACTCCACAAAGTGGAAGACACTCAAGAATTTCAACACCTTCAAGATCTCCTAGCCCTAAAGGACGAAGGGCTCCACAATATGAACATTATAGGAGACTAACACCTCCTAGGAACTCAAGGCAACCTTCTCAATGTGCTCATCATGGTTCACAATATGGAGGTCGTAGTTCAAGTTTTGACTTTGATGCTCAAGATTTCATGAAAATGCAACAAGAACCACTTTTCCAACAATATGTGGAGAAGTATGTGGAACAAAACAAAGATAAGTTCTTGGAGAATTTAATCAACAAGGGTGCTAGGTTTCCCTACAACTTTGATGTGGATAGAAAGATCAAGAAACAAGATCCATCTGAAGGAGAAATGCTTAACAAATGTAGAAAGCGATAAACAAAATGAAGGCACCCAAAAGTGTTGGAAATATAGCTGGAGTAACTGAGAGGGGGGGTGAATTAGTTAACCACAAAAATATTACCATAGATCCCTTAGATGTCTTATTAAATCATTTACTATTGTTACTCGGCAAACATATAGAGAAATGATGTAACTCAGTTATTGCAGTGACTATTAATTATAACTATTCTTAAGTATTCATCAGTGATTAACATGCATGCATAAAGAAAATAACATGAACACAAGAGACACCAGATTTAACGTGGAAACCCAATATGGGAAAAACCACCAATGTAACTAGTTACTATTTTTCACTCTTCTAAAGTGAGCCCTATTAGGAGCCAACCTCGTTAAAGGTTACAAAACACACTATTAGGTGTGACCTTGTTAGATGATTTAATCACCCTGTTAGGAGTGGCCTTGTAAAAGGTCTATGAAATAATTCAATAGAACTGTCACCTTGTTAGAGGATTTACAAAATGGCTATTAAACCAACTCTATTAAGAGATTTTGAAATCACTACTACAATGGTAGGAAAATAACAATGAAATGACCTAAATAATGATGCAACTGAATTGCTGATTACAGATCTCTGTTCTGCTTCACTAGATCTTTCCTGATCAAATATATCTCTACTGCTACTCAAGGATATCTAACCATCCTTCAAAATTTTCTCACACTTTCCTTCAAAATGATTTGCATGTTTGCTCATCCACACACTCTTCTTCTTTCACACTTGTCCACACTTTCACTCTTTTCCACTTGCACACACTTTAAATTCACAACTTGACCTTTTATATATACCATTTAGATTGTCCATTCACATTTTCAAGTCATCACTAATAATCATTACCAACATTACTAATCATTACCACAGTCGACCTGAATAAACAAAATTTATTCCTTAAATTAACAAAATTCTTTACTTCACCGACCTTGCTTAGTAAACACTAATCCAAAAAGAATTCCTTTGGTGACCGAGTGAACTCAGTTACCACTGCGAATTTTGCAACATCCTTTGGAGACCGAGAGATCTTGGTAAACATAGAAAACTGCCTTGCTGACCGACTGAGCTCAGTAGACACTGGGAAATGCTTTGCTGACTGACTAAGCTCAGTAGACACTAGGAACTGCTTTGCTGATCGACTAAGCATGATAATTGATATGAGATTTGTGTGACATAAAAGACAACACACAATTAATCCAACAATCTCCTTCAAACAATTGTATCCAACAATCTCCCTCTATGGCATTGATGGCAACACAACATGTCATAACATAATGAAATTTCACAGAAAACATAGAGTAAGGAACATATCCTTAGCTTCATTCTGATTCTCATCTATGAGAACTCCCTCTATCAGCAAACTTCTCTTTCTGACTGAAAACTCTCCTACTTAAATTTTCAAACTCTCCAAGAAAACTCTCCCTCTTAGAAATCTTAAGAAATTTCCTGAAATGTAACAGCAAACTCTCCCTCTTTGACAACACATGCCAAAGACAACACATACTAGGTGAATAGAAATGTACCTTGAGTACTGATTCATATGCAATGATTCCTTAACTAAGCTGCATCAACTGACTGATCTTCAATATGCTCTAGTTGATGCATCATTAAAACTTTATTTAGTGAGCTTCAGATAGGGGAATGACCCCTAACTTACCTCTTAGATACAAGAATGCATCCTTAGGTAGTGGCTTGGTGAATATATCTGCAATCTATTCTTTTGTATGAATATATTCCAATCTGATTTCTTTGTCCTACACCAATTCTCTAACAAAGTGATATTTTATAGCAATGTGCTTGGTTTTGGAATGCATTAATGGATTCTTTGAAATATTTATTGCACTTGTATTATCACAAAATATAACAACTGGTTCTTTGATCTCAACCTTCATGCCTTCCAATAACTATTTAAACCAAACAATATTAGAGTAGTTGATTGCTGCAACAACATATTCTGCTTCTGCTATGGATTGGGATGTGCAATTTTTCTTTTTATTGGTCCAAGATACCAACCTCTTGCCAAGAAAGAATGCTCCACCACTTGTAATCTTTTTGTCATCAATGTTTCCTACCCAATCAGCATCGGTAAACACTTTTAAGTCCAGATTGCCTCCAAATTTATACCACAAGCCATAATCTTCAGTTCCTTTCAAGTATCTCAAGATTCTTTTGATTTCCATCATATAATTTTCTCTGGGTTTTGCTGAGAATCTTGCTACTATACCAACTGCTAAGGCAATATCAGGCCTTGTATGAACTACATACTATAATTTTCCAATCATTGATCTGTATAAGGTTTGATCTACTTCTTTTGAATCATCATCTTTGGTAAGCTTTAGTCCAGTACACATGGGGATGTATTTAGACTGAGTAATGTAGATACCATTCTTGCTCTGCTGAATGTGAAGACCAACAAAGAATTTTATTTGACCAAACATAGACATTTCAAACTCTTTGTTCATTTTCTCTAAAAATTCTTTGCACTGATCATTATTACCTAGAAAGACAGTATCATCCACAAATATTTCTGCCAAAACAATTCTGTTATCTAGTCCTTCCTTGATGTACAAACTACTGTTATCATTAGCTCTTTTGAAACCAATCTGAATAAGATAGTTATGTAATCTTTCATACCATGCTCTAGGGGCTTGTTTCAGACCATACAATGCTTTGTGTAACTTGTAGACCATATTCCTTTTGTCTAGATCAATAAAACCTTCAGGTTGCTCAATGTAGAATTCTTTATCAAGAATACCATTGAGAAATATAGATTTTACATCCATCTGATATACCTTAAATATTTTATGTGCTACATATGAAAGTAGAGTTCTTACACCTTCTAATCTTGCAACAGGAGAAAAAGTCTCACCATAATCTATGCCCTCTTCTTGAGAATATCCTTTACACACCAATCTAGCTTTATTTCTTGATACTTGACCATCTTCATTCAACTTATTCATGAATACCCATTTTGTTCCAATTACATTTTTATCTTTAGGCCTAGGTACAAGAGTCCATGTTTTGTTCTTCTCTAATTGTTTTATTTCTTCATTCATAGCCTCAATCCAACTTTCATTTTCCAATGCATTTGTGACATTTCTAGGTTCAAAATCAGCAAATAAACATGTACCTTTTAGTTTACTTCTTGTCATAGTACCTTCTGATTTGTTTCCAATAATCTAATCTGGTGTATGATGCCTCCTGACATACTTGGCCAATACAGGTTCCTTGCCTCTTGAATGAGTTACATTGTCATCTTCTTGAATTTCATCTTTAGGTTCTAGTTGCTCAGGCTCAGTAGATATTGGCTCAGTAGCTTCAGACTGAGACTTGGGTCCTTATGACTCAGTTTGAACTTCTTCTTGTGACTCGGTTACTGTACTAGGCTCGGTAGATGTAGTCTCCTTATTGATAGATGTGTCTGGTAATGTATCAGGTTCAATGTAAACAAATCTCTTGTAATCCTCTAGTTCCTTTTTGCTTTCTTCTTCAGTCTTTTCTACAAACTCATCAACTTTCACATGTGCACTTTCTATGATTTTGTGAGTAGAGAAATTCAAACATCTATATGCCTTACTTTTGCAAGAATATCCTAAGAATATTCCTTCATCACTTTTCACATCAAATTTTCCTTCTCTAGATTCTTTTAAGATGTAACACTTACTACCAAATACTTTTAGGTAACTTACATTGGGTTTATAGCCATACCATAACTCATAAGGAGTTTTGAATGTGTCTTTCTTCAACTGTACTCAGTTTAAGGTATGAACTGCAGTGCTGATAGCTTCCTTCTAGTATTTCATAGCAATTTTCTTTTCAATCATTAGAGTCCTTGCACAATCCATGATAGATCTATTCCTCCTTTCAGCTATTCCATTCTGCTCAGGAGTTCTTGGGGCTGATACCTATCTTTTGATTCCTCTTTCAATGCAAAAATTATTGAGTTCATGGGAGATGAATTCACCACCTCTGTCTGATCTCAAGCACTTCATTCTTTTCCCTATTTCCTTTTCTACTCTTGCCAAATACCATTTGAATTTCTCAAATGCTTCTGACTTTTCTCTTAGATACATAATAGTCATCATTCTAGAGTAGTCATCAACAAAGAGAATAAAGAATTTTTCTCCAGTATAGCTCTCAATTCCAATAGGTCCACATAAATCATTATGCACAATTTCCAAAATATCTTCAGACTGATAGTTTTTACTTTTAAAGCTAGTCTTTCCCATTTTACCAATCTAACAATTCTTGCATAGACCAACATCAGGTTTCTTCAAAGTAAGAATGCCTCTTACTTTCTTGAATTTGCTTATTTTCACCATGTTATCAAAATTTACATGACATAACCTTTTGTGCCATAACCAACTTTCTTCAATTTGAGCAATAAAACATGAGCATTCACCAAGATCAAGATAAAACAAGTTACCTTTGGTTTGTTTGCCTGATCCAACCAGTTTTCCCTTGTCATCCAACAGTCTTGCTTTTCCATGCATGAATTCAACCTTGAATCCAATGTTGATTAGCTATGCTACACTTAGAAGATTATGCTTTAGTCCTTCAACCCAATATGCATTATCACATATAAGTTCTTTGGTTAATGAGATTCATCCTCTTCCTTTTATGCAACAAGGTTCATTGTTTCCAAACCTTACATTACCACCATCATAGTCTTCAAGGTGTTTAAACTTTATTCTATCACCATTCATATGATGTGAACATCCACTATCTATGATCCATGTATCATTTTTTCTTACATGAGCGATAAGTGCCATCTTATCCTCATCATCATCAAATTCATCTTTTAGAGCAATGTAGACAATTTCATCTTCACTATTATTAGAATCTTTAGCCATAAAACATGTTTTCTTACCTTTATCCTTGAATGATTTGAAATTCTTCCTGCCATTGTACTTGTGACCTTTCTTCTCATCCTTGCTTTTCTTGTTTGGGCACCTAGCTGCAATATGACCAATTTCTTCACATGAAAAATAGATTAAGAGAGTTTTACCTTTGTATTTACCTCTGCCTCTAGTATATTTCTTTGCAAGTAATGCTTCAATAACTTCAAGATCACTATCAGAACTTTCCTCTGATTCTTCTTCACTCTCTGACTGTATATCCTTTATTTTATTTCCCTTCTTAAGTGAAAGTTTGGCATCAAATGATGATTCAATATTTTTGGAAGTTGGAACATAGTTGTCATAGTTATCCAACTCAAAGGCTATCAATCTTCCCACTAAGGCATCCAAAGTTATATTGTGATTTTCTTCACATCTTCTTTCTTGAATACCAGATACTCTTATTGCATAGATAGGAAGTAATGTTCTGAGAACCTTACTTATAACAGTTTCATCATCAATTTTTCCTCCAGAGGCTCTAATTGCACTAACACTTGCCTTGATTCTTTCAACATATTTTGCAATGTTTTCATCTTCTCTCATTTTCATCTGATCAAACTATCCTCTTAGGCCTTCTGCTTTGGCTCTCTTCACATTGTCATCACCGCCATAAATTTTCTTTAGCTTGTTCCACATTGCATAAGCAGTTGTGTAGTCTTTGATCTCATCAAATTCTTCATAGCTCAGAGCTGATGCAATGTCTATCATCATGGTGTTATGGTTATTTTTCTCTGCAATGTCTTCAACAAATAATGTGCCAGTAGGAGCTGTATATTCTCCATCAAGATATTTGCATCCTGAATCACCAATCGAAGCCAGATGAAGTCTCATGAGACCTTTCCATGCTAAAAAGTTATCTCTGTTAAGCCTTGGAATTTCTCTCTTATAAGACATCCTGATCTTTAGCTTAGGTCCTTGAAACCCTTCCTACAAGCACCAAAAGCTCTGATACCAATTGTTGGAAATATAGATGGAGTAACTGGGAGGGGGGGTGAATCAGTTAGCCACAAAAATATTACCATAGATCCCTTAGATGTCTTATTAAATCATTTATTTTTGTTACTCGGCAAAAATACAGAGAAATGTTATAACTCGGTTAATGCAGTGAGTATTAATTATAACTATTCTTAAGTATTCATCAGTGATTAACATGCATGCATAAAGAAAATAACATGAACACAAGAGACACCAAATTTAACATGGAAACCCAATATGGGAAAAACCACCAATGTAACTAGTTACTATTTTTCACTCTTCTAAAGTGAGCCTTGTTAGGAACCAACCTAGTTAAAGGTTACAAAACACACTGTTAGGTGTGACCTTGTTAGAGAATTTAATCACCCTGTTAGGAGTGGCCTTGTAAAAGGTCTATGAAACAATTCAATAGAACTGTCACCTTGTTAGGGGATTTACAAAATGGCTGTTAAACCAACTCTGTTAAGAGATTTTGAAATCACTGCTACACTGGTAGGAAAGTAACAATGAAATGACCTAAATAATGATGCAACTGAATTGCTGATTACAAATCTCTATTTTGCTTCACTAGATCCTTCTTGATTAAATATATCTTTGCTACTCCTCAAGGATATCTAACCATCCTTCAAAATTCACTCACACTTTCCTTCAAAATGATTTGCATGTTCGCTCATCCACACACTCTTCTTCTTTCACACTTGTCCACACTTTCACTCTTTTCCACTTACACACACTTTGAATTCACAATTTGACCTTTTATATATACCATTTGGATTGTCTATTCACATTGTCAAGTCGGCACTAATAATCATTACCAACATTACTAATCATTACCACAGTTAGCTTGAATAAACAAAGTTTATTCCTTAAATTAACAAAATTCTTTACTAGGCCAACCTTGCTCGGTAAACACTAATCCAAAAAGAATTCCTTTGGTGACTGAGTGAACTCGGTTACCACTATGAATTCTGCAACATAATTTGGAGACTAAGAGATCTTGGTAAACATAGAAAACCACCTTGCTGACTGACTGAGCTTGGTAGACACTGGGAACTGCTTTGCTGATCGAATAAGCTCAGTAGACACTGGGAACTACTTTGCTGACCGACTGAGCATGATAATTGATATGACATTTGTGTGACATCAAAGACAACACACAATTAATCCAACAATCTCCTTCAGACAATTGTATCCAACAAAAAGTTCATTCAATCTTGACTCAATTTGTCCCAATCCTTTTGATAGGAGTTTGAGTATGAAATATTTTCCAAGAAAGGTTGAAATCCCTCAATATGACAAGTATGATGGTAGTGGAGATCCCCATGATCATGTACGCCAATTTTACACTATGAGTTTTGAATTCTATCAAGATGATTCATACCTTATGAGATTGTTCCCTAGAAGTCTTAAAGGTCATGCAATGGAATGGTTCACCAACATAACTCCCCCCTATCAAGACTTTCAAAGAGCTTCTTCATAGATTTGTCCAACACTTTGCTTACAATCTTTCAAGATCTATCACTATGTTGGACTTGTGCAACTTAAAACAAAATCAAGGGGAACCCTTTGTTACTTTCTTACAAAGGTGGAGATGACAATGCTCTCAATATTCTAGAACTATTCCCGAAGATGAAAAGATTGATATTCTTGTTAGCAATTTGATTCCTGAAATGTGATATGAATTTGGGAAGATGATTTTTGATTCCTTTGATACCATGGTTGAAACCACATGTAGGATTGAGGATGTCTTGAAAGAACAAGGAATTTTGACCTACAACAAAAATAACAACAATGGTCAAAATAGCAACAATTCTAACAAGGACAAAGGGAAGAACTCACATTGGAATAAGAAAAAACAAGTGGTTAATGATGGAGTTGTGGACTCTTCTCAACAAAAGGATCAAGGTGTCCTTCACTTATCTAGTGTTGTTCAAGCCATGAAGCTCAATGCATCTAACTAACAAGAGCATAAGCCAAGATACCAAGATAAGCCTAAGAAAGAAAAGCATCAATTTTCCAAGCTTGGTGATTCATATGAGGATATTTTCAAAACACTCATTGCCAAAAACCTTTTGTGTCCTCAAGATCTGACACATTTCAACATACCCCAAGTCAAGCCATATTGGTGGGATGAGAAAGCCTACTACATATTTCATAATGGCATTGGACATAGCATTGAAAACTATTTTAAGCTTAGACATATCATTCAATATTTCATTAAGAACATAAAACTTACGATAGATGGATTGAATACCAATGTTGATCATAAAGCTTTCAAAGAACCTTTGCCAAAATATGAAAAGGGGGAAACCTCTAAACCTAAGAATGGCAAGGCTGAGGTCCATTACACTTACAGAGCTGTGGAAAATGTTGTCAACATGCTTGAAGTTGTAGAGGAAAATGTCAACATGATGAGAAATAAAGATCCCTCTGGTTAAGACTCTCCTCCTATCTTTGATGAAGGACCCATTGTGGTGTTAAGGGGTGCCAACTCTAGGATGCCATCTCAGACTCTCAATGTTGTTACCCAAAGCCAAGGTCCCATTTTCATTAGAAGACCTAACTCAAGTTAATCCAATAAACCAAAGAAAGTGACATCCAAGAATGTCACTTCAAAACCGGTAGTTAATTCCAAGTCTAGCTATAATCTTGTAGATCAGTTACAGAGAACCCCAACTCAGATTTCCATCTTTGAGCTCTTAGAGTTGTCCCCAAGACACAAGCAAGTCCTTGAGGATGCTTTGCGTGCAATGAATGTCCTTAATAACTTAGATGTTGATCAATTCCAAAATATGGTAAACCATCTTGCCAGCTCTCATTACCTAACCTTTTTGGAGGAAGATGACAAAGCTTTGAGCCACCCACATAATCTCGCCCTTCATATTGAAGTCATGATTCACAAAACCCATGTCAGGTGCGTGTGGATAGATGGGGGTGCAGGTCTTAATATTTGTACCTTGAGTCTTTTTAAAATATTGGGTTATTTAGAACACGTAATTCATACTAGAAAGAGGATTACTATCAAAGCCTATGACGAGGCAGAAAGAAGTTCCAAGGGGTTGGCCGTCCTTCCTATCAGGATTGGCTTTGTTGAGAAAGATATCTTATTCCAAATTGTTGATGTTGGTCCCCTTGCATACAACATCTTACTTGGTAGACCATGGATTCATGATATGCAAGCAGTGCCATCCACCTACCATCAATCTGTTAAGTTCCCCTACAATGGAGTAGAAATTTGTATACCTGGGGATAGCACTTTATCTGTTAACACAACTTTAGCAAGGGCTCATGTTCCCATCAATAGAGAAGCAGAAGATTTCAATGAAACCCTAGCAGAGTGCAAAGATAAGTTCAAAACAATATATCTTGGTGTAGGGGGCTATCAACTCAACTCCTTTACTAAGCTCCCAGTTTCACCTAGATCTTATGGTAAACCTTCACAAGAGATGAAACCTTCCTCTTCAGCTATAACTTTATTTGAACCATTTGTAGAGTCTTCAGTGCCTATACAAGATGAGAAAGAAGAGGTAGCTGTTAAAGATTGGATTTATAGAGAAGAAAAATACATGCATAATGAGAACTTCTCTCCCTCTCCTAAAGCTTATGGAAGATGGTACACTTTGGTTGAAAATATGGGCTATCCTGGACATGGCCCTCTTAGTCACAGATTGGATGCTAGAGCTGAACCTCTCAATCATGCTCTTTTTGGACGCAAGTCTAAGAAGACAATTGGCCTAGGATTTGAGAATCATAACACTGCTCCTATCCTTGATGAGTTGGATAGTGAGGAGGAGCCGCAGTATATGCCGAATTTGAAAAATCAATAGGATATGTGAGAAGATTGGGTCCCTTCCACCAATCTCCTTTGGGGAGATTCAAATGATCAAATTGCTCATGCTATAGTTGTAAACATAGAACAAGAAGGATTAGATGTGAAAGATCCCATCAGAGAACATCAACGAAAGAATATTGTTCATTTGATGGAGAGAGATGTTACCCTTGATGGTATTAGAGCTTCTACATCAAGACATCCCAAACCTTCATGGTGTAAACATCCAAGTCAAGATTTAGAAATAGATCCATATGAGTATGAATGGGATTCTCTCTCGAATCCTTCTATAGTTGACAAAGATGTTGATGTTATTCACACTTATATTTGTCAACCGAAGGGAGTTGATGAGTCATGTGTAGGGTTAGTGGATTTGAACCCGCATTTTGCCTTAGTGGATGATTCTTCGCTTGTTAGGATGAATTTTGATTTGGGTAGCTTAGAGGGATACCTAACAGACTCCGACTCTTCGGTAACCAGAGATAATACTATTCACATTCATAGTCTTGAACCAGTCATTGATTTACCCCTTGTTAACCCTAACCTCATTGATTGGTCCCAATGCTATCAAGAGCCTCAGCTCTTAACTTTTTGAAATGACTATGAGATAACCTGTTACATGAATGCCATTGAAACCGTAGTCTCTTCCACCAGTGAAAAATTGCATTTTTAGGCTGAATTATGAGTTTGAGAGGGTTTTCCTTCATCTTTATTTTGGATATTTAATCAGCTGTGATCACGTTCCAATCTTCATTTCCTTATCTTCTTTCATGATATCAATCAAAATTTCCTATCTTAAACAGTTGATTGATTTTTGAGGCGTTCTCTATCTTGAGGCAGATTCTCTTTCTTCTCTCCATTTCTTTCCACCTCTTCCAACCTTCAATCTTCCATTCACTTTCACCTCACTTCTTTTTCTAATTCAACCTTGGGGCATAATCTTTCATGATCTACCTTGGTTCTGTGATCCCTATATCTTTCATCTTACATCAAGAACCTTATTTTTAGTTTGACTTGATCAAATCTATTGATTTACAGTTTCTCCTCTATCTCATTTTGATTTCAATCATGAGGGGGTAGTACCTATCAAACTTCAATCCTTGATTCAACTTTATCAAACCTATCAATCTTTTCTTGTGATTCTTATCTCTTATTTCAGACTTGACAATTACCTATTTACAATGGCATTGGCCTTGTCTTTTTCAATCAGCTTATCTTTGTCTTGGTGTGTTCCCAGAATGATCACACATTTGGATTGTTTTGTGATCCCAAATCAACCTCGCATTTCAATTTTTCTTTGGCCACATGTGTTTCTAGAATGATCACACATCACCCAAAGATGGGCAAATGTATGCACCCTAAAATGGTCATCTAGACTTTGGGCCCCATTCTTCAATTTTATCAATGTTGGAATTATTTTATCAATTTTCTGAATCAATGATTTTTAATATTTTTAATTCAAATCAATTTATTTGATCAAATTATAATTAATTCAAAAAATTTAATATTTCCCAAGTTTTATTTAATTGAGAGAACTTGCTCCCTTTTAATTAAATAAAAATCATTTAATTAAATCATCAAGTTATTTATTTTAAATCTCATTTTAATTAAAAGAATAAATCTCTTTTAAATAAATAAAAAATATTTTAATTAAATATTGGAACCCGCTTTTCTAAAAATAATGAATAAAAAATAAAAATAATAAAGTAAAGTGCACTTTCCTATGAGATGGAATCTTTTGATTTTGCCTCTTGAGCACATGGATCAACCAAGATTTAGTCTCCACCATTGCTCATTTCTTTTTGCGTCTTAATCTTGACCATCCAAGATTCTTTATAAGGAGACCTCTCCTTCTCATTTTCATATGTGCATTTTGTGAATTGTAATGCTATAGGTTTGAAGAGCGATTTTGGAGAAGATTTTGAGCACTTGAGGTTGGATATTGAAACTTCTCTCTTCTTTTCTTCTTCTCTCATGGCCCATGGCAATCCATTAGATTAATCTTGTAATTTCCATATTGGATTTGATTCATATTTCATTTCATAGAATAATCTTTCATAAGCATCTCTTTTCATAGATTAATTTGCATTGTTATCATATAGAATAGATCTCATTTTCATTTGCATGCATCTTTGAATCTCTCATTTTATGGTGTACTTGCATGGGCACAAACATAGGTCAAATTTGAGGGCCTCCATCACAAACCCTTGCACTCCATGAATAGAGAGCTATGAGTTGCTATTTGAGATCTCATTCTTAAGAGATCTTGGATATAATGATTCATAGAAGTGTGACAATATTTTAGCACACACCTCCAAGAAGATTGGATCCTAGAGAAATTGTAGATCTTTGTGATGTTGTGGAATCAAAGATTATAGAGAAGGTGAAATCAGATTTTAGATCTGAGATGGAATTAATGAAGAATGACATGATTGCTGAGATTGTGAGGACTATTGTTGGTATGCCAATGAATATTGGTACTGATGATGGTTATGAGGAAGCTGCTGAAGACTTTGAAGCTGCTGGATCTAGTGGTGATGACTACAGGGATAGATCTGGTGAAGATAGAGATGGTCAGTTACATAGATCTAGAGCTTAGTTAAGTAATAACTACTGAGTGGAAGTTTCTAACTTCTCTAGTACTTTGAAACTTGAGACTCTGATTGATTGGATTGGTGAGTTAGAAGACTTCTTTGAGTTTGAAGAAATTGAAGATCCTCTTAGAGTGAGGCTGACACAAACTAAGTTGAAAGGCCATGCTGCTCTTTGGTGGAAAGAATTACAAAGGGATAGAGAAGATGAAGGTGAAATGAAAATCAATTGGTGGAGGTTGATGGTGACTAAGTTGAAGGCTAAATTCATACCTGCTGACTATGAGGTTGACTTGTTTAAGAAGTTGCAAAATCTGAAGCAAAAATATTTGACCATTGAAGACTATACCAAGGAGTTCTACAAACTTACTATTAGGTCTGGTCATAGAGAACTTGGTAAGGAAAAGGAAGCTCGGTATGTAAATGGTATGAGATTCAATATTTAGGATGAGATTGGTATGATGAAGATTGATTTAGTTGAGGATGCTTATTAATATGCTCTAAAGGCAGAAGATAAGTTGAAAAGGAGACAACATGGTAATTCTCAAGGAAGGGAGACGATTGATCTCTCGGTGAAGGATAAACCTACTGCTGATGATGAACACAAAATTATGGAATTGAAAAAGAAGATAGGTAGGGTTATCTTTAAGGGTACTTGTTATAATTGTGGTGGAGAAGGACATGGAGCTTTTGAGTGTACACAAAAGAAGTTTGGTGATCATAGGAATGCTATGGTGAATGAAAGCATATTGAATGAACCTGAGACAAGATCTAAGAACTTGTTGGTTTGGAGAACATTACTTGGTACTAAGGTGGAACCTTGTCAGAGGAGTAACTTGTTTAGGACTCGGTGCAAGTCTAGAGGTAAACTTTGTGATGTTATTGTGGAGAGTGGTAGTACTGATAACCTTGTAGCTGAGGACATGGTTCAAAAACTTGGTTTGAAGAGAATGAAGCACCCTTATCCTTATAGGATTGGCTGGTTGCAAGATTTTCATGCTCTAGAAGTAAGGGAGCAGTGTCTTGTTGATTTTTAGATTGGCTAATATAAGGATCAAGTGTTGTGTGATATTGTGAACATGAGTAGTTGTCATATGTTGCTCAGTAGACCTTGGCAATATGATTGCAAGGCTATGCATGATTGTGTCAAGAATGTTTTTACTGTTGAGAAGGATGACAAGAAGTTTTCCCTGATGCCTTTTTGGACACAACATTTGGTAGGATGAACCTAAGTTTTGGTAGCCAAGTTGGGTTATCAAATCTGGAAAGGATTGGAGATTAGTATGGAGAACAAGCCTGTGTGTTGTTAAGGAAGGACTTGAAGAGGCAAAGAAAGTAGAAGTGGAAGAGTATGCAAAGTGAAGACTTGGAGGACATGTATGTGAAGAAATAGTTTGGGGTTTATGTGTTGAATCCTAGAAGATGTCCTTCCAGCCATTAAGAACATCTTTTTTAACCTGGGGTGTCTGATGCTCGAGCATCTTGAGCTTTGAGCAATCTTGCATGAACCAAAAACATTTCCTGATTTCTATACCTATTTTCTGTTATTTGCATTATAATTATTGTATTTTTTGGTTTCATGTTGTGTGAAGATTACATTATTTTTAGGACCTATTTGGGATCCTTCTCCTAAGGTCACATAAATATTGGATGGACTATTTCAAAGTTACAGTTGTTTTCCTTCCTATCAAAGTTGTATATTCCTACAGTTTTGGTGCTGATTGTGCATCATGGTGATGGAGATCCTTAATGAATCAGCCTTTTCTCTCTTAATTAATTTATGAGGACCTAAATTAATATCATTCCCCAAGGGCGCAGCTCCTAATTCATTATGAGTCAAAAGTTATGACCATTTTTTTCAGAGACCTATTTTCTACCAGTGTTCCCGCCAGAGCCGTTCCTATAGTTTTAGTGCTGATTGTTCATGGTGGCGAGCTTGATCAATAAGGAATCAGCCTTTTCTCTCTTAATTAATTTTATAGAACTTAAAGTACTATCATTTCCCAAGAAGGAAGGCCCTAATTCATTATGAGTAAAAATTTATGCCCATTTTTCCCCGAGACCTATTTTCTGGTAGTTTTCAGGTGAAACGTGTGGTGTTTCTTCTTGCACCATGCCATGTGATCATATGGGGCCTTTTACCATTAAAGGAAGGCTATTGGTTCATGTGTGGACCAAAATCCAAAGGCACATCAATTTATATTCATTCTAGCATTAGTTTTGGTTTAAATCATCCAGACTAGACCTATAATGTATTAAATGTCTGACTGGCCGACTTGTGGATTTCTTGGCTATATAATGAGAGCTTGGGTAGATGTTTATGGGTACATTGAGAGGAGCATGAGAGTAGGATGATAATTGGATCTTGAGAGATCTTGAAGATTAGATTATTTATCTAATATTGTAACAGCAGAGCTAGTGGTTTGCATGCTTGGAGACAAGGAGATTGGTTGGAGGCTTGCAAGCTCAAGTTCAGATCTGCCTTAGTGTTTCCATCAGTTGTGGATTTATTTTATAGTTGAACTAGCTAGCGAGATAGAAGAATAATTTTTATTTTATTTGGCCCTAACTCAGAAGGCCTTATAGCCGGGCATGTTAATGAAAATTCAGTTGAAAACATATTCTTGTTGTGTAATTCTGAATTGTGGTATTCTATTGCTTGTTTGGACTATCCTTAATTAGATGCTCCTCACCCGACTTGGATCAATATCCAAAGGAAAAATTGGTTCCTAGTCTTTTGCAAAGACTCTTCCAAAAGTGACTTATAAACTTGGTGTCAAAGTCAATCCATGTATCCTAACTATCTCTTTAAAGAATAGAGAAGCTATTTGGCTAGCATCATTGGTTGTATTACATGGCACAAAATGAGCCATCTTTCTAAACCTGTCTACTATCACATAGACATTATCCATTCCTTGTCTTGTCTTGGGTAACCCAACTACAAATTCCATGCTCAAGAATTCCCATTGCCTAGTGGGAATAGTTAATGGTTGATAAAGGCCAGCATTAGAAGGAGTTCCTTTGGCCTTTCGACACACAATACAATTCTCAACATACTTCCTAACATCGATGTTCATTCTTGGCCAAAAGTAAAATCTTTGAACAAGTTCTTGTGTCTTAGTGACACCAAAATGACCACTCAATGCACCATTGTGCTTTTCCTAAATCAAATTCTCCTTTATAGACCATCTAGGGACACATAGTTGACTTCCCTCAAATAACAGGTTACTTTGCAAAGTGTATTCCACATATTTACTATGGAAGTGGTTCTTATGCTCTACACATATCTTGTAAATGTCTGCAAAGTCTTCATCATCAACATACAGATCCTTGAAGTTTTCTATTCCCGTGCTCTCCAATTGTATCTCCTGGATAGTGAGAGCCCTTTTACTTAAGGCATCTACCACCTTGTTTTGTACTCCCTTCTTGTGCTTGATGTTAAATGTGTATGCTTGTAGGTATTCAACACACTTCATATGCTTATGACTGAGTTTATCTTGAGAGTTTAAGAAACTTAGAGCTTGGTTGTCTAAATAGACTATGAACTCCTTTGGAAGCAATTAATGCCTACATTTTCTTAAGTCTTGAACTACAGCATACATATCAAGGTCATAAGAAGAATATTTCTTCGTAGCTTCACTCAAATTCTCTGAATGGAAAGCCACTACTCTACCCTCTTGGCTTAAGACAACTCCATTAGCTACATTTCTTGCATCACACTCTATGGTGAATAGTTTCTCAAAGCTTGGAAAAACCAAAATAGGTTGAGTAACAATCTTTTTCTTCAACAACTCAAAACTCTTGTTAGCTTGTTCATTGCACACAAACTTAGTGTCCATGCCTCCTTTAATGGTGTCCAACATAGGAGAAAAAATAGAACGGAATTGTCTAATAAACTTTCTATAGTATTGAGAAAGGCCATGAAAACTTCTTACCTCTATTGTTGTCCTTGGAGTAGGCCAATTGAGGATGGCTTCCACTTTTCTAGTGTCCATTTTAATATTTTATGAGATAGTACAAACCCAAGGTATACCAAATCATGTCTCATGAATTCACATTTCTCTAAATTTATCATCAACCTTTCATCATGCAGCCTCTTGATAGAAATCTCTAGATGTTGGAGATGTTCATCCTTTGTCTTTCTATAAATTAGTATATCTTCAAGATATACCACGGAAAATTTTCCAATGTAGTCCTTGAGAACTTCATTCATGAGCCTCATAAATGTGGAGGGGGCATTAGACAATTCAAATGGCATGACAAGCCATTCATATAAACCCTCATTGGTTTTGAAGGTTTCTTTCTACTCATCTCCATTATGTATCCTAATTTGGTGATAACCACTCTTTAAGTCTATCTTGGTAAAGTACGTGGCTTCTCCTAGACAATCCATTAGGTCTTCCATCCTAGGGATAGGGAACCTATACCTAATGGTTATCCTATTTATGGCCCTTGAATCATTACAAAGTTTACAAGTTCCTCCCTTTTTAGGTGCTAGGATAGTGGGTATGACACATAGGCTGATGCTCTTTCTTATAAGACATTGACGTAAAATCTCTTGGATTTGTCTAGCAATTTCCTCATTTTGTTGAGGGATCATCTTATAAGCTTCCTTTTTGGGAAGGGTATCTCTTGGTAAGAAGTCTATCCTATGGCTCACATCTCTTTTAGGGAGTAATGCTAATGGTTGTCCATCACTTACAATGCCTTCATAGGTATGCAACATACTTTGTATCTCCTTAGGTAGCTCTGGCTTCTTGACTGCCTTGTCATCACTTACCTCCCTTGGCCTTAAAACTAGTGCAAATCCAACTCCTTCTCCTTCTTCAAGGGTCTCTAAGAACTCTTTCTCACCCACCATGAGTACATTGGGGCCTTCTGACTTTACCTCTATATCTTCTAATGGTGATTAAATCTTGAATGTCACATTATCCTTCTTAAAGGTGTAGGAGTTCTTCAATCCATCATGCATAGTCTGGTGGTCAAATTTCCATGGTCTACCAAGGAGAAAATGACATGCATCCATAGATAACACATCACATAGTACCTTGTCCTTATATCTCCCAATTGAGAACTCAACTGAAGCCTACTCATTCAATAAGACATGTTGTCCTTTATTTATTCATGTGACCTTGTAAGGATTAGTGTGGGGTATCCTTGTCATTTTCAAACTTATTGACTACTTCCTCTGACACAATGTTGTCAGTAGAACCTGATTCTATGATGACTCTACACACCTTACCCATTGTCTTACATTTTATCCTAAACAAGGATCTCCTCTGGCTTGGCTCCTCCTTAACCGGTTCTTTGATCAATGTTCACCTCATCATGAGGTTCTCACCTTCCTCTGATGGTAGTGGTACCTCAGGGGATTTGACTCTTGCATTTATCTCTTCTTGAACAAAATTAACTCTTTTTTCACCTTCTTGAGAAGTACTACCCTTCTCTTGACACCTATAAGCAGGGTGTCCCATTTGGTTACAATGGTAACACTTCATGTTGGCAATGTAGTTGCCTCTTCCTTGTCCACCACTTCTTCCCCTAAAATTAGAGCTCGTTTCTCTACTACCTCTACTAGTGATTCCCTATTTTTTCTAAGTATATTTGACTTCTCCTTGAGTTCTTGGCTTTGTACACCTTCCACCATATCCACTTCTTTGTCCTCTACCATCTCTTCCCCTTCCTCTACCTCTTGAAGTGATAGAGTCTTGCTTCTTCTTTAGTTTTTCTTCAACCTTGATAGCAAGCTGATGACATTTTTGAATGGTGTTAGGAGTCAAAAGACTCATCTCATCTTGAATTCTCCACTTGAGCCCATTAAGGTATCTTTCCACCTTAACCTTCTCATCCTCTGTAACTTGAGATCTCATGCAAAAATTTTGGAACTCCTCAGTATATGAGTTCACATCCAAGTCTCCTAAGACTTTGCCTCTTCTTATGGAGTTGGATTTCATAATCCTTTGGCACATATGCATCCCTCTCATGTTGTAGAAACTTCCACCAAGTGATTGCAGGACTTCTCAATCTAGCCTTGGATACTTTAACCTTTTGAGCCTCTGTGATTCCATCACACTCAAAGTGGTTCTCTAGTCCTTCTATCCAATCCAAGACTACATCTAGTTCCATCTTCCTAGGGAAGATTGGAATGCCTTCTAATGCTTTTCCACTCAAGGATTTCAAAGTCATCAAGAATGGTTCTTCAGTGAATATTGGGTCTGGTTCAGGGACCTCATCCCCCAAAAGGATCTCCTTTCAAGTCTTCCATCTATCTTATCATTAGCTTCTTCATCCTTTACATCAACTTCATCCACCTTTAGCTCCAATTAAACCACTCTATCCTAGAGTATTCTATTCTCCTCTTCTTAGTCTTCCACTTTCTTTTATAACTCAGTGTCAGTCACCATTGTATTATCTCTTACTAACTCAAATGATTTTTTATCTCCAACTAACTCAATAGGTTGCAACATTAACCACCAGCCTAATCTTAAGCTCTGATACCAATTTGGTGTATGTACTTCTTGGTGTGCTCACACAAGTGCTATTAGGACCTTTCTTGTCCTCTTCCAAGGATCCTACTCTCTCCTAGGATCTTAATATCCTTAGGTAACCAACCCAAAACTCCACCTAACTCTATTATAAGAGTTAATCTCCTTGTGTTTAACATTGAAGGACATTCACCTTTTAGTTTTGTCTTAATGCTTTCAATCACTTAGAAGACTCTATGTGCATTTCTCTCACAGACTTCCAAAATGGTTGTAGGGGTATCAAATACCTTGAAAAATCCCATTATGTTTCCATTTGACTCCATTTTGATGGATCTCAAAGCCATTTTCAATCGGGTTCAAGAACTAGTCTTATAGAGGCATAATTACGCCTAGTTCCCTTGTAGCCCTTGATAGGGTCTTTTTCCAATTTCTTAACAAATCTTGTGAAATGAATTTCAAAAAAAACTTCACATTCAAGTACCCTTTTGGGAATTATAAAATATTTAGGTGGATTTAGGGTTCTAGGGCCTTTGTAAACATGCTTCCTACAAAGTAGGGCTAATAGGCCTAATTTCTAGGACTTTACTAATTTCTTGTTTGAAACTCACCCAAATGGATTGATCAATCCTCAATCTCACTAATATGAAATAAAATATTCATATGCTCCCTGGAACCATACTTGTTCTATACAGTCTTCTTTTCCCCTGCATGAAAATACTCATTTCTTCACTATCACACCTCTAACTGGGATCATCAATCTCACCTAGGGCATGACTTTAAAATTAGTATCTTTTCTCCTCAAACATTCTAAATCCATACTTATACTATACAATGGTTTTCTATCTATTCCCATCCAAACCAGTGAGCTACCAATTCACTAAAAGATTGACAAAAGACTATTGAATCAACTCTAAACTATCTGATGCCTAAATGAAAAAGACTTAAAACTATGTCTAGTTCACAATTATACTATTACAATTCACACTCTAACTCATTAACATACTATCACCATTAACACAGCTCGACTATACCTTGAAAAACTAGGAAACTTCACTATTCACAACTCAAAAACTTACATCATCTAACTTCTACCTCAGAAAATGAACCACAATGTATCTTAAGATTCCTATCCCTTGATTTTAATCTTTTACATTCATTGTCCACTCCTAGAATGAGGGGAATCCAAAGATGTCAAACTACATGCAACATTCACAAAAATTGCTCATGTTGTCATGACAAGTTTTTAGCATCTTTTACATTTATGATGAAAACTATCTTTTAGGACCTCTATCCCACTTAGTTCGATCAAATAACCTCTTTAAAGCCATGTTAGGCATCTCCCATAGTTTTTTCAAGATTAAGACACATTTAGGATTCACTTCCCAACTTTTAGGATTATCCCTAAGGACTAACCATGAAAGAAAACTAAGTAAGCTAGATTGGATAGTACTAATTACTAATCCATCTAGACACACACTTGCAAGACCTTCTAAGGTCCAAATTAAACACACTTCCGACCTGGAAAAGGTCAGATACATGCCAAAATTAGTAAGGCCTAGGTGGCTAGCCTAGGTGCTCCTACACTAGAAAAAGAACCAGAGGTAATGTATTTCAATTGAATCCTACTAAGATGACATGTTTGATTACTAAAATTGATGGCAGTTGGTTATGGCACAAAAGGTTTTGTCACATGAACTTTGATAACATTGTGAAAGGAAGTATGACATTTACAGTAAGAGATTTTCCTAAAATTATGAAATATACTAACATGGTATGCAAAGAATATGCCATGACGAAGAAGAAAAGAAGCTCTTTTTTTCCAATAAGTTCACCACAACAGAAAAATTAGAAACTATTTATGTATAGATATGAGTGGTACTACAAGGAGTAGAAGATTCTATGGTGAAAGGTATTTTATGATTCTTGTTGATGATTTTACTAGAATGATGTGGGTAGCATTTCTTAAAGAAAAATCAGAAGCATTTGATAAGTTTAGATTGATTAAGAATAAAGTTGAGAATGAATTAGGAATGAAGATTAAATGTTTAAGATCTGATAGAGGTGGAGAATTTACTTCAAAATAATTCAATACTTTTTGTGAAGTGAATGGTATTAAGAGACACATCTTAGCCCCTATAAAACCTTAGTAGAATGGTATTGTTGAAAGAAGAAATAGATCAATAGCTGAGGCATCAAGAGCTATGTTATTTGAGAATGATATAGTGAAGATATTCTAGAGAGAAGTAGTGAAGAAAATACTATATACAATGAATAGTGTACAAATAAGAGCAGATACATATAAGACTCCTTATGAATTATGGTTTGGACATGCACCATCAATTAAATATTTTAGAATCTTTGGAAGTAAGTATTATATAAAGAGAGATGATGACATTGGTATGTTTGATCTAAGAAGTGATGAAGGTATATTTCTTGTTTATTCATTAAAATGAAAATCTTATAGATGTTATAAAAAGAGAACTAAGACTATTGTTGAAAGCACAAATGTTAAAGTAGATGCAAAGTTTAGAATTTAGGAAAGAATACTTGATTATGATTCAGATGAAGAATTTTTCTCTAAAAATGGTGAAGAAAATGTTGAATTTCTTTATGAAACTGAAAATGATTTGCAAAATGAGATAAATCATATTGTGGAACCTAGAGACGAACCAAGAACATAACCTAGAATTGAAGCAATAATTGAGACAATAAAAACTAATAATAATTTGATAATGAATCATCCCGTTGATTAGATTATTGGGAGAAAAGAAAAGGGAGTTATGAAAAGAAATAAGTTACAAGAAGAACTATGTATGATTTATCAAATTGAACCTAAGACTACTTATGAATCTTGTAAAGATAACAATTGGATTCAAGCAATGAAGGAAGAATTAGATCAGATTGAAAAGAACAATACTTGGGAATTGGTCCCTAGATCTAAGGACAAAAATGTTATAGGAACTAAATAGGAAACAAGATGAATGAACAAGGTTAATTTGTAAGAAAAAAATCAAGATTGGTATGTAAAAGATACTCACACGAACAAGGAATTGATTATAAGGAAACCTTTTCACTTGTTGCTAGAATTGAAGCAATACAAATGTTTTTAGCATATTCAGCTTACACAAAATTCAAAGTATATCAGATGGATGTGAAGTCAGCATTTCTAAATGGAGAATTGGAAGAAGAAGTGTACATTGAGAATCTTGAAGGTTTCCCTTTGACTCAAGAAGGAGATATGGTATGTAAACTAAATAAATCTTTATATGGACTAAAACAAGCACCTTGAACCTAGTATACAAGATTGGACAAATATTTGGTAAAATTGGGATTTGCTAAAGGCATCACAGATAGTAATTTGTATCTAAAAGAAATTGAGAATGATTTATTGATTGTAGTTATATTTGTTGATGATATAATATTTGGAGGTGAAGGTGAAGCAAGTGATAAATTTGTTGATGAAATGAAAACATAATTTGAGATGAGCATGATTGGAGAAATGAAATTTTTTCTAGGATTACATATTATACAAAATAGTGATGGAATTTTCTCATCTCAGATTAAGTATCTGAAAGACTTTTTGTAGAGATTTGGTTTGGAAAATTGTAAGCATGTTGGTACACCCATGGTAACTGGTCATAAGATATCTAGAGCAGATGAGACCCTTGGAATTGAACAAAAAAAGTATAGATCTATGATTGGAGGTTTTCAATATTTAACTCATACAAGACAAGATATATCACATGTAGTTGGGATTGTTGCAAGATTTCAAGTTTATCCTAAAGAATCACACTATGTAGCAGTAAAAAGGATATTTCGGTATTTGAAAGGCACAACTGACTATGGGTTGTGGTATGATAAATCAAATGATTTTATGCTATGTGCATAAACGGATGCAGATTGAGGAGGTAGTTTGGATGACAAAAATATTACAAGTGGTGGAGAAATTTTTCTTGGAGGAAGATTGGTTTGTTGGCTAAGCAAGAAATAAAATTGTAACTCACAAAGCACAATAGAGGCAGAATATGTAGCAACAAAAAATAATTGTAACCAAATAATATGAATGAAATAAATGTTGAAGGATATTGGAATCAAATTCAATGAGCCTTTTATCATACACTGTGATAAAACCATTATAGTATGTCTAAAAATCATGTGTTACATTAAAAAACAAAATATATAGAGATAAAATATTATGTTGTAAGAGAGAAAGTTGTAGGAAAGGAAGTCAGACTTGAGTATATCAGTACGAAGGAGAAGATTGCTGATATATTTACAAAGCCCTTACCTAAAGATACATTTGAGTATTTGAGAGGTATTCTTATGGTTATGTGCCAACCTACTTTTGAGTAGTGATGAAGAAAGTTGCATCAGTCCAGTGGTATAAGAGCACTATTTTTCATGACTCTATGTTGATGCTTCCTCTATGGGGGACTGTTAGGAATAGTCCCAAGAGATAACTGAGAAGGGCAGGGGGATTGAATAGGTTATCTGTTAGTTTCAATTCTTTATCCAATTAATTATACTTAAACATTAAGCAAAAGCACAATGAAAGAATACTTGAACACAACACCAATATTTTGGTTACATGAAAACCCAAATAGGTAAAAACCCCGGTGGGAATTAACACCCACAAATAAATTGCACTAGTGTATAATGATCCTTGTTAGAAGATCTTACAACCCTATTACGAGTTGATTTTTAGAATGTAATAAGTATAGTGACCTGGTCAAAAGTCAGACCCTATTAGGAGTCTTTTATAATTGATCCTGCTAGGGGTGAGGATGCACTATCTGAGAGCTTACCGCTCAAAGGGTGAAGGTTGCAACCTTCTTAATAACAAATATAAACTATATCTAGATCTTGGTGAACTATAAGGTAGACCTACTATCTTGATCAGTTCCAATGAATAGAACACTTTATCTTCTCTATCACATAGACCTCTTCTTGATGACACAAAACTTCACACTCTCTACTCTACTCTAATCTTTCATCTTCATGACATGCTTCTAGCAATCACAAATGACCATCTATAAGTATCTTTCCTCTAAATGATATAATCAGGTCAACCTATTAGAACCACCTTGAAATAATATTAGAGAAACAATAACACTCTCCAATAACATCTCAGTCAGCTCTACTAAGCACGCAACACAAACTGGGACCTGTCTAAATCAATAAGTGTAAACACATGTTACACACTATCAACTCTACCAAATTAACTGATAGTTTCTCCTCAAGTTGAATTACATTATGCACTCTTAACCAAACATTCTTAACTATTATCTAGTCACTAATCCAAGCACACATACCAAAATGATATATGCAACTCTTGTACCAATATAATCTCTATCGGCTCTTCTGGATAAACATAGGAAACTGCAACTGGTGAATAGTGATTGCATAACTTCACTTCTACTACACATCAAACTCTACGTCCATGAATGCAACATCACTAGCATGTCTCCATCATATATCCAAATGCACAAGGCTCCATGATAACTGTATGAACAATCACTCAAAGAACACTGTCTATAACTCTGTCAGGAACACTACTAACACAAGATGCTACATAACTATTTGTACTGACAATTAACCTCTACATCCATGATATCATGCTGATAACATGTCCATGCTACATATACACAAATATTACTACATAAGTCTTCCACACATGCTTCTTACCATATGTTGTCATCAATGACAAACATACAGTCAACATTGGCTTGCTGGCAAATCTCCAACAATCTCCTCCTTTGGCATTGATGGTAACATATGGAATGAAAAACACCACCAATCTAAATGAAAACTTCTTTCATAACATTCTCCATTTCCTCATCAAAACTCCCCCAAGGATGAGTCCTCCATCTACTTCAATATTCTTTAATATTCTCCATTTCCTTAATTGAACTACTTCCATAACTTAATACTACTCTTGCTTACTACTCCCCCTTTGCTTACTACATATTGCTCCTTAATTCTATATGTACTCCCTTTTTAATACTATTTTCCATGACTATATATTACTCCCCCTTTGACATCAATAGAAAAGGGTGCCAATCATTAAAGCACTGGTACTACTCCTGAAGTAGAGTAGTCAACCATCCATCAGTCACTGAGGACTGATGCTCTTTTCCACTTTCTCCAAGTAGAATCAGGGAAGGGAATTACTCCCAGCTTCTCCCTAAGATAATCAAAAGTATCCTTTGGTAAAGGCTTTGTGAATATATCTACTAGTTGTTTCTTTGTGCTCGCATAATCTGATTTGACTTCTTTCTTTGCCACTTTCTCTCTAAGGAAGTGATGCTTAATCTCTATGTGTTTTGTCTTTGCATGCATCATAGGATTCTTTGACATGTTGATAGTGCTAGTGTTATTACAATGAATAACAATAGGATAATCAAGCTAAATGCTAAAATTCTTTATCATCTACTTGATCCAAACAATTGTAGAATAATTCAAAGCTTCTGCAACATACTCTATTTCTATTGTTGACTGAGAAATATAATTATGCTTCTTGCTTGTCCAAGTGACAAGTCTATCACCAAGAAACACTGCTCCTCCTGATGTACTCTTTCTATCATCAACGCATCCTACCTAATCTGCATCTATATATACATGAAGATCAACATTCTCTAAGTTAGGATACCATAGACCATAATCTATAGTGCCCTATAGATATATGAATATTCTCTTTACTGCCATGAGGTTACTTTGTTTAGGTTCTGCTAAAAATCTTCCAACTCTGCCAACAGCATTAGAAATATCAGGTCTAGTTTGAGTAAGATATATGACTTTACCAATCATATACTTGTCCAATGTTATATCTACTACTGAAGAATCATCTTCTTTTGTAAGCTTTCATCCCATTATCATAGGCATGCCTACTGGCTTGCAATCATCCATCTTGAACTTCAATATTTCTTTCACATACTTAGACTGATTTATGAAAATTTCTTTCTCTGTTTGCTACACATTTAATCCCAAAGGGTATTTGATAGGTCCAATCATGCTCATCTCAAACTCTCTCTACATATCCTTAACAAATTATACACTAAGTTTTTCATTACCCCCAAAGATAATGTCATCGAAAAATATAGCTACAAGTAGTAAACCTTTAAATGTCTCTCTTATGAATAGATTACAATCTATTGCTCCTTTCTTGAATCCAATTTTTGTTAGATATCCATCAAGTCTCTTATACCATGCTCTAGGGGCTTTCTTAAATCCATAGAGGGATTTCTTCAATCTACATACCATATTAGGTTTGTCTGACAAGGTGAATCCTTTTTGTTTCTTAATGTATACTTCTTCCTTTAGCTCTCCATTCAAGAATGCTGACTTAACATCCATCTGATAAAATTTGAAGTTTTTGAATGTTGCATAAGCTAAAAACATCTTAATGGCTTATAATCTATTTACTGGTGCAAATGCATCTGAATAATCAATATCTTCTCTTTGCACATATCCCTTACATACTAACCTTTCCTTATTCCTTACTATTGTACCATCTTCATTCATCTTGTTTCTGTATATCCACTTTGTTCCAATTACATTCTTATCACTAGGTCTTGGTACTAGTTCCAAAGTATCATTCTTGATAATTTGATCTAGTTCTTATTTCATAGCATGATGCCAATCTGAATCATTACATGCATCTTCAACACTTAAAAGGTTTAAGGTGAGATAATAAGCATACCACCTCATTGCTTGCTGAACTCTTTGCTTTTGATCTTGTTGTGACTTTGCTATTCGGATCTCCAATGATGTCATCCTTAGAGTGATATCTAGATGTAAACTTTGGAACTTTGGGTGATATTGTCTCATCTTCCTTCTGAGTTTCTTCTTCACTTGTTTCAAGGTCATTGAACAATACATCAATATTGTCAAACACCTCTTCAATAATTGTCTCACTAGTGGAAGGACTGAGTTCTTCTTCATTCATAGGTGCATAATCATGATATCTTTCTTGTACCATAAACTATTCATCAATCTTAACATGACCACTCTCAATGATCTTCTTCATTCTCAAATTAAAACATTTTTAAGCTTTTCTTTTAGTAGAGTAACCAAGAAAAATACCTTCATCACTTCTTGCATCAAACATGCCTATTGCTTCATCCCTCTTGATGTAGCACTTGCTTCCAAATATTCTAAAGTATTTCACCATTGGAACATTACCAAACCATAGCTCATAAGGTTTTTTGTCCGTGCTAGGCGTCAATTGTATTCTATTGATGGTATGGACTGTTGTGTTAATTGCATCTCTCTAATAGGTGTGTGCAACTTTTCTTTTAATCATGATGGTGCACACTGTATCAAGGATGATCCTATTCCTTCTCTTTGGAATCCCATTTTGCTGAGGGGTTCTAGGGGCACTCAACTGTCTCTTTATGCCATGTTATTCGCAGTACTCATAGAATCTATCTGAGGTGAATTATCCTCCTCTATCCGATCTTAGACACTTTATCTTTAGTCTAGATTCATTCTCAACTTTAGCTTTGAATATTTTGAACTTCTCAAATGCTTCTGACTTATCTTTCAAGAACGCAAGCCACATCATTCTAGAGTAATCATCAACAAACAAAATGAAATACCTTTCACCATAGTATATCTTGTTTGAGTTGGTCCACAAAGGTCTGTATGAATCAGATCCAACTTGTTCTTTATTGAATTATGCTTGCTTCTGGATGAATTCCTCACATGCTTTCCCATTACACATTCCCTACAAATAGTATCAATTGGCTTTTCTATGTTAGGTAGATCTCTTAATGCATTTACATTTCTTATCTTTACTATGTTATCAAAATTGATATGACATAGTCTTTTATACCACAACCAACTGTCATCTACTTTAGCAACAAAAGAACTTGCATCTGAATTAAGATAAAAAACATTACCTTTAGTCATTGAACCTGATGGAATCATTACACCATCTTTTTTTTTAATGATGCACTTGTTTTCTTTGAACTCCAATTGATAACCTTTGTCAAGCAACTTCCCAACACTATGAAGGTTATGCTACAAACCATCTACATAAAGAACATCATCAATATTGTTCTTCCCATCCAATGTGATAGCTCCTCTACCAATGATAGGTTTAGGAGTGTTCTCTCCAAATCTAACCATGCCACCTTTGTATTTGTCTAGATGAATAAATCTATCCTTATCACCTATCATGTGATGTGAACAACCGCTATCTATAATCCAATTAGTTCTTATGTCTGTTTGTGAAATCAGTGCTAGCTCTTGTTCCTTTTTCTCATCGTACATCTTCTCCATAAGAGAAATAAATCCAATTTCATCTTCAATTGAATCATCATCTAATACTCCATCTCCAACATAGTAACATTCCTTTGTATACTTAGGCTTGAACTTCTTAACTCTTGTAGGACACTTAGATGCAAAGTGGCCAATCTTATTACATGAAAAGAATTTGAATGGAAATTGACCTTCATATTTTCCTTTTCCTTTCTTTTCTCTTTTAGAAATCATAGTAATGAAATCATCTAGTGCTTTCTCTTCATCATCATCATCAAAATTACTAGAAGTGTTTACAGATTTCTTACTATGAATTGATGCTTTCAAGGCTATCTCACTTTTAGGTTCTATCTTCAATCTTGAAATCTCAAAAGGCAAAATTTTTCTGATCAAGGTCTCTCTCTTAAAATTTGATGTAAGTTACATGGTCTCATCAAGGATGTTGATCTTGTTTTCATACTCTATTGTAAGAGTAGTCATCAACTTATGCATATTCTCTTCCTCTGAGATCTCTCCACCATTGTTTTTGATTCCAGCAACTGCTTCATTAATCCTTTGGTTGTAAGCTTTGATGTCTTCTTCAGGTAGCATCTCTAATGCATTGTATCTCTTCTTCCATGTCTTTTTGCGTGCATTCTTTTCTTGAGTATCTCCTTCAAACATGTCTTCTAGGTGCTTCCATATCTTGTAAGGTGTGTCTACTTTCTTTATCTCTGAAAAATCACTATCAGATAAGGCACTGATAAGGGACTCTTAGGCTATTGCATTATGATGGAACATCTCCTTTTGTTTTCTAGTAGCATCATCTTTTGCAAGATCTACAAGAGAGGGGATCTTAACTTCTTTGATAGTCACTTCGAAAACTTCAAAAGCAATGCACTGCAAATGTGTCACCATTTTGTTCTTCCAATCAAGATAGTTTTCTCCATCAAACTTAGGACCGTCTTTTCTAAAAAATGTCATCTAATCAACTTGAAGCTATTAAACTTTCTCTCCAAGGCACTTGGCTCTGATACCAATTGTTAGGAATAGTCCCAAGAGATAACTGATGGGGTGAGGGGTGAATCAGTTATCTACTAGTTTCAATTCTTTATCCAATTAAGTATACTTAAACATTTACCACAACACAATGAAAGAACACTTGAACAAAACACCAATACTTTGGTTATGGGGAAACCTAAATAGGTAAAAACCCCAGTGGGAATTAACACCCACAAATAAAAAAGCACCAGTGTATAATGATCCTTGTTAGAAGATATTACAACCCTGTTAGGAGTTGATCTCTACAATGCAATAAGTATAGCGACCCAGGGTCAAATGTCAGACCCTGTCAGAAGTCTTTTATGATTCAACCTATTAGGGGTGAGGATGCACTATCTGAGAGCTCACTACTCAAAGCGTGAAGGTTGTCACCTTCTGAATAATAGATATACACTATATCTAGATCTTGGTGAGCTGTAAGGTAGACCTGCTATCTTGATCAATTATAATGAGTAGAAAAATTTATGTTCTCTATCACATAGACCTCTTCTTGATGACACAAAACTTGACACTCTCTTCTCTTCTCTAATATTTCATCTTCATTCCATGCTTCTAATGATAAAAAATGACAGTTATAAGTATCTTTCCTCTAAATGATATAATCAAGTCAGCCTGTTAGAACCACCTTGAAATCATTTTAGAGAAACAATAACACTCTCCAATAACATCTCAGTCAACTCTACTAAGCATGCAACACAAACTGGGACCTATCTAAATCAATAAGTGTAAACACACGCTACACACTATCGGCTCTACCAAATCAACTGATACTTTCTCCTCAAGCTGAATTACATCATGCGCTCTTAACCAAACATTTTTAACTCTTCTCTAGTCACTAATCCAAGCACATAGGAAACTACAACTGGTGAATAGCGACTGCATAACTTCACTTATACTACAGATCAGAGTCTGCGTCCATGAATGTAACATCACTAACATGTCTCCATCATATATCAAAATGTGCAAGGCTCCATGATAACTATATAGACAATCACTCACAGAACACTCTTTGTAACTCTATAAGGAACACTACTGACACAAGTTGCTACATAACTATTTGTATTGACAATTACCCTCTATGTCCATGATATCATGTTGATAACATGTCCATGCTACATATACTCAAATACTACCACATAAGTCTTCCACATGTGCTACTTACCATATGTTCATGTCATCAATGACAAACATATAGTCAATACTCGCTTGCTGGAAAATCTCCAATAGGGAGTATATGTGTTTTTGAGCTGATTCATGAAGGAATCCTTTGATAAAAAGGTATCTTCAAATAGTGTCTTTGGACATTTGAGCTGGTATTGAATTCACTTAGTCATATTTACTTTGTCACTAATGTCAATGTGGGAGAAGGATACATGAAAAACATTTTATGATTGATGAAGAGGATTTGAAAAACTAAAGTATCAAGGAGAAGGATACATTTGATGATTGTTGAAGAGGACTTGAAAAAATAATGTAGAATAGTAGATTTGTACTTTGATATACATAGAACTTGGATATTTTTCATCTATGTTGCCATCAATGCCAATTGGGGAGATTGTTAAGCATTAATATTGAATATTTCCCATGGGGTAGTATTCTAGCATTGTTTGAGCAGTAGCATGTTTCTTTCATGACTATGTTTTTCATTGATGTCAACACATTGATTTTACTAGAAATTAGTAGAGAAGTAGACACCGTTTGAATTAGCACACATGGAGAGATTTAGATGAGGTTATGTGGTGTTCAGGACATGTTCCTTATGGTGTCCTGATATTATGGTTAAGAGAGTATACAAAAATTCAATTATTTACGTCAGTTATGTGTAATCTAGTGGAAATTGTATTATGTCAGTGTTCTTGAGAAGCGGCCTATAATAATTAGATTATATCTCCTAAAAAGGGTATAATTTGGACATGTGAAGTCATACAGTGGTTGAAGACACTATAGAGGTGACCTGAATGAGATGGCTTAGTCAAAGATCACACGTGTGAAGATTTATTAAGTTTGTGAGCTAACAGTTTTATGTGACTATGAAAATATTATGTAACGTGTAATATTTTATATTTTGTAATTGGTTAAGATTAATTGGCCAACTCAATTATGAAATGTTGTGCACATTATAAAGGAATAATTATTTTCCTTGATTGATGTATGAATGTAATATGTGAAGAGGAGATAATGTGAATTAGTGATGTGAAGTGAGCAGATTCGGTATTGAGATATGGTAAAGCATTTGGTGTGGTAGTGGCACAAATAGAGGAGATAAGATAAGTTGTTGAGATCAATAATTATTGGTATTATTATATTCAGATAATATAGAGATCAGTTCCAGATAGTGTGTTCAGTGATCTTGCCCCTGAAGCTATTTGGACAATGGGTCCTTTTCCGTTCCTTAAACTCCTAACAAGGTTAGAATCTTTTAAAAGGGATTCAAAGTATCCTAACAGGGACTAAAATGTACCAAATGTATTTCATAAGGCTCCTAAAAGAGTCCATCCTCTCACAAGGAATTTTCATATTAGTTCATCTTTTGTGGGTACCATCACCACCGAGGTTTTCTCTTTGATCAAGAGGTTCCCTAGTTACCATATCTTATGTCATTGTGTATGATTATCATTTTATGGTTGCTAATTATATTGATTACATGTTTAAGATCTAATAAGCTTATTAAAAAAAAATTTTATTAGAGAACTATTTCACATCCCCCCCTCTCAGTTATCTTGGTGGACTTTACTTTCTAGGAATTTTCCTTAGGATCTCTATGGAGATGAATTGATCAACATCAACATATATTTTTTGGACTGTTGTAATCTTTTGGTAAATCTAAATCTTTTGTATCTTAGTTGATAAACTATATTAATATAAGTAATATGATCCTTAATATTAACTCAAATAAAATAACAAGAAAAAAAGCTTCATTAAGAAAACACCAACAACATTGCAAACAAGACAAAGAAATTTAGATGTTCTCTCTCTAACTTTACATCTTCCTCTATATTTTCATTTTATTTCAACTTTTTTTGGACTAAAAGATGGGTAAAAATTTATTCAAACATAAAAGAGATACAAAAAACATTATTAGAAGAGAGAGCACTAGATATCCCTATCACTATCCACTAACTGATCAAGCATAAGAGCCATTATAGGAGACAATTGCCCCTTATCCATTGTATTCCAACCTTTCAATATACAATAAAAAAAACTATTCCACTCCCTAAAAATATATGTATATAAGTAATTGAATCGAGAGAGATGTACAATTGAAAAATATATCTAATAACTAACACTAAGTGTCAACTAACACCTCCATGCTCCTTCCTATTTAACAAGTTCACCACTACTTGAGAATTAGACTCACAAATAATTTTTTGCCATCCAAGAACAAAAAAATGTTGAACAACATACAAAATGGCAAGAGCTTTCATTAAATTATTGTTATGTGATTCCTTATAGACACAAAATAATAAACTAAACATCACCATAATTTTCTTGTACAACTCCACCAATATCGACATACCCAGGATTCTCTCAAGATGAGCTATCAATGTTAAGTTTCAAAACTCTAAGAGGAGGGGGTGTCCAATGAGCCTCCCATTGACTCACCAAAATGGATGTCGACATCTATTGCTTCTCCCCTGACCACCAAATATTGGGGCACCCCTTTGAAGAGGAAAATTAAATTACAAATAGCAACATCACCACAATCCACGCCTTTAGTAAAATCACTATAGTAGGATAAATTGACGATAAGAAAATAGATAAATGTGCAACAATTAGTTGATTAGATGCAGCAAAGCACTATCAAATACAATATTAAAAAGGTCAATTGTGTAATTAAAAGAAACATATGTGGAAAACACCTGCATTTGCGAAAGGAAGATATCTGACAAAAAAAAATAGAGAATATCAAATGTACGACCGAGACTCAAAAATGAAAATTTTTGTTTGCAAGCAATCGTCAGGCTATAAGTTCACATCAGGTTCACTAATTTTAGTAGGGTAAATTTGCAAGACTCAAACAAAAGAGATTAGTAGCACCGTTCGATCGAAATCTAATCTACTAAACAAGTTATCTCTACATACAACAAAATAAGAAAGAATGGTGACCAAATAACTGAAATAAATAATTAAATGCAAAGCATCCAAGCATCCAATCTTTTATTTCATATCTTCTCTATTGTTAGGATGTGGCACTTAGCGGTAATCCAACAACATCCAGACTCAAAAGCTCCAAGAAATGATAAATGATATTATCCTAATAATAAACTGACATAAGTTTGATTAAAAAATGATTCATGGGAACGTGAGGAATGATAGGGGTTTATATCGATTCTCGTGTATAAATGAATAATAAGGACTAATTCATGAAAATTAAGATCAATGGATGAGAAGAGCTGAGCATAGAGAAGATTTGGGCAAGTTTCCAATTCAACTTGAAAAGAAGAGAGTTATGAAAGGAAGATAAGATTGGAAAGATATTCCCATTGTCGGAAAGATGAAGTTTCAAAAAAATGAAAATTAGAAGAAAGTGAAAGATTTGATTTTTTTCCAATTTTGAAGAGATATTGATTTTTACTTTTTAGAATTAATAATTATCTTAAATTAGATTTTTCTAGATTTTTGGAGGAATTTTCTAGATTAAATAACCATTAATTAATAGAAGAATAATTAATCCATTAATATTAGTTCACAAGTCCTATCTATTTTTAGGTGTCTACAATCACACTTAGCCACTAGAGTCTCACAAAGATAATGCATAATTTTCCACCATAAGTGTGTAGCATCCATCCTTACATCTTAAAAAATCCTTTAATTCCTTTCTATACATACGTGCCAAATGATAAGAGAAGGACAAAGAGCCCAAGAAATGTGAAGAAAATTTTGTTTGGCATAGGGCTTACCCCAAAACGCCTAGATCTCAGATATAGGAGAGACATGGCAGCAAAAGTGAACCCAAACATTCTACCAAAAGTGTAATATTTCCTTGGCAAAACATCACTAAAATAACATATGAGAAACATAAATCTCACTATTGAAACACAAAACATACATCAAGGGTCCTTGAAAGTCCCACTTACAAAAATTATCTCAAGTAAGACAACAGTTATAAACCACAAGCCACAAGAAAAAAATCCCACTTGGACAAGAAAAACTTATTTCACCTTCTAACTCCTAATGTTTGGAGTTGGTTTTATCATTCCAAAATTTAAAAAAAAACGACCATTTTTTCCTATAAAATTTGAATAATGCTAAAAATGCTTTTTTAAATAACTCAATTTTTAGTATTTTTTTTTTCAAATGAAAGTCTTGCCATCGGACATGTTCATATTTTCTTTTAGATTACTTTTTCTCTTAAAGATATTTCTACGGTTTAAGTTGATCCTCTCTGTTTCTATAACGATACCTCCTCACTTTGTATTTCTAAGACAGTGCCTTCTATAGATATCAAAATTCACGCAAATATAAAATCCTGGGATCTAATATTACAAGACTGTTCTAATTTTCCTTCAAAAGATTTTTCTGTTTTTTTATACTGCTAACCCAACTATAATGAAATGCACGCACGGAACCAATGCCATAAAAGTTATTTATATATTGTCCTTGTTCTAAAAGATTAATTCATAGATCAAGATTGGGTTTTATGTTCTTCATTTATATCGTTCATTTTGTCAACATTTAAATACAATTATAAATTATTTCCAATGTAGTTTATCGAGTTTCTCATTGCCGGGTGAGCAAATTTATTTATTTTTAAATTACAAAATAATAAACAATATTTTGATAGGCTTCTGAACTTATTTTTAAAAATTTTAATATTTTATTAAAATATTTTGGGTGGAGTTAATGGTACAAATTTTTTTTAAAATTCAAAAATTTGTACATTGACATAAAATATAAATGATAAAAAGAAAAAAAAATCTATTTTAAAGGTGTGAGTATTTCTATGTTGAATTTTGACAATGTAAAAATATTAAAAAAAGAAAAAATAAGAAAACAAATTTTATCTCTATGTTTAGTAATGATTGTTATTACTAAACATAGAGATAATATTTGTTTTCTTGTTTTTCCTTCTTTTATCATGTTCACATGATTAAAATCGAACATAGAAATACTCACACCTTTAAAAAAGATTTTTTTAAATCACTAATGTACAAAGTTTTAATTTTTTTAAAAAATATTTTTCTATGATAACTCCACCCAAGATTATTTTAATTTAAAATATTTAAAATATTCAAAAATAAATTAAACTACAAAACACAAACCTTTTAGTTTTAGCATATTAAAGTATTGTTTATTATTTTGTAATTTAAAAATAAATTAAATTTCTCCCCCGACATTGAGGAAGTCCAACAACTGCATTCAAAGGCAAAGTAACTGTCAACGATTGTGAATTATAAATTGTAAGATAGTGAATTGTGAATTGCAAGAGAAATTATGAGACCAACAACTATCAGAGCAATTATTTGTGTATTGATTGTGTTAGGATTGTTGCCAGTACACCAACATCCCTCGTAAGATTGGTGACATGGTTTAACTACCTCATGTGGATTCTATAGGTCTTGTGGTTGTGTCGTGCATTAACAAGTCAATCTTCTAGTGCAATGACAACCACACTTGTAACAAGTGGTACTAGAGGTTGGTCACACGTTTAAATCTCCTTTGTTAGTGATGTGGGCATATAGTGAGTGACGTGGGGGGATTTTTGGCAATGCACCAATATTATCCATGAGATTCATGACATGTTTTAACCACCTCCTATGGATTGTATAAGTCTAGTGGTTGTATCAGGCATTGACAAGTCAATCTTTTGGTGCAATGAAAACCACACTTGTAACAAGCATTTGGTTTTGATTCAAAGGGAAAAGATTTCAAAGGCAAGGTTCAAGGTGGAAACATTTAATGGAAATAAAAGTTTTGATTTGTAGAAGTTCAAGATGCATGATTTGTTAGTGTAGCAAGGATTGCACAAGGCATTGGTAGAAATGTTAAAGAAACTTGGAGATACATCTTATGAGGATTGGGAAATATTGACATGAGAGCTTTAAGAATAATTTTATTGTGTTTGGTGAATGAGGATCTTTTTAATATTGTCAAAGTGGAATGAACAATAGCCTTGTGTATTAAAATGGAGAGTCTTGACATGATGAAATCCTTAATAATTTTAATCTAATTGAAGAATGTGGCAAGGTATATAAAATGCTAACTGTTTAAATGTTTTCAATACTCTTATTTATCAATTAGTTAGTATGGGTGCAAAATATATGGAAGGAGACAAGCCAATCACACTATTGTGTTTTGGAATCATTTAGTCACTTCTATTAGCTTTAGCATATGTGAGACCCTTGAATTTGATTTTGTTGTGGGAGCTTTGTTGGTTGAAGAGGTGTGAAAGATTTCTAATATAAAAAGCCTCCACACTAGACATAGTGCTTGTTAGAGGACAATCCATACAAAAAGGTAAAAATGGTAGGCAAAGATATTATATAATAAATTTGGGCATCCCAACAAAAAAAAATATATTGAAAGTGGAAAAAAGATAATAATGAATCCAAGAAGAAAGAAAATTTTGTTGAAACAAGTTTAGGTTTAATGATCAATTGAATTGGTTTGTAATATCTTACAAAATCACCAGGAATAGCTATTTTTGATTTTGGTGCTTTTAATCATGAGTCGATACATGAGTTCATTTTATAGTTAGCAACCTATTGATGGTGGTGTTGTTCTAATGAGAAATAATCTTTCTTGTTACAAGACTCTTCAGATTGAGAGTATTAAAAATAAGGTGTTTGATGGTGTTGTAGAGATTACTACAAAGGTAAGATATGTATTAGAATTGAAAAAAAGTTAATTTCCTTGGGTGTTTTAGGTTCTATTATTTATAAATTTTCTTGTCAAGGTGGAGTTCTCGAAGTGTCCAAGGATAGTTTAGTGGTCATGAAGGCTACAAAATCATATGAGGGAGAAAGGGCTAAAGATGTTAGAGACGATGCGATATGGATTTGGCTTTTCTTGGGTTGCATAATAGGTGATAAATGGGCATGGGAAGGTTGTCAAGATGGAGACTTTTGTATTACCAAAATGTGAATACACTAAAACAAGGAAAAATAAAGAAACCAAATTCTATCTCATCTTTAAGAAAGAAAATAGTTTTTTTCTTTGAATTGAAATTGCTAATTTCTTCAAATAAATAAAACTGGTTTTGTTGGATTGAGACAACATGAAAACCATAAAACAAGGAAAAACCAAGAAAGCAAATCTTATTTAGTTTTGTTTAGGATGACAACGGTTTTTCTCTTTGAGAGGAAATTGCTACTTTATTCAAAGGAATGAAGAAGGTTTTTTCTTTGTTTACTCCAGGTTGTTACCTTGAGGAGATTATATATATCTTTGTTTTGTTGAAGGTAAAGGTAAATTGCGAAAGGAATTATGATAGGAAAAATTGTAAGTATTGCAATTGTTTTTCGGAGCAATAAGAATATCTATACCTTGTGTTGTGAATATTTAATTTACCATGTAAATCAATGTATTTTGTAATCCCATTTTATTCTCTGTTTTATTTCATTACTTCTAATTTGTGCTTCAATATTTTATTTTTAGATTTATACTTCTGATTCCACAACACTCCACCTATTTTTTTTCAAAAATGTGTAACATTATTTTATAAATGATAAATACAAACATTTATTTACCAAAAAAATCTATGAAAAAACCAGATCTTAAATTAAAAAATGATCTCACAAAACAAAAATAAAACAATAAACTAACGTAAACAGATTCAAGAAAACCATTACAATTAAAAACCAACCAAGAAAACTATTACGATTATAAATATGTTTTAAATGCTTAATCTGTTCCCCTAGATCCGAGAATGAATATTTTTTCCTTGAACAGAGCTTCAAATTACCAGACTCACTTCCCCATGATAACATGTTTATAACACTTAAATGGATATAAAAGTTTAAGACAAACAAATTCACAGAAATCGAGCCAAGAAAATCAGAACAGAAAAAAAATAAAATTATTTTATATTTTACATGAACTATCTATTTAATCTAAAACATGAATTATAGCAATATAAGTTGACAAAGATAAATTGGCCAATATTTCTAAGTGCGAATGAAGGAAATAAACTGAAATAAATTAAACAAGCTCCAGCATAATATTTCCTATTAAGCTTTCCCATTTAATTTGGCTTTGACATTCTTGTTACTTTCATCTCTTTCACGCCGGACTGGGCGTTTGTGTTGAGATGAAATGACATTTTTGCTATTGATGGTCTTGTTTTCAGAGACTTCGGTTTTACTACAAACTAAAAAGATTGAAGCCATAAAACCTTTCTTTTTCTGAGCTGCTCTTATATTAGACCTTACTTTTCTTGCCGAGAAATGACTATTTTTTCTCTCATCTGGTGATAACATTATTATATCTCCATCACTAGGGCTTTTCCAGTGAACTTTACGATTCCTTTCAACTGAAGCGACCTCTCCACTTTTACAGGATTCTATCTCCATAGAAATTGTACCTGCATAAATATAACAAACCATTAGTTTTATTGAATATGACCTGATTGTCTACGAGAATTTGTCTTGAAAATTCTACTGTGTGTTTAAGAATCTTGAATGATTTATGTTTACCTTGAAAAATCACTTCTCCGATTTAGTCTGTCATTAAAACTTGTACAAGATTAGGGTTTCTTATAGGATATAGCGTTGTGTAGGCTGTTGAATAGTGACAATGGATAGAATTCAATTCTCAGATAATTTCAGAAAATTGGAGGCTGAGGAAACAACATATATGGAGGTTAGTGCGGAGTAAGGCTGCGTGGGGCGATATTAAAGTTATGTTTTGGAAGTTTTCCAGTGGATCTTGTGAAGTTAAATATCGATATAGACAAAGTCTTTGTTCGAGGGAAGAAACTTTAAAATAATGAATAAAAGTCTTTTGATATTAGGTTTCTATATTATCATTTATACAATAGTTTTAGAGATATTCACAAAGTTAAGGTAAGTTGTAAGAGTCACATTTCGAAAATTCAAAAAGGATTAATATTGTGTGTGGGGGGGACCAAAGTGTTCATAAGAGAAAAGGATCGTTATTAACATCATATAGGAGAGAGGAACTGTGGTAATAATATATGGGACATTATTTCTGTTAAAAATGATCAACTTCAAGTAAAACTTTATTGACATATGCATAGGTTTATATAAGAACATTCACGACTTTAGTATAAATTGATAAATTGGGATAAGTATAATAGCTAAAGTAAAGAGATATTTTTTTTCCCTTTCAAATGTTTAAATTAATTTGTATCATAAAAGAATGTCATCTTAGAATAAATTTGGAAGAGATTTTAGGTTAATTCTATAAGGAAATTTTGTGGTAGTACAATGGTTTAATTTGAAAAGGCTTGAAAAATTATGAATATAAGTTTAGACATCTTGAGATCAAGAGGAAATTTAGAAGAAATTTTTGAAGAAGTCATCATGACCATAAAATAGATTCGAGATATCTAAAAATAGTTGATATACAACCAATTTAAAGACCTCATATTGGAATGTGAAATAGAAATGTACAAGATTTGTCTTAGGAACAACTAACCAAATAGGATACAATCTTCACAATCAACTATTTAAAAAAATTCCAATATGCATCTCTTTTTAAAATAGGAATCATAGGAAAATTATATGAAAGCTAATAATACCCTTTCCAAAACTTATAAAACATAAAATAGTGGATTAGAATAACACTTCTTATCATTTTAAAGTGGTTTCAAAGATCAAACTCCAAATTGGTGGATAATATTAGAGAGAAAATGAAGCACTAATAACTGAAATGATATAAAATATGAATAAATTAAAAGTGATGAAGATGATTGGGGAGGTAATGGAGTTATCAGTGGTTCTACTAAAGAAGATGATGATTCAATAGGGATTTCCTTGGTCATTGAGTGATCTATGGATGTGTTTTTTTGGACTGCATTATCACTACTTCACTGATGGGGTTTTAATTTTTCTTTCACTCTCAAGGATATTGAAGCTTCTAGTGCTTCCCTTGGTGTTGTTCTTCATTGTTGATGTCTAGGCCTCTTTTTCAAACTCAAATATTTTTTTCTACTTCTTTATTGTTGTTTCTTTGCGTGGAGCTTATATTCCTCATCCAATCATAGGTTTAGGTTTTGACTTAGCTACCTACACAGATATGAATTGTTACTTGGATGAAGCTTCCTTAGTGGAAAATTTATTCAAACGTTGTTCTACCTTTGGCAAGAAGAGTTGTGCTAGTTGTTATTTTTGGTATGGATTATGGGTCTTCTTTTTGTGGTCCTCTTCACTACTTTGGAGCTTTTTTTCCCTATCAAAGATTAACTCATCTTGGATGGTTCTCTTATTTGTTTGGATATTCTTAATCAATGGTCTTTTACGTTGTTCTTGGTTTCTTGGTTAGTAATAGGGCAATTTTTTTTTTATTTGGTTTATATTTTTTATTGTCTCATTTTTTGGTACCCAATATTTGATTAATTATGGAAAGTTAAGTACTGAGAGGGGAGGGGTGAATCAGATCTTGAATTTTTTTTATATAACTTTCTAACAATTCACTGAATAGAATACTTTGCATACATCAACATAAACATATAAATCAAAATCATAAAACATAACTCATAGCACCATGATTTTGGTATCGCAAAGATGGGGCTAACACCCACAAAACTTCCCTACTGTAGTAAAAAAATTTCTTGGTTAGAGATAATTTTTTTAGGCATTTTTGATAGCTTACCCGGTTAAGACTATTTACCCTATTAAGACTATAAAGACTTATTTAGTCTACCTTGCTAAAATATTTTACAACTCCAATCTAAGAGATGTAACCTATTAAAAATTTTACAATTTAAGACTGTTAGGTCCTACTCATTTAAGATCTTTTACAATTCTAATTACACAATTAATTAGTACATAAATTGTCTGTAATTATTGCATCAATATGTATTCTTAACAGACTCAATATTCTCAATAACAATTTACCTCATCCTGTACTACACTCACAATTCCACTTCAGTACTCATTAGCTTCAACTCTGAATCACATTCATGCTTCTACTCTTACTTCTTTGTTACTCGGTGGCTTATATGTTCATCACATTCACACTTATCTATGATTGATCATCACCTACTCTTTGCAATTTCTCCTCTCACACACATACATCTATGATCTTCACATACTAACTCTTTTATAATCCATCTAGAAGCGGTCCAAAACATTTTAGAATATTCTCCTTAAGCAGTGCTAGCATTGGTTACATCTCCAATGCATATATTATATTTAATTTCCATTGGCATATCTCACCTTGTAATCATGTATAGTCATCATATTTAAATCTCCAATACATTATCAAATAATCTCCTTGAGATTTGTAAAATGTTTTATATTTGTTGTTCAAATTCAATGTATTTATAATAAATTCTTCTTATGTCATCCTGTGTTATTTGGTAACACATTTTGTTCTGCTCAGTAACATGTATACTCTTGGCTCCCTAAATTGATAACTGCTTGGTGGTCAGTGCTTTCTTTGCCTTGCTCGATAAATGTTCCTTATGTCCCTTTACCAAAATGTATTTCCCTTTACTTCAATTTACCGAATAGCTTGTTTTCTTTATCGACTTGACTATCCTCCATTACCAACTGACTTTGACAATCACGACAAAATTTTATCAAAATTAATGATGACAAAATATCTCTATAGGAGTATCAATCTCCCCTTTGGCATTAGTTTGGAATGTTTGTTAAAAACTTCAAAGTCATTAAAATTTCATCAAAATTTGACCATTTATCTCCTTATAACTCCATAGTTTCATACTCATTACTCCCCATGTAGTAATGCTCCCTACATACATATCGATATCCCCCTTTTTACTATAACACTCTATATCCCCCATTTTTTATGTTCTATGCCATAATATATCATATATCCCCCTTTTTGACAAAACTACCAAAAAAAAATTACTTACTGTGATCCAGTAGAGGAATCTTATCAAAAATAGATTTATACTGCTATTGGGCATTGGTCATTAATGTCTTCCATATTATTTTTAGTGTATGTAACACTATAATATGTTCACTTATATCAGTTGCAAGACTTATCATGCTATCCATAGCATTGATATCAGGGGTGTTGAGTAGCTTATTAGCCTTATGTACATGTTTTTGTAGTGACTCTATCTAGGGTATGAAAAAAGTTTGCAACTCAATGATTTCCATTCTGATTTTTTTCCCTCTTTTCTCAATTCATGTTTCACTTTCATTAGGATCTTAAGCATTTTATAATAGACTTGAAATGTATTATGATTGGTTGTGAACTTGGCTAGTTGCCTAGTCATCTATTTCTCAATTGATTCCTCTTTTTCCTTTATATCCTTTGTAAAATTTGAGATCAATTTTTTTTTCTAAAATAATGAAATAATATCTTTCAATTCTTTTTCCAATTCGATAACCATTTCAGAAAGTGTTACCTTGGTAAGTGCAAGCAATTGAAGTAACTCTTCAATTATATTGATCTTCATTTTCTTTTGGTAGACTTCTATCAAATACTCTGTGGTCCTAGTACCAAGTTGATTAATTTACCTTACCATCTCACTCAATTGGACATATATATATATATATATATATATATATATATATATATATATATATATATATATATATATATATATATATATATATATATATATATATATATATATATATATATATATATATATATATATATATATATATATATATATATATATATATATATATATATATATATATATATATATATATATATATATATATTACCCTTCTCATTTATATCATCCTTAGGTATGATGTCTTGAAGTGTTCCTTTAATATTTTCTAGAACATTTGTTTTTTGTTTCTTGACTAGCAATCTGTCTTGTGTTGCTTTCCTCTTAAGTAGATCTCCAAATTCTGATAATTCCTTAGGGATTAAAGTGGAGATGTCTACCTTGTGTATCATAATTGGATGACTTAAATCAAATGTCTCATTTTCATGATTCCTATTCTTTGAATTTTTCATTATTTCTTGCATACTCTCACCAGTAGATAATATAGGGGAATGAGATGCCTTCTTTACATCACATGTTGTTGTAGTTGTATCTTTGGTTTTCTTTTTTCTAATTTCCTTTTTTTTTTTCTTTTTTTTTTCTTTCATCTCTTCTTGTTTTTTTTCCTCCTTCTCTTCATGAATTTATTATTTGTTTTCTTCTTTTTTATACTCTTCCTTCTCCTTCTCTGGTTCTTGTTGCTGATGTGGACCTATAGTCTAGGTAGGGATGACTGATTCTATATTTTTATCTTGTGCGGTCTCGGTCTCTATAGTTTCCTTGATGTCCTTTTTGTATAGTCTCCTTTTTTGGTTTGGTGGGCTCTTCTACATCAGTAGGATTTTGATTTTTTACCTCTGAGATAACCTCATTTACCTCAGGAAAATCAAGTACTTTCTCAATAACTAGATCTACATCCATCAAGTTTACCTTGGCTACATCATTAGTATTCATTTCTCTAGTATCCTTTACCTTGATTTTCATCACATCTTCATTATTTTCTTTGTCTTATGCTAGGTCTTTATCAGTTATATCTTTAATGATGGATTTATCTTTATCTATTGTCAAATCAATAGGATCTAACTTACCCATTTGCTCCTTGATCTCTTTAAGTTGGTCAGGAAAGAAAATATTTCTCCATAAGTCATTGGTTTCCTTTTTTACTTCCTCTAGTTTACTGACCATGATCCTCAACACTCTATTCTTGACTAGAAATCTCTTTGAATCATCCTTTAATACTTCATTAATTCCTCCTTTTGACATTTCAGGTATAGTAATAGATAGGGATATTTCCCTCATCTACTTCTGCAAAGTCATTGCATAATTCCATCAGGCATAAATTTTCTTGTATAACTCATCTGGCACTTTGTTGACCATCTCAACTGGGAGTGTTCTAAATTTGTGCAGAGAAAATAAAATTTCTTCCTCAATATTTTTTTCTTCATCATCAGTTCTAGTTTCATGTTTGGAAAATTTTAATCTAGAAAGACTTCCATACTTCTTAAGATTTTCAAGAACCTCATATGATTTTCTTTGATTATAATGTTTGTTTTGTACAACTTTGTATTTGGTCAAATCTTTTGGTTCAATCTCATTGTCTTCTTGTAGCTTTAGCTTTCTCCTCGGTCTACTAGAAGTCTTATTTTCTTTCACATATGTTTTGGGCTTTGATTGTTCAATCTCTAGTTTCATCTTTTCTCTCGGTGTGGAGGAAGAACTGGTCAATGGTCTTGTACTGATTGGGGTTGGGGTTTCATTTTTCATTCTTATTTTATTTCCCTTTATCTTAGAAGGACCAACTTCATCTTCTTCTTCAACAACTCCTAGATTTTCAAACAGGCTACTTATCATTCTATTGGTTTTTCTTTGTGTCATAGGTATTAATATACCTAGCTTGATTTTATCATTTACTTCTTCATAGGTTCCAAAATGATTCACCCTCTTATCAACTAGTTTTTTTAACAAACCTTCAATCTATATTACTAAAGCATCAATGTGAATTTCATATCCTATTGGTGGTAGCTAGATGGTCCTAGGCTCCACTACCTTAACTATGCATGTGTTAGTGTCTACTTCATAATAAATGGATTCATATTTGTATTTTTCCACTAGCTAAGGAGGAATTCTAAACCTTTTGTTCATTCTAGTTTGATACTTCAAAAATTAATCATTCATAATCATGTCAAATGTATCTACTAAAATTTGGATAAATTCATGTATCTAGTAAATAATTGGTTTGTCCACACTCTATTATGTTGGAATAGATAAGAGGGGGGTGAATTAGTTAGATCAGTTATCCTATAGTCCCAAATACAAATATGTACCTTATAAAATAATTCCAACAAATTATGCAGCTCGGTAACATAAAATATCAATATGTCTATCCAGTTTATCGATTACTAGTAATTATACAACTGTGATTACCGACTAAATCACGTATGCAGTATGTAAAGTATGATAGAAAAATAATCATAAAAAATAAAACATAACACAATGATTTAATGTGGAAACCCTGCTAAGGGTAAAACCACCTAGGACCGGTAACCCAAAATAATTCACTCTTTTGAAGTGAGCTCAATGAATAGAAAACCTTATTAAAGGTTACAATACACATTGTTAGGTATGACCTGGTTAGAGGATTTATCACTAACAATTAACTTTTGACCAGCATTCACTATGGGGTCAACAAGATAACACTTTACATTCAACAAATGTCATAGGGTAGAACATAAGACTGTTAACTCCACTCGGTTAAGAGATTTTATGAATCAATGGTTAAACTGATATAATACTAATTTGATTCAAATATAACTCAATTGCAAATTTTCATATCTATGCTAAGCCCATACAAAAATCCTCTGATCGTTAATCAATTAACTTCCTCAATATTTCTCAACTTACTTTCACTCGGTAATGTCTGCAGTCTCAGTTCTTTCACTAACGAGTTTGATTAGGCATGCATTTATAAAGTCTTCACGTGAAATCTCTCCAGTCTTCTTCTTTTTGGCATGTTTCAATAATGAAACTCATATCTCTTATTTAGACAAGTAAATTTTTTTCATATCTTCCATTATATTTTTTTGCTTATTCTCCTTCGTCCATTTTACCTCTTAAACCTTCCTTGGTAGATGTATCAGTAACACATTTCAATATCATCCTTTAGATCTTTCCATAATTTTGTTAGTTGTGGATCTCATAGAAAACTTCATCCTTAATCTCAAAATCATAAAAATTTCTAGCTCATCAAATTTAGTCAGTTGTTCTTAGCATTTCATGTTTTCACCCATACTCAGTTGATATAGAAATGGGTCGGTGATAACTAGTTAAACTAAGTTGGTTAACACTGTCAGTCGGTATACACTTCACTGGCTCGACATATACATAAATCTTCAATTACCGACCACATTAACATGTTCAATTTCAAATCTCTTCTTCATAGTAGATTAATGGAACATACTCAAGTCAATATATAAAGCCATAGACTCATCAATAAGTTACCCAATGTTTTTGTTACCCTTATCTGTCATATCCATCTTTTCCTCATGTAGATATCTCAGTTCTTCATCTTTTCTTCCTTTAATAGATGTTCAGATGTTTGTAACTAACATGATAAGAACTGTCAAAAATAGTTGACATCAATGACAACATATGGATTCATTTAATCATCATACATATCATTTTAGTAGCTTCGTGATCTCTAATCAGTGTGTTAGGCCATTTTTTGTCATAGCAAAATCTTATGAAAATGGCCTATTTTCTCTGCAAGCTTTGTTTTTGCCTCCTACTCTGTGTTCTTCATGTTGTCACTAGACTTTGGTCCAATTTTCACGTGCTAATTCACAAAACCCAGAAAGATATTCAAATTCTAAGGTCCGCTGGAAGCATTTTTAAAATTTGCCACAGTGTCGAAAACCCACAATGTTTCTGAAAGTCCATGATGTTTTTTGTCTATGTGTTTTCGGCCTTCGTTGTTTTTGACCTTTTTGGCTTGCATAAAGTCCTCAATGTTTTCGCATCCTTGTTTACCTTTGTGTCAATGTCGAAAACCTTGTGTGTTTTCGAACCTTTGCTGTTGTGAAAACTTTGTATGTTTTCGACCTCCCATTTCCATGTCTGCTAGCTTTCCTTAAGTGCGCAAGTGCGATGACAGGTGGTCCCGGGCCTTCAAAAGCTCTTCCTGATTGGCTGTCGCATGGCCGCATGTCAGACTTTTCTGTCATGCGATCATGCGACTGCCTGCCACCTGTCCACTTGGTCCCAACTCTTTGCCTTGTTCGGCTGTCTGGCGGTTACTTCTCATTCGACGACCTGGTGACTGTGTAGTCTCATGATCTCTTCTCTTCTGGTGGTTAGCAGCTAGCATCTCACGGCTTGGTGAATGGTTAGTCACGTAGTCACTGAATGCTTGGCAGTTAGTTGGTGGGGCTGGTGTTTCTAGTGACATGGGTGTTCCTGATTGGCCGACGAGTGGTGACTTGGCTTTTGTCAGTGGGTCCATTGTCAGGGTGGAGCGAGTTGGCATCTTTTGATTGGTTGGCAGAATGACAAGTTGGATAGCGTCGGTGGGTCCGCAGTCTTCTGAGGAGGTTAAAGTGTGGACAGATCTGGTGGTTGCTGTTATATCACTGAGTGGAGGTGCTCACTTTTTAACATCACGGTATAGCGACAGCTGTCGATTCTAGTTTATGAGGAGACTGCCTGGTGGACCCATTTTCAGCAAGATGGTCATGTGGCAGCCTGTGATTGGTTGTCGCATGATTGCATAGCCTAGTTATTGGCTATGCGATCATGCGACAGGATGCCATGTGTCCTGGGGCATGTTTGTGGCTGTTTGGTGGGCCCGAGTGATTCTGCAGAGAGGATTGCATGGCAGATCTAGTGGTTGGTGCATGATCTCATGAGAGGTGTCAGACCCCTTGTGATCATGCGTTCACTGTTTGATTTTGAAGGCTTGCAGAGCATGGGTCCTATGGTGATAGGTGGCATCATGTGTCGCGGTTGTGGAGTTAATGGCGGAGTGGATAAAGATCTAGCAACCTGACAAATTTCCTTCTTGTCACGGGTTCGCGGGATGATTTTACGACTGGACTATTCTTTCCACAAACTGGCAAAAGTTCCATTGTCGCCAGTTCGCCAGATCACTTAAGTGGCATTTTCAGCACGTGCGGTCATGTGTTCATAGGATTCAACTGGAGTTAAGATTTTCATTCCATGATTGGGATATTGCCTTGTCGCTAGTTCGCGGAATGAAACCCGAGGTGTTTGATGAGTTAGAGGATCTGAAGCCTGGGAAGATGAAAGATCTATGGTCAGGACTTAATTACTGATCTCTGATCGAATCAGGACCGTTGATGTGCTACTGGTGCCAAGAAGTAGCTGTTGGAGTCTGAATTTGAATCTTAGAGATGTTTCCAGCGACCAGTAAGGACTAAAATTGATGACAGAGGGGGCTAGAGTTGGTGAAATTGAACTTCTCTGCCATTCCAGTGTGGTCGACGGTGCCATGAGTGTTTGCAGGGATTTGTGCCATGTCATGTTGGACATTTTTTCTTGGCTCGAGGTGTTTTTGCAGTAAATTTTGTGACTATTGGGTGAAACCCTAGCCCTAGCCCTAGCTGTCCGTAGCTTGTTGCATTCTCTCTGAGAATTCCAAGGCAGCTAGTGGTATAAATGGCAGGTTGTTTCTCTTTGTAAGAGTTCCTTCTAAAATTTTTTTAGGAGAATTGGTTCCAAGTGAAGGGTCTTTTTCCTATAGATTTTGTCCTCTCTACATATAGAGTGTTCTTCTCTCCTTGCTAGTTTAGAGAATACAATGCATGTTGTAATAGATTTGTCTTATGTATGAGATTGCAACATACTTGTTCTTGTATCAGATTGTCTCCATTTGGGTTTTAGACTTATAGATTACAGCATCAAGGGTGTGTACTCTTTCTATTTCCATTTCCAGTGAGTGTCTACAATAGAGTTGTTTTTGCAGAAGCAACTGAGTCTAGGACTGGTGTTCAGATATGTATGGGCTGGGGTATCAAAGATGCATCATGCTTGTCTTCTAGTGGATGCTGGTGAATGTATTACTTGTTCTTAGGTCTTCCTTTGGATAAGTGGTAACATATTTGGATGCACAGGTGGTTTGGTAATGAATGATCTGGTCAGGGTGAGTGTGTTGTCTTTTTGTTTCATAGCTCTATTGCAATGAAGTATTTGACTCCACTTCCCATTGGATAAGGCACTAGTCTATCAGGCACTTAGAGTATCTCAGGGGTACCCTCGAATCCATTTAAAATCATTCCTTTCAGTTCCACCCTTTCCCTTTCATGTTGTTAGGATAGGTTTCTGGCTTTCAATCTCATTCCATGCAAGTAGGGCTATTGCATGAGACTTTCTATCATTGGTGTACATGATACCTATAGGAGATTGATTGCTATTCCAAATTAATCTATTTGTAGGCCTTTGATTTTGTCATGAGGTGTCGTGAGTGTGCAGATAAGGCAATACCCTCTTGAGTGAATGTGGAGCTCAAAGAAGGAGGATTTCTCTCTATCCTCATCAATTGGTGTGTTTTTCTTGTCAAGCTTGAGTGCCTAACCTGTGAGTCTAAGCCCAACTATTTGATTCAAGCTTGGTCCTGCAAGGAAAAGATCCAACAAAATGGTGACTCCATTGGGGAGAACATAAGGAAAACCTATTAAGGAGCTCTGGTTATGGTCCTATTGTAAACTCAAAATCTTTATTGACCAGATTGGTTTGGCCCATCTGAGTCACCAACAAAGTGGCGACTTTGCTAGGGAAGAGGTAAAAGACAACAAGATTCCTTGCTTGGCTAGATCATCCCAGGGTCCTGGTTGAAGTTACAGAGTCAAATAGAAAAAACACATTAGTGAAATATTCTCACTGCGTGCTAAGTGGCGACTCTGAGTTCTCTATTTGATTAGTGTAGTTCCTAATAAACAGTGTTATCCTGGTGATTTTTGTGTTGGTTGGGAGCAGAAACAAAGAATATACTTTTCTCTTCAAGGAGGTGGCGACTCTACAAAGAAAGAACTTGATGGAGCTGAATGGCGAGCTCTAGATCTGCCTTGCCTTCCAATCATTAAGCAAGGTTCCTATTGCAGAATTCTCAGGTATTTTTCAAGTTTTAAATGTCTCCTTATTAAGTGGTCAAGCACAAAGAAAGGAGTAAGGTGTGATTAGAGGTTAGCATACTTCAAGTCCTCAGCTGCAGTTTGGCAGAATTTTATGGAAGTATTGCATTGGTTGTAATGGATAGGATTAATAATGAGATTGCATTATTAGAGCAAGGCATCCTTATAGATTATATGAAATTGGTAAGGCTGAAGGTAGGATGCAGAAAGGATCTATCCATATCTCTATTTTATGATAGATTTTGTGAGGTGTATGATGAGCTTCCTGAGGATGTTGAGTTTCCTGAATCTAAGTTCATTGATTTATTCTTGGAGTTCTATTTTCCTGAGTCAACTAGTTGGTCAGATGCTTTGTGGGAAGAGCATGACATATGTGTTAGGGATTGGATACTTAGTGATGACAGCCTTGAGCTTGAGGATGCACTTAGGGTCATGTCCTTAAGTGTTGATGTTGAGAGTGATGAACACAGTGAGGGTGTGGTGTCTTCTTATGAGTCAGATGCAACATGGGAAGAGGAAAGTGATGATGGAAGTGAACATTCTTTGGATAGTGAAGATGTTGAGGATGATTCATCCTCAGGGTATGAAGATAAAGAAAAAATAATTGATTATGATATTAGTGAGTCTTCGTATGACTCTGATTTTTCTTCGTGTGTTGTGAGCCACCATGAGGTTGAGATGGGTGCTAATTTTAAGGTGTTTTCCAATGCTTTATATAATGAAGAATTTGATTCTCAACTCATTTTTTGTCATGATATTCAACAAGGTGTATTGCATGAAGTTGTCAATCCTTTGTTTGAGGAGCATGTGGAGGTTTCAGATCCAGTTGATTCAGGGTGTTCATTCTCCATTTGTGGGTATCAATCTAACTATTCTTTTGAGGTCCAGCCGGTTACACCTATGGAAATGCAAAGATAGGATTTAAATGAGGCCTTTCTGCACGCAGAGTATGAGGTTTTTGTGTTTCTAGTTGATAGCATGCATGATTCAGTAGGTGAAGATCAATTTCAGTATAGAGGTGCTGACCATTGGCATGCTGAATCATACTTTCATAGTGAGCAGGATGGAGAGAGTGCCAAAAAATTTTACATGCACTATGAAGAAAGCTACTTTGTTCTTCTTGATATGCTAGTTGAACATGTTGACAGGCCTGTGGAGACAAATGAAAACAAAATGTCTGATGTGCAACATGAAGGAAGGAATGAAAATCAAGTTTTTGATAGAGGCAAGAACTAACTCTTGTTTGTTGCTACAGATTTCTGTATAAAATGTACATTTTGTAAATATATTTCCCCTTCCTATTGTGTGCTTTCCTGTTCCCTACATTTTTTGAGGTCCCTGCCTTTTTGTCCAATTGGTGGTCTACTTTCCCAGAGATCTGAATTCTTGCCATGCCTGCAAGAGACATGCATTCCCAACTAGAGCCACTGTTAGGCCATTTTTCTGTCATAGCAAAATCTTATGAAAATGGCCTATTTTCTTTGCAAGCTTTGTTTTTACCTCCTAGCCTATGTTCTTCATGTTGTCACCAAGCTCTGGTCCAATTTTCACGTGCTAATTCACAAAACCCAGAAAGATATTCAAATTCTAAGGTCCGCAGGAAGTATTTTCAAAATTTGCCACAGTGTCGAAAACCCATAGTGTTTCTGAAAGTCCATGATGTTTTCGGTCTGTGTGTTTTTAGCCTTCATTCTTTTTGACCTTTTTGGCTTGCATAAAGTCCTCAATATTTTCGCATCCTTGTTTACCTTTGTGTCAATGTCGAAAACCTTGTGTGTTTTTGATCCTTTGCTATTGTGAAAACTTTGTGTGTTTTTGACCTCCCAGTTCCCCATCTGCCAGCTTTCCTTAAGTGCATAGGGGTGATGACAGGTGGGTCCAGGCCTTCAAAAGCTCTTCTTGATTAGCTGTCACATGGCCGCATGTCAGAATTTTCTGACATGCGATCATGCGACCGCCTGCCACCTATCCGCATGGTCCCAACTCTTTGCCTTGTTCAACTGTCTGGCGGTTACTTCTCATTCGATGACCTGGCGACTAGCAGTTATCTATTGATCTCCTGATTCTGGCGGTCTAGCGGCTGGCATCTAGTGACCAAGTGACTATGTAGTCACGTGATCTCTTCTCTTTTGGTGGTTAGCGGCTAGCATCTCATGACTTGGTGAACAGTTAGTCACGTAGTCGCTGAATGCTTGGTAGTTAGTTGGTGGGGCCGGTGTTTCCAGTGACATGGGCATTCCTGATTGGCCGGTGAGTGGTGACTTGACTTTTGTTAGTGGGTCCATTGTTAGGGTGGAGCGAGTTGGCATCTTTTGATTGGTTGGCAGAATGACAAGTTGGATAGCGTTGGTGGGTTCGTAGTCTTCTGAGGAGGTTAAATCGTGGACAAATCTGGTGGTTACCATTATACCAATGAGCAGAGGTGCTCACTTTTTAACATTGCGGTATAGTGATAGCCGTCGATTCTAGTTTATGAGGAGACTGCCCGGTGGACCTATTTGCAGCAAGGTGGTCATGTGGCAGCCTATGATTGGTTGTCGCATGATTGTATAGCCTGGTTTTTGGCTATGCGATCATGCGACAGGATGCCACATGTCCTGGGGCCTATTTGTGGCTGTTTGGTGGGCCCGACTAATTCTACGGAGAGGATGGCATGGAAAATCTAGTGGTTGGCACATGATCTCATCGGAGGTGTCAGACCCCTTGCGATCATGTGCTTGTCATTCAATTTTGAAGGCTTGTAGAGCGTGTGTCCTATGGCGACAGGTGGCACCATGTGTCACGGTTGTGAAGTTAATGGCAGAGTGGATAAAGATCTAGCAGCCCGACAAATTTCCTTCTTGTCGTAGGTTCGTAGGATGATTTGGCAGCTGCACTATTCTTTCCGTGAACTGGTGAAAGTTCCTTTGTTGCCAGTTTTCCAGATCACTTAATTGGCATTTTCAGCACGTGCGGTCATGTGTTCACGGGATTCAACTGGAGTTAAGATTTTCATTCTGCGACTGGGATATTGCCTTGTTGCCAGCTCGCGAAATGAAACCTAAGGTGTTTGATGAGTTAGAGGATTTGAAGCCTGGGAAGATGAAAGATCTATGGTCAGGACTTAATTACCGATCTCTGATCTAATCAGGACCACCGATGTGCTGCTGGCGCCAAGAAGTAGCCGTTGGAGTTTGAATTTAAATCTCATAGACATTTCCAGCAACCAGTAAGGACTAAAATTGATGACAGAGGGGGCCAAAGTTGGTGAAATTGAACTTCTCTGCCATTCCAGTGTGGTCCAGGGTGCCATGAGTGTTTGTAGGGATTTGTGTCATGTGGTGTTGGATAGTTTTTCTTGGCTCAAGGTGTTTTTGTAGTAAATTTTGTGACTGTTGGATGAAACCCTAGCCCTAGCCCTAGCTATCTGTAGCTTGTTGCATTCTCTCTGAGAATTCCAAGGAAGCTAGTGGTATAAATGGCATGTTGTTTGTCTTTGTAAGGGTTCCATCTTCTAAAATTTTTTGAGGAGAATTGGTTCCAAGTGAAGGGTCTTTTTCCTATATATTTTCTCCTTCTCTCTACATATAGAGTGTTCTTCTCTCCTTGATGGTTCAGAGAATACAATGCATGTTGTAATAGATTTGTCTTATGTATGAGATTGCAGCATACTTGTTCTTGTATCAGATTGTCTCCATTTGGGTTTTAGACTTATAGATTATAGCATCAAGGGTGTGTACTCTTTCTATTTGTATTTCCAGTGAGTGTCTGCAATAGAGTTGTTTTTGTAGAAGCAACTGAGTCTAGGACTGGTGTTCAGATATGTATGGGCTAGGGTATCAAAGATGCATCATGCTTGTCTTCCAGTGGATGCTGGTTAATGTATTACTTGTTCCTAGGTCTTCTTTTGGATAAGTGGTAACATATTTGGATGCACAGATGGTTTGGTAATGTATGATCTGGTCAGGGTGAGTGTGTTGTCTTCTTGTTTCATAGCTCTATTGCAGTGAAGTATTTGACTCTGCTGCCCATTGGATAAGGCACCGGTCCATCAAGGACTTAGGGTATCTTAGGGGTCCCTTCAAATCTATTTAAAATCATTTCCTTTTAGTTCCACCCTTTCCCTTTCATGTTGTTAGGATAGGTTTCTAGCTTTCAATCTCATTCCATGCAAGTAGGGCTATTGCATGAGACTTTCTATCATTAGGGTACGGGATACCTATAGGAGATTGATTGCTATTCCACATTAATCTATCTACAGGCCTTTGGTTTTGTCATGAGGTGTCATGAGTGTGTAGATAAGGCAATACCTGCCTGAGTGAATGTGGAGCTCAAAGAAGAAGGAGGATTTCTCTCTACCCTCATCAATTGGTGTGTTTTTCTTGTCAAGCTTGAGTGCCTAACCTATGAGTCTAAGCCCAACTATTTGATTCAAGCTTGGTCCTGTAAGGAAAAGAGCCAACACAGTGTTCCTTCAGTTCATTTAGATATTCAAACAGTTGTAGTTCAACAATATCTCCCTTTTGCATTGATGGCAACACAAGAAATATGACATACACATACAAAAAATATATTTTACAACTATATAAGTAAATGTTGTAGCTTGGTAAGCTCAAATTTAATATGTTTAATCACTACAAAACATAACAACATTACAAGTGTAGACTCTCCCTGTGGATTTGATCTTTTTAGTTCTTAGATTCTCTTTCTTCTTAGCAACAAATATTCAAGTCTCTCCCTTTCTTTGTGTTCTCAATAACTGATTATCTTTTCATATGAAACTTCTCTCCCTTTGAAAATAATGCCAAAGAAAATATACAAACAACCTTGCAATAGCCAATTAATTCTCTTTTGCTTGATTCATATCAGTCTGTCAGGTACCTCCAATGTATAGATAAAAAAAATTTTGTTCCAACTTCTACAATCTTTCACAACCTTAGAGAAAAATCCAAAGTGTGAGCTATGTGCATCAACATGAATTATCTCCTCATAAGTATAGGTTGATGCAACCTCCAGATCACCTCAATGACTGGTAGATAGGAGACGGACCCCAAGTCTAGTCCACAAATATTCAAATGTATCCTTTGGTAATGGTTTAGTAAAGATATCAGCACATTGTTCCTTAGATGTTACAAATTCTAGTTTCACATTCTTCTCTTGAAATTGTTCCCTCAAGTAGTGATACTTAATGGATATATGCTTTGTCTTCAAATGCATCATAGGATTCTTAGAAATATTTATAGCACTAGTGTTGTCACAATATATAATCACCGGGTGAGTGATTACCTCATTCATCCCTTGTAACACTTGTCGAATCCAAGCTATATTTGAACAATTTGCAGTAGCAGCAACATACTCTATTTTAGTAGTAGACTGAGAAATGCATACTTGTTTCTTTCTAATCCAAGTCACAAGCCTTTCCCCCAAAAAGAAATCTCCACCAGTTTTGCTCTTCCAGTCATCTATGTTTCCAGCCCAATCTGCATTAGTGTAAACTCTAAGTTCAAATTTTCCTTCAAATGTATACCATAATCCATAGTTTTATATTTTCTTGAAGTATCTCAAGATTCTTTTTACTACAACCATATGTGAATCTTTAGGATTGGTAGAAAATCTAGCTACAATCCCCACTGCATGTGCAATATTAGGCCTACTATGTACAACATACATGAGTTTACCAATCATAGATCGGTAGAGAGTCTAATTTACTTCTCTAGATTCATCTTCCTTTATCAATTTACAAGTAGTTACCATCAGTGTTCCCACTAGTTTAGCATCTTCCATGCCAAAATTTTTCAATACTTCTTTAATGTATTTTGATTGAGTGATGAAAATCCCATCTTTTTGTTGTATAACCTCCAAACCTAGAAAGAATTTAATCTCTCCAAACCTAGAATGAAATCGACATCAAAGTCCTAATCTAAGGCACATCTAAACATCATCGAATCATAATTGATTATCTTAAATTCTGCATCGGGGAATATTCCTAGTAATATTCCTAATCATCTTAATTATCTTTAATTTAATGATTATTTGGCAATAAATAACATTTATCCTAAAGTTTGATTAATTGAATATTTTCATATTTAATTAATTAGATTTAATATTTGTCACTTAATTATTTAATTAAATTTAATTCTATCTATTATTAATTTTATTATTTAATTTTGACAATAAATCAAAATCCCTATCTTTAATTGATTAAGTTCTTATTTAATTAATTAAAGCATGTTGTCATTATTTAATAATATAATTTTTAATAAAAGTTTGATAAAATAGTTAATTAACCCATAAATTAATTATTTTATTTCAAAAATCAGTTAAGTTGAGCAATAAATCACTTTATTATTAAATTAATTCATAATTAAAACATGCACAATCATAAAAGCAGACAACTATCAATTATCAATTAAAGCTAAACTCTATTTTGAGTTAAAGCTTAGCTTTTGCATGTTTTTGTGAGTTAATTATCCTTTATTTAAAAATAACTCAAAAATCAACCTGATTTATTTGAGTGATTTATGGCTTTTTCTCATGCACCTCGAAAGCCTTGGATTTCTATAAAAACAAGGCTCATCTCTTCATAATTCATCTCTCAATCATCTCATATTTTGCACAATCACGCTGGAGAATTGGAATTGAAGAATCAAAGCTCTTGTGAATCGACATCTTTGTGAGATCAATCTTATTTTTGCATTCATATTTCATATCATTGTTAGATTAGCATAGCATATCAGTTTTCATATAGATTAATTTCATATCTGTTTTTCATTCATTCTTATTGCATAGAAAATTCAAAAAAAAATATAGATTAATTGCATTCAATTTCATATCCATCTTTTGCATTCAAATCCTTCATTTAGGTGTCATCTAGGTCACTGATCTCGATTACAATCTGAGAACATTAATCTCACACCTATTAGAAGGCAGTAAATCGCTTGGTTAGATTAGATTTCAATTTTGCACGATTTTGATTATAGCTAACCTCTAATGTTTTACTGAAGTGTTGTGTCTACAGATCAGGTACAATTTTCACACACACATTTCTGGCACCCACCGTGGGGCAACCCACCTTTGCATGCTGGTTTTGATTTTTTTGGGAGCTAAAACCTCAAAGTTTTAAAGATTTAATTTTATCTCTCAAAAGGCTTAGAATTTTGGTCTAAAATTGTTTTTACAAGTTGGTGACATGTCAGGTAAGGTACAGTAAAAAATTTAGAATTTTTTGAGATGGTTTAAATTTTTAGTAATTTTTTCTTGAAATTCTGGAAAAAATTAATATCTGACTCAAATCAGCATATTTTTCAGAAATTTTTATATTTTTGGAAAGCTCTTTAAATTTTATAGGGGGTCCATTCTTTATGTTTTAAATTTGGACATGATATCATAGCTCAAATAGTCAATTTACAAAAACTAGTCTATTTTGATAAAATGGGTCTCTAGGGCACAAATGAAGAGATTTTTCTAAAAAATTTGCATTTTTGGAAAGCTCTCTGTTTTTTAGTAGGGGTCTCTATTCTAAATTTTTATTTTTGTGACCAAAATCATATCAAAAAAATTAGATCTTGTTGACTAGGTCAAATGCAGCAAAAAAAAATAAAGTTTTGTGATGGGTATGCACTTATTTTTTTACATGGTTCAATGAATGATATGAGTTGTCATTTGGGTTAATTGATGGTTATTATTACTGATAATAATTGATTTTTAGAGCTAACCCTATGGTTTTCATAAGTTAAATATATTTTGCATATCTTGTTTGCTTGTTTGCTTGTTGGAGAGTTCGTCACTTGCTTGCATGGAAAAGCTCAACAAGAATTGCTAAAAATCAGGTAAAATCTACTAAGCACGTTGTGAGGATCCCAGGTATTTTCCTTCATCTAATAATATTTTGATTTGGACTTAAAATAAATCTCTTATGTGTCTGGCTTGTGTGCATCTTTTCATGCTTTTAATCTATTTCTACACACTTGCTTAATTTGATACTAGGTTGTGATCCCTTAAGGATTCATTAAGTAGTCTTAGGATACTTGTGATTGATCTTGATTTCTATCTTGGGTTATTTGAATTACTAATCTACCGGCCCCTCATTTCCACCCTGTGGTTGCAATCTCAGCGCCATAAAGGGGAGGGGTCAACAGGACAGAAGCATTAAGTGTTCCACTTGGCAACCCTTTTGTGCTTTTAGGAACTCACTTGTTTTCTAAGTTGGGAACTTTTTTTCAGCTTGTGTGAGGTGTTAAGTGTTCCACCTTGTGGACTTATCTCATATTCACTTTAAACGTTAAGTGTTCCTCTTTCTACTTTTTGGATGCTTTTGGTAGATTTACTTTCGGAACATACATCTGTGCTCACATAGTAATTAGGCCCTATGAACACTATTCATGATTCTTGAGAGATTGGATTCCCAGTGAAATCCTTCTTGATGACAGAATCCTTGTAGGTAGGGAGGATACTTAGTGCGTTTCACATTCAACTTGGTTAGTGCATCTTCTCTTATTGATTGACACATTCTCTCTCCGGAGAGGTTGATAGATCACATGGGGTTGATATCACGAGCTTTGGTGAATCAAAATTGGTTAGTGCGTCTTCTCTTATTGATTGATACATTCTCTCCCCGGAGAGGTTGATAGATCACGTGGAGTTGATATCACAGACCTTGGTGGAACAAAACTTTGTCTTAGCGTGTCGGATTAATCTGCTTGCTTTGTTTGGGTTAAAAGTGAAGAGGTGTCAAAACCTTGAATCTGGAGCCAAGTCCCCTTGTGGTATAAATCTATGAGTCATCTTTAGAGAGGGTTAACCATAGCAGACAATCCCTTCACAAGGCAAACTGCGTTGACGGAACCTCAAGCGGTAATAGACATTTTCGCCATGGTAGTGACGGCCACTATATAAATGTCCTTGTGGAAGAAATCTCCACGGGTATGGTTCATTGTTGGGTTGTCAGATCTCCCTAGTAGCTCTTGAAGATTAAGTTCTCAGACTATGTCAAAACCCTGGTGCGCCGGGATTGGAGTTCACCCCTTTGAATCATAAAATTTGCAGAGTCAAACCATTACTAAAAACCCTAGAGAGGCCAATTTTTCATTCTCAGGTATATGTGTGTTATTGCAAAACTTTTCAGAACATACACAATTAGTACTCTTAGGGATTAGCACAATTTGGTCACTTGATTGTTCATGCACAAGGTTGCTTTTGCCCTTGTTCATTGTTTTCAGATGTGCTTGGAATCACTTGCTTGCTATTCTACATGCTTGTTTATCTACTTGGCTATTAAAAATGATCAAATCTGGTATAACCTTCAAAATATGGATAGTACAATTTGGAAACAATCCAAAACTGAAGACCTTAAATTTTGCAAAAATTTACGTAAAATCTTTCTGGAGTCAAAAGTCATTTCAAGAAGTCAAAAGTTGTACGAGTTTTGTCAAGTGTCATTTCAGTATTACCCAGCTATCGTACGAGTTTAGCAACTGTCATTTCATAGACTACCTAGTGTCGTATGAGTCTGCAGAGTGTCATTTGGAAAAATTTGAGAGAGTTGTCAGAAATTGTCAAATTAAAAAATATCCAATGTTTCCAGGCTGGTTCCAGAATCTGTCAAAAATATCATTGTGTCAGGAATAGAGCAATACCTATTGAGAATCAATACACATGTCTCAAAGAATTAGTACACAAGAGGAAGAAGCTCTAATCACCGCTATGATGAAGTAGCTGCAAGCTTTGCAAGTCCAGCTTGACAAAATTGAGAAAGAAAAGGAACCTCTATACTCTTTTCCATTTGATAAAGACTTGTACATGTCACCATGCCCCCAAAAACAATTTGAGCAATATGATACCTCTTCCACAGAGAGTGACACATCCAGCTTTGGAGACTATGATGACTATGATGACAGACAATGTAATGATACCTATGACTCCTCTGTTCCTAAGAGTCCTCCTCATCATTCATTCCTACTTACTACAAATGGGTCATCACATTGGATAGATCGTGATGGTGATCCATATGATTCTGATTTTGAAAAAGACTTTGATGATTTCTATGCACAATACCTAGATGATCCATCTATTTCACTTGAGGAAGAGAAAGTTTACCACGCTGATTATAAACATGCATACTATAAGGATCTCTCCTCTAAGAACTCTCAGGCTAAAAATAAAGATTACACTCTTAAGCAAGATCATGTTAATGTTGGACCTTTGTCTTGTGATGGTTCCCTTCCATCCCCTACTTCCTCCAATACCCATACATTTCCTAAAGCTTCTGAGTCTTTCAAATCTTTCACAGAACCTTCATCTGACACAAGCCCTGATACTTTTCATGTGGTTCCCTATAGTTATCCCCCAGGGCTACCTCTTAAAGAAACTCAAGCTAACCTTCACTTGGCTGCAAAGACTTTCAATAATGATAAATCTAAAGATCCTAAGCCTTCATATGCTATAATCCCTACTTCAGCTAGCCCTCCACCATCTCTTCTAAAGTCATCCATACAATCCCAACATCCTTCCTTGTCCTTAGAAGTGGCTCCATGTCAAGAGGACTCTAAAAATGATAAAGAAAAGAACATAAAGAAAGATCAAGATCAAGAACCCTCCATGTCATCCACTCCTTTTCCCGATGTCTCTTATCTACTTCATGGTTCTTTTGATCCTATACACTCTTTTTCATGCATTCCACCATGTCTTAAGTCTTCTCTTAAGCAAGATCAGGCTACTACTTACACTAATGAGCTTATTGACAATCAAAATGACCTTACTATGCTTGCACTTTCCAAAGATGATACTTCCATTAAGGTTGTTAAAAATGGTGTTCCTTCCAATGATAAGCCTATTGAAAAACAAGAAAAAATTATGTGCTTATGCTATCCGAAGATCCTTGTCAAGATCAAAGTCTTTCATCTTCTTGTTCTACCACTCCATGTTCACTTCCACTTTCTACTTTTCCTAAGTCTTCGCAAGCTTTGAATGATCCTATCAAAGAAAATGCTCTTATTCAAGATGTCCATGATTTTATTGAAAATTCTAATGCTCACTCTAAAGATGCTGATATCCTTGGTTGTCATATAAATGATGATGAACTTATTGATTATCCTTTTGCATCTTCCACTTCCATCCTTGGACCTCTTCCACCACTACTAAGGGCTTCATACCTTCCTTCCATCTTGGGTCCTTATGTCCCTTCACTTTCCCCTCCTAGCTCTCTTTATTTTCCATCCATCTTAGGTCCCTACATACCTCCATCTCCCATCTTTCCTCAAGATCAACATAGATGCATACCCTTGAATCCTTTTCATCCACCCACCCATCTAAACCAGTCATATCCTCCTCCTTCTTCTGCAAGTCCCAAGTCCTTTGGAAGTAACTTGAATGTTCAATACAAGAAAAAGAAGCAATACAAGAATCCATCAAAAAAAGATCACCATGTCTCCTCTAATAGACATGGAAACATAAAGTCAAAAGAGATATCTAAGAAAAAAACTACAAGACAAGTATGGGTTCCAAAATCTATCATTGAAGATATTCTCTCTAGATCATCAAAAGGAAATAAAAAGCCTATGGCTATATGGATTCCAAAGTCTCTCTTGAAAGAGTCTAGTGTTGAGCAAAAAGTGAAATTGACATTCAAGCTTCCAAAGGCTTCCACTACATCTCCTTCCAAAAATATTCCTCCATTTCATGCACCCAAACCTCAACCTCTGCTATCTATTCACCATATTCCTTCACGTATTTCTTCATTCACGTTTCCTCCACCCTCTCACCACCCTTCAAGGTGTGTGTTTACGTTGATCTTGCCTTCCTTTCCATCTACCCTTTCACAATCCTTCCATTGATTAACCTTCTACCTTCTTTCCTTTTTCCTCATTTTCCTATTCCTCCTATCTTCCAACCTCACTCGCTTTACATAAAACCCTATCCTCCATTTTTCTCTTCCATGTTCCTTTCCCTATCAACATCTTTGAGCATATCATTTTGAATCCTTGGCATATCATGGTTTATCCTTTCAAGGAGCATTATCTAAAAAGCTTGCCTTCTTCCAAAAAAGAAATGTAAAATTAAAAAAATTGAAAATGTGCCCTGGTGAAAACCTGGAAACAGACGCCTTGGTAGCAAAAGTAAAGAGAAATTTTTTTTCATCCTAAGGTGAAAACCACTCCCTTGTGGCACCTTGGATAAGTACCATGATGAAAACCTGACAATCAGGCATCATGCATAGTTCTTCTACATATTTCATCCATTTCATCTTCTCTCTTTGATCTTGACAATGTTGATCTATACACGAACATTTGGCTATTTTGTGAGTTGTCTAATGATGATCTTGCTTTCAATCCCTTCCTATTTAGCCTTCATATTTATTTTCCTTCATTCATTTTCACCTGTCACTATCCTTTTCCCCTTTGGTCTTGATCTAAGAAAGAAAGAGTAAAACACAGTGCTATGAAGCCTCTTGACATGTCTACTCCTTTGGATTGCATCCTTTCCTTCTCTTGCATTATGATTTTGTGCTTATCCTATGCTAGCCTTTCATTGCTTGTCCAAATGCGCTTTACATGACAATTTTTCCCTAGCTTGGGTATTCTTGAGGAGTTTCCCCTTGAGGATTTCTTCCCTTCATTTTCCTTCATTCTCTTATCTTCCATCTCTTCCACCAGCTTGCTAATCCCTCTTGTTCTCCACCTTGCTAGACATTGGGACTGCACGATATGATCTTGCTTGGGAGTTTGCAAATGGAAAAAGATGCTATCAAGTATACCAAGTATCAGAACAATTATTAGAACAAGTATCAGAACCAGTATCAAAACAATTATTAGAATCAGTATCAGAATCAGTATCAGAACCAGTATTAGAACAATTATCAGAATCAGTATCAAAATCAATATCAGAACCAGTATCAGAACAAGTATTAGAACCAGTATCAAAATCAGTATCAGAATCAAATATCAGAATCAGTATCAGAACAAGTATCAGAACACCTACTGGGGCTACACCTTTCACTTTAGTTTATGGGTCTAAAGCGGTACTGCCTATTGAGGTTGAAATCCCATCACTCAGAATCAAAATGCATGGACTTGTCACTGATGAAGACAACAAAGTGTCTAGGTTACAAGAACTTGAATTACTAGATGAATGCAGGCAAGCAATGTATGATCATCTCAGAGTGTATCAGAAAAGAATGTCTAGAGGCTACAACAAGAAAGTCAGACATAGAGAATTTCAGGTTGGCGATCTAGTGTTGAGAGAAAATCCTAAAAATCAATCACATCGAGAACGCAAGGGGAAGTTCAAACCCAATTGGTTGGGTCCCTTTGTTATCACTGCTACTTTTGGCTCTAGTGCCTATCAACTCTCAACGACTGAAGGAGAACAGCTCCGAGAACCAATAAATGTTCTCCATCTGAAGAAATTCTATGCCTAAGGCATTCAGTGCTTGGTAAATGTCCTGAAAAAAATCTTTAAAATCAGAAAAAGTCCTGAAAAAAATGAACATCTTGGTGAAAACCTAGCAATAGGTGCCTTGATGATTCACAAAAAAATCAAAAAATATCAAAAGTACAAAAAAATTGAAAAAATGAAAAATACAAAAAAAATGAAAAAAGAAAAAAAAAGTGCCTTGGTGAAAACCTAGAAATAGGCACCTCGGTAGCAAAAATAGAATCTCTACCAAGATGGTGAAAACTTGGCAAACAGGCACCACTTGTTCCAAAATGCTCCATCTATCAGCACAATCTTGGTCTTTCCCAACTTTCAGTCTTTCTTTAGTTGTACATATCTCCCAGTTTGTTTCAACATATCCTGGTTTCAATAAGTCGGTCTGTACACCAATCAGCTCAAGCGTCTGTATCCTATCAATGTTCAAATTTGGGGGCAATTAATGTCATATCCTATGGCCTCCAATGTATCTTAGACATGTCATATCTAGCCAGAGTCCTTTGAAGCTTCATGTGTTCCAGTCAGTTAGTCTTGTCTCCAGAAAGGATTTTGCATCTATAACAACACAATCAAACTGAAAACTGAAACAATCTGTGCTTTTCATGCTTTTATCTCCTTGTATGCTTATTGATTTGCATTGAGATTTTTTCATATTGTGTCCCTTCGAGCTCTTCGATGATGTCCTTTATAGGATTTAGAGAGTGATGATTGGGGGCATAATCTTTTCTTTGTCTTCTGCTTGTATGTGAAAATCTAACATCTTTGGAACTTCTAGATTGAAATGGTGTCCGACTGTAAGAGCCTCTATCTCAAATTGGATGGCCATGCGTACCTCGACCATTGATACCTAGACAATTCAAGGAAGTTTGATCTAACTATTATCTTTTTGAGTAAGTTCTTTCTCCTACTGTGGAACGCAATCTTGCCTAAGGATGTGAATGATAAAGGGTCACTACAGGTAATTCACATTGGATTTAGAATGATCTCTTGACTGTTTGATGTGTTTGTAATGCAAGGTGTATTCAGGTCATCACGACGTTCATGTTTTGATGCTTGTACAAATTGCTATATCAAAATGGACATGATATTCAGGTCATCTTGGCATTTGTGCCTTGGTGCTTATATCTGATCCAACATTCCAAAAACAAATCAATATTCATATGTCCATGGTTGTATAACCAGTGGGTGTTGTATTGATTCTTGCGCATACAAATCGATATTCATATGTCTATGGTTTCATGGCTGGTGGGCATTGTATTGATTTATCCAGTTACCTAAAAGTTCAATGATGATAACAAATTGACATATGATCAATGACTAGGTCCTAGGTCTTAGGTTGCATTTCATTTTGCATGTCTCATTGCATTTTGCATGTTTGCATGATCTCACAATGATTAAACAAACTTCAATGCTTAAATGATTCTTCAAATCACATCTTCAAGTCTAACAAGAATTGCATCTCACACGAAGGTTCCTCCAATGAAATAGCAAGTAGAATCCTTTTTCGGGATCAAAATTCAAATCTGAGATCATTCATATTATTAATTGCTTGCATAATCAACCTTCAATCATCACAGAAATCTAGTATTCAACTTAACTAATTATCTTACATCACACTATCAAAATTTCAACTTGGTCAACCATGGTCAACTCATGGTCAAACCTAGTCAAACTTGGTCTTTTGGGACCTTCCAACGATGTAGAATGTGTTCTTGAATGTGTTTCACCACACTTCTCAAATCAATTAACATGCTTCTAAACTATAACGCTGACTTTTCTTGTCAGATTTCAATTTTAATCCCGAAGGGGGCATGGTATTGCACATCATTCAAAGTCTGTAAATCAAATTCTATCGATCAAATCTATCAATATCTTTCATCAGCAATCAAGACAAACAATCACGTCTAGTTACTGATTCATCAAAAGTCCTCATCGCTCGGGGCAAATCTATCATCACTTGGGGCATATTAGATTCATCAAGATCCATATCAATTTGGTATTCTCCTAATCTTGTAAACTGTATCAGTTTTTGCAACCATCAAATCATAGTGTTCTTTCCTTGGTTCTTCGACAACTGAAGGGTTTGGATGTGATACTTGCTAGTTCTGCTAAGACAATCGAGTCTAGAACGGGTCACTCACTTCTTATCAATCCTAAGGTTCAGAATCAGGCATTTCGACACTTTTTCGCAATCATAGGTTCATTTGCTGCTACAGTGAACATTATCTTTGGTCATTCAAGACCTATTATCTCCATCTTAATTCAATATCAATCAACTCCTATCTCAATACCTTTCAATCGGTTTCTATCTTGAGATTGGTTTATCTTTTGAATCAGTTTCATATATTTATCAAACACGGACTATCTTTGAACCATTGCGCTTCGCACAGTAATTCAAAGAGGGGCAAAATGTAATACCCCAAAAATGGGCTATAAGCTCATTAATCTCCTACATCGACAATTCAAACGAAATCGACTTCAAAGTCCTAATCTAAGGCACATCTAAACATCATCGAATCATAATTGATTATCTTAAATTCTGCACTGGGGAATATTCCTAGTAATATTCCTAATCATCTTAATTATCTTTAATTTAATGATTATTTGGCAATAAATAACATTTATCCTAAAGTTTGATTAATTGAATATTTTTATATTTAATTAATTAGATTTAATATTTGTCACTTAATTGTTTAATTAAATTTAATTCTATCTATTATTAATTGTATTATTTAATTTTGACAATAAATCAAAATCCCTATCTTTAATTGATTAAGTTCTTATTTAATTAATTAAAGTATGTTGTCATTATTTAATAATATAACTTTTAATAAAAGTTTGATAAAATAGTTAATTAACCCATAAATTAATTATTTTATTTCAAAAATCAGTTAAGTTGAGCAATAAATCACTTTATTATTAAATTAATTCATAATTAAAACATACACAATCATAAAAGCAGACAACTATCAATTATCAATTAAAGCTAAACTCTATTTTGAGTTAAAGCTTAGCTTTTGCATGTTTTTGTGAGTTAATTATCCTTTATTTAAAAATAACTCAAAAATCAACCTGAGTTATTTGAGTGATTTATGGCTTTTTCTCATGCACCTCCAAAGCCCTGGATTTCTATAAAAACAAGGCTCATCTCTTCATAATTCATCTCTCAATCATCTCATATTTTGCACAATCACGCTGGAGAATTGGAATTGAAGAATCAAAGCTCTTGCGAATCGACATCTTTGTGAGATCAATCTTATTTTTGCATTCATATTTCATATCATTGTTAGATTAGCATAGCATATCAGTTTTCAAATAGATTAATTTCATATCAGTTTTTCATTCATTCTTATTGCATAGAAAATTCAAAAAAAATATAGATTAATTGCATTCAATTTCATATCCATCTTTTGCATTCAAATCCTTCATTTAGGTGTCGTCTAGGTCACTAATCTCGATTACAATCTGAGAACATTAATCTCGCACCTATTAAAAGGTAGTAAATCGCTTGGTTAGATTAGATTTCAATTTTGCACAATTTTGATTATAGCTAACCTCTAATGTTTTACTGAAGTGTTGTGTCTACAGATCAGGTACAATTTTCACACACACAATATCATCAACAAATATCTTAGCAATCAAAATGTTATCATCAGATCCTCCTTTCATGTACAAATTATTGTTGAATCACTAGAATATAACACTTTCTACCAAAGATTTTGAAATAACTTACACTAGGTGTGTATCCAAACCATACCTCATAAGGTGTCTTATTTGTGTCTTTCTTTAGTTGAACTCAGTTTAGGACATATACTGTTGTGCTAACTGCCTCTCTCTAGTACATCTATGCAACATTTTTCTCAATCATCAATGTTCTAGCACAATCAACAATAGATCTGTTTCTTCTTTTAGTAATTTCATTCTGCTATGGTGTTCTAGGTGAAGAAACCTTCTTTTTTATACAATGCTCATTATAGAAGTTAGTGAATTCATTAGAAAGAAACTCACCTCCTCTATTGGACCTTAAGCATTTCAATTCTTTTCTGGTTTCTTTTTCAACTTTCTCCTTATACAATTTAAATAGTTTGAATGCCTCATATTTTTGTTTCAAGAACATAACTATCATCAATCTAGTATAGTCATCCACAAACAAAATAAAGTATCTATCACCATAATAACTTTGAGTTCTCATAGGATCACATAAGTTGGTGTGAACCAACTACAAAATTCCTTTAGATGAATAGTCCTTACTTTTAAAACTAGATTTTGTCATCTTTCCTTTCTGACATTGATGACACATAACATGATCAAGTTTGGTTAGACTAGGCAATCCCCTAACTTTTCTCTTTCTATTGATCTTAATCATTTTATCAAAATTTACATGACATAACCTCTTATGCCATAACCATGCATCTTTATTTTTCACCAGTAAACAAGAAGTCTCAGCATTTCAAGATAAAATAAATTACCTTTTGATTGTCCACCTGTTCCGACAAGCTTTCCATTTTCATCATATATTTTCACCTTCTTTCTTTCAAATGAAACCCGGTGACCTAAGTTATTCAACTATGCTACACTCAAAAAATTGTAATTAAGTCCTTTTACCCAGTATGCATTATCACATATAATTTTATCATTCAATAAAATAGATGCTTTTCATTTAATCATGCAAGGTGTGACATTTCCCATTTTCACTGATCCTCCATTATAATGCTCAAGATGATCAAACTTATTTTCATCACCAGTCATGTGATGTGTACAACCACTATCAATGATCCAAGTATCATTCTTACTAACTTTAGAAATAAGTGTTGTTTCTACATACCTTTCCTCCTCTTCTAAATCATCTTTCATTACACAAAACACCACCTCAATATCATCATCAGTGTCGGTGTCAGAGTCATCTTCTTCAACAAGGTAACATGGCATTTTTCCCTTTTCTTTGTGATCTCAGTTGTCTCTATTGTAGTGTCAATAGCCTCTGTTGTTTCTTCTTCCATAATTCTTGTCACCAGATCAGTCTCTATCTTTATCATCCTCTTTCTTGTTAGGACATCTAGCAGCAATATGGCTCACCTCTTTACAATTAAATCAAGCTAAAGGTAACTTTCCCTTATGTCTACCTTTACCTTCCCGTAGTCTCCGAGCCATAAGTATTTTAACCCCTTCAAGCTCATCATCAGTATTACTATTACTTTCATTCCTTATATTATGCTTACTGCTAGATTTACCAATCTTAAGAGTATACATAAAAGCAGACTCAACACTCAGTACAACACTATTGTCAAAATTATTAAGCTCAAAAGTTGTTAACTTTCCAATCATACTATCAAGAGAAAGAGTGCTATTAGGTGTAGACCTCATTTCATGAATAACATATATTCTGATTATATAAATAGGTAAAAAGGTTCTCAGTATGTTACTTGCCACTAAATCTTCATAAATGATACCACCAGCTCCTCAGATAGCATTAACTACCTCTTTGATTTAGTCTATGTACTTTGTAATATTCTCTCCTTCCTTCATCTTCATGTCATCACATCTGCCTCTCAAGCTTTTAGATCTGGCTCTCATCACATTCACATCACCACCATAAACTAGAGCAAGTTTATCCCACATTTCCTTTGTTGTAGTGCAATCCTTGACATCCTCAAATTCAGCATCTGACAGAGCACCAACAATCTCTATCATAGTAATATTATGTTCATGATGGTCTCTCAACTGATCAAGAGTCAAAGGACCAATAGTCAGTTGTAGGTAGCTGTTGTCAAGTAAATGTATAGAAGATTCTCCAATTCTAGATATATGAAGTCTCATCTGGCTTCTCCATGTACTAAAGTTGTCTTTGTTATGCTTCGACACTCCCCTTTTATACATCTTGTAATATTTATGCTCAAGTCCTTAAAAATTTCTTCCAAGAAACCAATATGCTTTGATAAAAATTGTTAAAATAACTGAGAGGGGTGGTGAATTAGTTAGATCAGTTATCCTACAGTCCCAAATACAAAGATGTACCTTATAAAACAATTCCAACAAATTATGTAGCTCAGTAACATAAAATATCAATCTGTCTGTCCAGTTTACTGATTACCAGTAATTATCCAAATGTGATCACCAACTAAATCAATTATGCAGTATGTAAAGTATGATAGAAAAAACAATCATAAAAAATAACACATAAGACAATGATTTAACATGGAAAACCTGCTAAGGGAAAAACCACCTAGGACCGGTAACCAAAAATAATTCACTCTTCTGAAGTGAGCTCGATGAAGAGCCAACCCTGTTAAAGAATGCAATACTCACTATTATGTATGACCTGGTTAGAGGAATGATCACTAAAAATTAACTTTTGACCAGAATTCACTATGGGGTCAACAAGATAACACTTTACATTCAATGAATGTCATAGGGTAGAACATAAGACTATTAAGTCCAATCGGTTAAGAGATTTTATGAATCAATGGTTAAACTGATACAATACTGATTTGATTCAAATAAAACTCAATTGCAAATATTTAGATCTATGCTAAGCCCATACAAAAATCCTCTAATCATTAATCAATTCACTTCCTCAATATTTCTCAACTTACTTTCACTTGGTAAATAGTTCTCTTACGCTCGGTAATGTCTGCAGTCTCAGTTCTTTCATTAACCAGTTTGATCAGAGATTCATGAATAAAGTCTTCACATGAAATCTCTCTAGTCTTCTTCTTTCGGCCATGTTTCAATAATGAGACTCATATATCTTATATAGACAAGTAAACCATTTTCATAAAAGCCATTAGATGTTGCCACTTATTCTCATTCTTTCATTTTTCCTCTTAAACCTTCCTTGGCAAATGTGTCATTAACACATTTCAATCTCATCCTTTAGATCTTCTTCAAATTTTGTCAGTCATGGATCTAAAATTTTGTCAGTCATGGATCTCATAAAAAACTTCATCCTTAATCTCATAATCATAACAATTTCTACATCATCAAATTCAGTCAGTTGTTCTTAGCATTTAATGTTTTCATCCATACTCAGTTCATATAGAAATGTGTCGGTGATAACTAGTTAAACAAGCTTGGTTAACACTGTCAATCAGTATACACTGCACTGGCTTGGTGTATATAGAAATCTTCAATTATCAACCACATTAACATGTTCAATTTCAAATCTCTTCTTAATAGTAGATTAATATAACATACTCAAGTGAACAATATAAAGCCATAGACTCGTCAATAAGTTACCCAATGTTTTCCTTATCCCTATCTCTCATATCCATATTTTCCTCATGTAGATATCTCAATTCTTCATCTTTTCTTCCTTCTACAGATGTTTAGATGTTTGTAACTAACATGATAAGTAATGTCAAAACTAGTTGACATCAATGAAAACATATCAACTGATTTAATCATCTTACATATCATTTTAGTAGCTCGGTGATTTTTAATCACTGTTCCTTTAGTTCATTCAGATATTCAATCAGTTGTAGTTCATCACATTATACATTACTAAATTTTGGGAAAAAGTTCCAAAAGTAGAAAAATATACATATTAGTAATGAACCAAAATTTAAAGTGTTGGTATTTTATTTCTTGATGATATTCATGTTGTCATAAAAATAATTCAATTATATCTCACATAGATCTACCTTTATATCTTTCTTGACAATCTCGTAGGCTATATCCATAGCTCCACAAGATATGTTGTCTACTCGAGATGACTGGAAGATTCAGTAGGATATCACATTACACAAAAATCTTAACTTGGGATCATCAATGATATACAATTTGAGACCTCGTCCATCCTATTTATCTTGAGTTAGTGACCCAATGTGTTCTTCTCATTTTTCTTGTGTTCTCTCAGTCTATCATTGATTGGATAACTAGTAAAAATATGTAGCACATCTTTTGTGATCTTTACAAGTGCATCGAGCCACATGAACTAATTGTTTACTTGGATCAATACAATTCTCATCCATTATTATTTAAACATAGTCGGTATATGCATGGCATGGACAAAACCCTTGGTTTCTAGATGAATTTGTTCATCTTTTAGTTTCCCATTTTCACACTGATTTGGGTAGGATGTATCTATTTCAGGTTGAAAAATCTACTCTATCTTGCAATGAATGAAGCCACAAATGTCTTCAATAAGAATTAATCTCAGAGGGATCAAAGATAAGGCTTCTATTTTATTAGTTTTAGCTACTATAGCTAGTGGTAGCTTTTATTTGGGATTGACTAGATCAATCTGCTCCCTGATAATAGGATCTTGAACTTTAGGCTCCACTACTTCACAAAAATAAACACTTGACATGTATGGTATCATTTGAATATCAAACCATTTACTCTTTCATAGCTTGGGAACACACTAGTAATTACTTGATTCAACTTGCTTGTGCTTAGATCTACTTGATAAATCACTCAAATGCTCTTATAAGACTCATATCTACAAAGGTCTCAATTGTTCTAAAAAATGTAAGGTAAAAAATGCAATGACAAAAGGTTTATTTAGAATTTTTTCTTATTTAGCGTCTCCAACGACTATAATTTTAGCATTAAATATTTTTATGAGTTCCCTTTTCACTGATTACCAAATATACTTCCCTTTTATTGAATGGAATAAAATAACATAGTCTTCTCACCAATTAAAACATGGAATGTCAACTTCACAACATATATCCAATTGCATCTAGATATCCTAATATGGATCTTTGCACAACTTTTAGGAGCCGATTTAAGATTGAATTTAAGTTCACAATTCATAAACATACCTTTGACCAATTAGATGAAGATAGGTTCTCTTGATCAATAGTATGAGGTTCTATCAATTGCTCCAAGTTTAGTTCCATTATCTTGAGACTTTCTTCTCCATGTTCCATTCATCTGATCTCTTATCTTTTCAACATTTACTTGAATAGTTTCACTCATTTATTCCTTGGTTGGGGCTTTGCCTCAGTACCTACAGTCTTTGGCTAAGTGACTGGCCTTATGAAAATGAAAGCATGTCATTCTATTATTTCTCCATGACCTTCTATTGTTCCTTTCATGCATCAAAATGCAATTTTTAGCAATGTGTCCAAATATCCAACATGATGTACATGAAATTATTGTATTGTAGTCCCATGGTATATTTGAACCTTATCAATTTTTTATAGTATTATGTTGGTTTAGTACCCATTTCACATTCTTCCTTTGTCACCTGCATTCTTTAGATTGGTGACCATATCTATTACAATTATGGTAGTAATCATTGAAGTTTGGCTTCCTTTAATTGTTAGAAATCCTTTGTCTACACTCAAATTATTTATGACCAGACTTATTGCAATTGTAACAATAACCATTAAACTTAGGATTGCTAGGTGGATTACCTCTTTTTCTCCTATATACATTAATTTTATGACCCAAATTCCCATAGTGATAATGAGTAGGATTCTTTGTCTTTGGTGGGACATAAGTATTTCAATTTGTTTCTTGATTTGAGGACTCTCCCTTCGCAATAGTATTGTTCTAATTAAACCCAAGTCCAGTGGTATCTCTTGGTTGTCTCTGACCTCTTAGTTGTTCATCCAGTATTCTTAGTGTTTCTTCATTCCTTTTCAAAACTTCATTTGCATTCTTTTTAGATTTCAATTCATTCCTTAGATGTTCATTCGAGTAATATCTTAAACTATCTTTACAATCTCTTGATTACCACAGACTAGATGATCTGTCATATTATTGTGATTTTGTGTAGACCTTTATATCTCCACATCTTTGTCATTCAGCCTTGCACTCATTTGTCTTCTCTCATCTTCAACCATTATTTTATCATCTTCATTTTTTCTCTTTTGTTCAAGGACTTTACACATTCTTACCGATTGAGCTTCTTGTTCTCTTTTTAGTGCTTTTACTTGATTAGTTAGGTTTTTGTTCTTTTCAATCAGTTCTAATATGGAACCTTCAGATTCATAAAAAAAAATTCCCTCTGATTTTTCTTCAAGTTCTTCAACTTGATCTTGTGTATCTTTCAGTTGATGGGCTAGCTCCTTTCTCTTGATAAGTGAATGCTTAAATTTCCTTCTAAGTTCATCAATCTATTCATTTCCAAACCTCGATTCCATGTTCATATTATCGATCACCTTTTCATACCTATAGCTTTCCATCTCCTCAAATATTTCCTCTTAAGTGGTTAAACTTCTGAACAAGAGACCTTTCTCTAATACCAATTGTTGGATTAATCATGGAAAGTTAAGTAATGACAAGGGAGGGGAGAATTAGTACCTCAAAATCTTTTATAGAAGTACTAAATTTATAACAATTCACTAAATAGAATACTTTTCATACATCAACATAAACATATAAATCTATTTTGGTTGATGAGAAATCCTTGGATTTGCTTCATTCCACTTATGCCCGCATTCTAGTGGATTTGGATACTTCTAATGGATTGCCTGCAATGATCAAACTCTCTACCCATAATGGTAGAAGATGCATCCAACATTTGGATTATGAAGGCCTCCCCTTCCAATGCCGAAAATGCTTCAAGAGTGGTCAGGTTTTCGGTCTTTTTGATCTTTAGAAATTTAATAAGTCTTCCTCATGGTGGCAGGGTGTTTCTTCTCAGGATGGCTCTTCTGAGCACTATACATTGGAGAAGTCCTCTCCCCTAAGATTTTTGCAGGTGGTTGGATAGGTTCCTACCCCTTCTCCTCTTCCTGGTCCCATTCCTCATTCTAGATCCATTGTGGCTATGTTGGAATGTGTAGAAATTCCTTCGGTTCTATCTGGGGAGCCCCCCCTTTCAGCTGGTACCAAGCCTCTTTATATCTCTCTTGTAGGATTAGCTACTAGTTCTGCCCCTGTTGGTCTTTTTTCTATATCTATCCCTCTCTCTGGCTCTTTCTCTCAGAGAGCTAGGTTATGTTTGAGTGTTGTTCCCTCTAGGGGGTTTGCTTTTGGTATCTTTGACTCATTGGATTGATAGAATGTTGCTTCTCTGGTAGAAGATGGTTGGTCCAAGGTTAAAGGAAAAAATTCCAAACAAACGCCACCATCTTTTGAAATGTCCCTTCGGTCCCATCAGAAGGGAGCCAAAAAAAATCCTAATTCTAGTCTTTCTTTTGGTTGGGTTTTTCTCAGCACTCTGCTTGCGTTTGGTCTATTCTAGGTATTGGGTGACTCTTGTTTCACCCTAGCCTTGGTTTAGACCTATTCCATATTGTGAGATTTTATTGTCTATCTATATGTTTTTCATGTAAAGGGTTTTAGGCCCATTCAAAACCTATTTTCCATAATAAAAATCATAAACATATAAATCAAAATCATAAAACACAATTCATAACATGATGATTTTGGTATCATAGAAATCCTTGGTCACAGGAAAAACCTGCGGTGGGGATGACAGCCATAAAACTTCACTACTAGAGTAAAACATTTTCTCTATTAGAGATACAAAGTTTATCTATTTATGATAGCTTATCTAGTTAAGAGTATTTACCCTATTAAGAGTATAAAGACTTATTCAATCTACCAACTAAAATATTTTACAACTCTAATCTAAGAGATGCACCCTATGAAAGGATTTACAATTTAAGAAAATTAGGTCCTACTTGGTTAAGAGCTTTTACAATTCTGATTACATAATTAATTACTACATAAATATCTATAATGTGTGCATCTACATACTCTTATTAGACTACATATGCTCAATAAAATTTTACCTCATACTATACTTCACTCACAATTCCACTTCAGTATTCAGTAGATTCAACTCTGAATCGCATTGACACTTCCAATCTTAATTCTTTGTTACTTGGTAGCTTGTCTTCTCATCACCTTCTCTATGTAACTTCTCCTCTCTTGCACATTCATCTATGATCTTCACATACAGAGTCTTTTATACTTGATCTAGAAGTGGTGGAAATATTTTAGAATCTTCTCCTTAAGTAGTGCTAGCATTGGTTAAATCTCCAATGGATTTATTACATGTAATTTCCATTGGTGGATATCACCTTGTAATCATGTATAATCATCATGTTTAAATATAGATAGTGCATTATCCAAAAATATCCATGAGATTTGTAAAAAAATTTATGTTCAGCGTATAGATTCAATGTATTTGTAAAATCTTCTTATATCAACCTGTGTTACTTGGTAATACATTTTTTTTCACTCGGTGACATGGATACTCTCTTCTTGATAACTACTATAACTCAGTAACTATTCAATGGTTAGTGGTTGCCCTGCCTTGCTCAGTGCCTATTCCTTATGTCCCTTTACTGAAATGTCTTTCTCTTTACTTCCTTTTACCGACTAGCTTATTTTCTTTACCGACTTGACTATCCTCATTTACCGAATGAATTTGAAAACCATTATGACTTTATCAAAACTAATGAAAACAAAATAACTCTATGGGAGTATCCCAAAATTCCAATTTTTGACCTCTTTGGTTTGATTTGGAGGGAAGATATTGTGATATTGCTATTAGGATTCAACTGTGTAGTTTTTGAGTCAAACTCATTGACCCATGTTTCATGAGTAGTGGTTCACACAAACCCATCTCTCATGAGAATGAATGGAACACTTAGCACTCATTGGATCTAGGTGATGCTCACAGAGGTGAAGCACCGAGACTTCTTGGGAGGTCACCCATCCCAGTACTACTCTAGGGAAGATATTGTTTTCTTAGTTTTCTTGGAAGGTGTTGTTGTGCTAGGGGGATGGAGGATGGGTTTTGATCCTAATAAATTTGAGTTGGTGACATTTGTGCTCCTCAGGGTTATTTTTTATTTTTTTCAATTATTTTTGGTTGGGGGATTCTTCTAATTTTGTTAATAAGTATGATCATACAAATGAAGATGGAACCCTGTTTTCAAAGGATGTCAATTTTTGGATGTGGGATTTTGTTTCTTTTCCCTTATTTTCTTTAGAATATACTCTTTTTGAGGTTTATTTTTTTCTTATGGAGGTCAAGAATATGGTCATTGGAAATGTTGGGATCTCACTTCCAACATGCTTCCTTTCACATCAAAATTATTTTTATAAAAATTATTATCACCTCAAAAGGACCAAGACACATGGAAACATTTCGATCCATTAAGATAATGAGTTATATCTTCTTATTTTATCTAACACTTACACAATTTTAAAATGTAGAAGAAATTCATACCATCATGGACCACGCTAGGTTATTTCTATTTCATATTTTTATCATTCTCAAAGCTAACATTAAAAAGCAATCCAATCCATCATGGTCATCATAAGATGCATAATTTTTAACTAATTGATATACATTTTATGAACAAGGACCTACCACATTGAGTGCACTATAAAAAATAATTCCTAAAACAAATTGATAGATCTAATTTTAGCAATAGTCACATGTGCATACACCTTACACAATTAATTCCTTGATAATTTTAGTCTACATTTATATGCGACCATGTGATACCATAATACACATCAACAATGTCCAATTATGTGGCTTGAGGTGTGCCAATAATTTATGTCTTATGATCAAATGTTGAAAATAAGAATTAGATACTTAGTGCCACCATTGAGAGTAGGAAGGGACCACAACACAAGCCAACTTTTAGAAGACTCATCAAGGCAATGGATGGAGATGGTGCTAGAGGAAATTCAAATTTGCACTTGGGTAGGATTTCTCCTATAGATGTTGTGGGTGCCTCTACAAATGCTACAACATATGGTGTGGAGATTCCTACTGACTCGGGCTCAGATGATAAAATGAACGTGGATGGGGTCCCACACGAGAAGCTCAAATACCCTAGCAAAGAGGATTTTTGGGAGGATGGTCAACCCCCTTACTAGCCACAAAATGGTAAGCCCTCAGGTTTCTCTAATTAAGCCTCATTCTGTGCTTAGGATGTGGCCTCCCCTTTCAAACCCTAGTCCACCTTGTTTGCGGTCAAACCCATAGGTAAATCCTATTTTCATGATATCAAGGACCTATCTGATAAGGGGAAGGGGAAATGTGTTATTGTTGTTCTTGATGAGCTAGTTGATCATAACATCATCATAATGGCTCTCACACTAGTTGGGAAATTTTTTGGGGCTAGGCCTAATATTGATGTCAATAGAGATTCTGTAAAGAAAAAATGGAATCTTAAGGGCCATGTGGGTATTACTGCCATGGATAAGGGTTTCTTATCCTTTGAATTCTCTTTTCAAGAAGATTTTTATAGGATTCTCTATGCCGAGAATTAGACTATTGGTAAGGCCACTCTTCCTATATAGAAATGGTCTCCCAACTTGGATTTGAATGACTCCTTTTTTGTCTAGGCCCTGGTGTGGGTTCAGTTACCTGAACTCCCTCTAGATTTTTGGTTTGAGGATGTCTTTAATAGGATCTCTAGGTCTTTTGAGGAAATCTATTCAATTGACCCTGTTATAGTGGCAAGAAGTAGGCTAATCTATGGTACAATCTATATTAGGGTTGAACAAGGTAAAGATAAGTAGGAGATATTTTCTACAACAAGTCAAATTGGGATATTGCTATCAGGATTCAACTGTGTAGTTTTTTGAGTCAAACTCATTGACCCATGTTTCATGAGTAGTGGTTCACACAAACCCATCTCTCATGAGAATGAATGGAACCCTTAGCACTAATTGGATCTAGGTGATGCTCACAGAGGTGAAGCACTGGGACTTCCTGGGAGGTCACCCATCCTAGTACTACTCTAGCTTGAGCGTGCTTAACTATGTAGTTTCCTCCATGGTTAAACCTACTCTACTTGCAACCCCATTTGCAAAACCTTCACCAAGTGTTGTCCTTTATGAATCACTCATTAGACAACCCCATAAGCTCATCAATTGATAAGTAGGAGATATTTTGCACAACAAGTCAAATTGTGATATTGCTATCAGGATTCAACTATGTAGTTTATTGAGTCAAACTCATTGACTCATGTTTCATGAGTAGTAATCAGATGGGTGACCTCCTGGGAAGTCCTAGTGCTTCACCTCTATGAGCATCACCTAGATCCAATGATTGCTAAGTGTTCCATTCATTCTCATGAGATATGGGTTTGTGTGAACCACTACTCATGAAATAAGTGTCAATGAGTTTGACTCAAAAAACTACACAGTTGAATCCTGATAGCAATATCACAAGGTAAAGATATGTCAGAGATTATTGAGATTCATTAAAATTTAGGGAAGAGAGTGCAAAAGTTAGACTATGAAAGTGTCTTTTTCTTTCTTCCACTGCAAGAAGGTAGGTCATTTGGACAAGGCTTGCTCGGAGTTCACGGTTAAGGAAAAATCTAGAAAATCCCAAAAGAAAGCCTGGAAGAAAAAGGAAACGACAAGTCTATCTGAGGAAGTACATGTTAATAAGGGTTTTGACCCTCACCAGAAGGAAACTGTGGTGACGATTCCTTTGCTGAATGTTCCTGAGCAGACCATAGTATAGGATAACACTGAGGGCATCCCTTCTTTGAATGACCATGAGAAGGCTATAGCAATGGATAATGATGGGATTTTCCCTTCTTGGGAGAAGTATGTTGAAGTTGTATGTAGGGCTTCTACCTATTTACTTCCTAAGAAGGATGTTGATAAAGAATAGAGGTTTCTAGAAGGGGGAGATGCTAATATTGATTGTATCTCTCCTGTTCTGGACTCTTGCAAGATACATAGTGTGAAGGAAGGATAATTTATCCCTAGTCTTTTAGGATTTAATACCCCATCTAGTGCTCCTTTCCAAGATGGACAAGGATGTAATACCCTTATACCCTCCCCTATTAAGAGGATTTCGGTCTCTAGTGAAAACCCTAGCTCTCCTGAATGGTTTTCTAAGATGGAGGAGTTGTTCAAATCTGTCTCTCTTGGATAGCTTTCTAAGATGGAGGAGTTTTTCAATAAATTAAAGGAAGGGATGGTAGATGGAGGATGCATTTTGGTTTCAAAGAAAGGAAATACAAATAACAATAGGGACCCATCTCTTGTCTTGCCAGTTGCAATAGGAAGTTAAAAAAAAGATGATGTGGGAGGTAAACCCAAAACACCAGGTAGGAAGCAAGCTAGCGAGATTAGAGAAGAAGAAGAAAGTAAGAATATTGTGGATGGGACTCAACTTACCTTCCTCAAATATTTTTCCTCAAAGAAGAAATGAAGATTCTCTCTTGGAACATTCATGGTCTGAATGGGCCACATAAGAAAGACATTATCAAGAATATGATTAGGGATCATAGACTGGTATTTTGATGATTCGTGAAACTAAGATGAATAAAGATAAGGTAGAAAGTCTCAAAATCTTGAAGACCATGGAGGTTGTTGGATCTAGTTTCGATGGGGCTTTTGGTGGCCTTGCTATTTTTTGGAACTCTTCTATCGTCAAAGGGGAAGTCATACACAAGGAAGGTAATTTTCTATTTATGAAATTCATGAGTAATCATTACAATGATAGTTGGTTAATTCTAAATGTTTATGCTCCTAATTCTTAAAAGGCTAGATCCAAGTAATGGGAGAGGATTAGGACTATTAATTCTAGCTTCAAGTTTTCTAGAGGGATTATCATGGGAGACTTTAACCCTCCTGTTAAAGAAGGGGAAATGCTTGGAAGGAGTATTCCAGATCCGAAAAGCATAATGGAGCTTATGGACTTCATCAATAATCAGGCCCTCTTTGACCTAGATCTCCATGGGATAGATTTTACATAGTCTAATAGAAGAACATGTAATGATTGTATTCAAGTACATCTTGATCATGCCCTCATTACCCTTTATTGGATCCATATATTTTCTTGTACTCTTTTAGATCTGGCTAGAATTGGTTTGAACCATTCCCCCATTTCACATATCCTTAATCCCCTCATTAAAAAGAGATGTTTTCCCCTTAGATTTGAAAAAACATGGAATACCCACCCAGATATGAGAAAGAAGTTAAAGGAATGGTAGGATATTCATATTAATGGCTCTACCATGTTTAGAATAGCTAAAAAAATTAGGAATGTTAAGAATAACATCAAGCTTTGGAACATGAATGAGTTTGGAAATATCTTTTCTTGCAAAGCTGAGATTCTTATGGACCTTAATAACATTCAAAGGGAGATTTAGAAGTTTAGATATGATCTTGATCATCCCTAAAAAGAGAAATCCTTACTTTTTGAATATCATAATATGATTGGCAAGGAGGAATCATACTAGAAACAAAGGTCTAGATCTATTTGGCTTAAAGAAGGGGACAAAAATACAAGGTTCTTCCATCTTACCACCATGAAGCATAGAGCTACTAATAGAATTGACAAACTCAAATGGAAGGATCGGATTCTTACAGAGGACAAGGACATCACCAATGAAGCTATTTCCTTCTTCTCCACCCTCTTATCTAAAGATCATCACCTCTCTACAAATGACCAAGCCATGATTTTGGGTAAAGATTATTTTTGAAGACCAAAATAAAGCTCTATGTCCTATCCCTAAGTAGGTGGAAGTTTTTAAAGCTGTGAAATATATATCAAGGGACAAAGGGCCTAGACCTAATGGATTTCCCATGTTCTTTTTTCACATTTACTGTGACATTGTTAAGGGGGATGTGATCAAAGTTGTTCAGGAATTATTAGGTTCGAAGAACATTCTAAAGGAGCTCAATGATACCTTCTTGGTTCTCATCCCCAAAATTTCTATTGCAGAGGATATGGAGAACTTTAGACCAATCAACTTATGAAACTCTTTTTACAAGATCATTTCCAAGGTGCTTACTTTGAGACTTTTCAAGTTGCTCCCCTTGCTCATCTCGCATAAGAAATTTGGTTGTCATTGGGAGATAGATTCTAGACTCCATCATTACTATTCATGAGGTCATACACTCCCTTGTTTCGGCCAACAAATAATGGTTATTCCTTAAACTCTATCTCTCCAAAGCTTAGGATCGGGTGGACTAGCAACTTTTGTTGAAGATTTTGTAATCTTTTCACTTCAATCATGGCACTTGGAGAATTATCCACAAATTGGTCTCCTCCCCCTCTATGGTGATGTTGATCAATGGCTCCCCTTCATCTTTCTTCAAACCTTCCAGAGGCCTCAGACAGGGTGACCCCCTTTCCCATGTCCTCTTTATTATTCTGGTTAAGTGCCTTGGAAGACTTATTTCAGACAAGAATGCTTCTAGATATTTGCATGGAATTAATCCTTCCTCATGAAATTCAAAATTATCTCATCAAAAATTCATTGTTGACACTATTTCTAGGGGAGAGGCCTCGATCAAAGAAGCTAGAGTAATGAAAAGTTTGTTGAATAGCTACTCAAATGCAAAAACACAACTTATCAACTGGAACAAGGGCTATGTTTATTTTATTAACACTCCCCTTGAAATGAAAAGAAGGATTGCAAAGACCTTGGCCTATGGTATGGATCTCCTTCCTTCAACCTATTTGGGTCTTCCTTTGGGTTTGAAACCTCATGATTCCTTTTGGAATAGTTTAATTGATAGATTCAATAGGAACTTGGCTGGTTGGAAGGGTGTGATGATTAGCCAGGCTGGGAAGATACAAATTTTTAACTCTACTCTTCAAAACTTTCCTACCTATGCTTTGAGACTCTTCTTGATTCCCTCAAAATTTGAAGATGTTATGGAGAAAATTCAGAAAAGATTTCTTTGTTCTGGAACAAAAAACCACAAGACACTTCCTCTTATTTCTTGGGATAGAGTCTTCATACCGAAGGGTCAAGGTGGCCTTGGTCTCAAGAGTATAAGGGTCTTTAATAAGGCTCTTCAAGCCAAACAAGCATGGCATATTTTTTATGATACTAGAGACCGGTGTGATATAATTGTAGCTAAATACCTCCACTCCAACAATTCTATGAAAAATCTATTATTCAAAAATGATATTCCTAAAGGCTCCTTTATTTGGAATGGTCTCCTCAAGGCCAGAGATATTTCTTCCTCTCATGCCAAATGGAAAGTGGGAAATGGAGATTCTATAAAATTTTGTAATGACAACTAGCTCCATTTCAGAATCCTATCTAATGTGGATCACTTCAATATATGGAAGGATGTTTTCTTACTACACTTTGGGATTGAATTCTGTAACTATAGATTTGGTAATGATTAGGTGGACCTTTCTTATTTGTCACCAAATCTAGAACCCCTCATGAGGTCTCTCTCAACTCTATCATTATCTCAATCCCTAGGTGTTTTTATTTGGGAAGATCCTTCTACTTGGAAATTCTTGGTCACCTTGACCTTTTTGGATCCTCTCAATCCTTTCCCTTCCCCATTCCAGGCTAAAGATTGGTTTCCTAGTTTAATCACTAAAATAAATATCTTTTGACTTCTACTGTAAAACCATATTCTAACCTTTGACAACCTTGTCAAGAGGGGCATTCCTATTCCCAATATGTGTGTCCTTTGGAAATCTGATTCAGAGATATGCAACATCTATATATCTAATGTCTCTTTGTGGTGGATGTTTGGTTTTCCCTCCTCTCCTCTTTTTGCTAGGTCTAGGTGTTCCCTTTGATCAACCTTGATTATTTTTCCCAATGGGATCCTCCATTCTCTTCCTCTCCTAATTTTAGAAAAATCTGGTCCTGGGTGTTTCCTCATCTCTTCTAGGGCATCTGGAAGGAGCACAACAATAGAATTTTTAGAGACTTACACACTCCTTCCAAAGTAGTTTCTTCTAAAATTCTTCATGGTCTTTTAAAAAATTTCTCTATTTGCAGTGGTTCTAATGGTTTTTCAGCTAATTGGCTTGACCTCCTTTCAAATCAAGTTCATTTAAGAAGGAATAATTGTACCTAGATTTCTCCCCACATGGGGTCACATAAGGCTAATTTTGATAGGGTGGCCAAGGAAAACCCTGGCTTGGATGGAAGTGGAGTTATTAGGAATCACCATGGTGCCTATGTTTTCATTATTTCTCTTCCCCTTGGCACCCAAACAAATAATTATATTGAAGTCATGGCTTCTCTCCAAGTTACCAAGCTGGCTCAGGATTTGGGGATAAACTACTTATTGCTCAAAGGTGACTCTAATAATATTATTAGGTGTTTGAATAGTTCCTCCCCTTCATGGACTATCAAAAACATAATGGAGACCCAAAGCATTCTAAATACCTTTGAGAAGGTCCATATTTCTCACCTATTTAGGGAATCGAACCAAGTGGTTGACACCCTATCCAACGTGGTAGTCAGGAAGAAAGGTATTGTGAGGTGGCATAATGGAAAGGACATCCCATAGGAGGTGAAGGCTCTAGTCTCATGGGACTGTATTCATCAAAAGGAAGGAGATATATGTGATAATTATGACAATTAAATCACATTTTCAAAAAAAAATTCAAGCACAGGAAGTAAGGTGATTTGATGACGCATAATTATGAGGCATTCATTCGTACCCTTTCTGGGGTTTTAGGAAAACCAAATATTTATACCTTTGTTTTTAGTTTCATTTTAAGTTTCAAATAAATTCCAAGAGTAATATCAGTGCCCCTATTATCTTTTGGCTCTGAATCTTTCTGAAGCGCAACACTTGTGTTATGTAGAATCACACCATGGGTACCCAGAGAATCAGGAGAGATCCCACCAACTGTTAAAAATGGAAGAAAAGAATCATTGTTTGGGATATTCTGCATAAGGCTGGTATTACTCCTTTCATTAAGAGATTTCATGGTGGTAATCAGGAAGTCACTAATTTGTTTCTCAAGAATTGGAATTAGGGAAGCGTTGAAATTAATGGGTTTTGGTTTATGGTAACAGAATAAATAATTTCTATGATTACTGGTATTCCTATTATTGGGAAAATGTTTTACAGAGATCGCATGAGCTTGGACCTTGTGGTGAATGATTTCCTCAGGGATCCAAAGGAGAAAGAGACTCTCACAAAGATGGAAAGTTACTACCATCCTGAGGGCATCAAGAAAATTTTGAGTTGAATGCTTCGGGCTATTATCTACAACATCATGTTGGATTCTAGATTTTCCAAAATTCACACTTACCACTTTGCCCTGCTCAATGTTTTGAGACATAGTGGCAAAATCAACAAAGGAGATTAAGTGGAAAAATTTGATGGATGGAATTAAAATGGTTTTTTCATCTATTTAAGAGACTAGGATTTCATGATGAAATCATGTTAGAAGAAGGAGACTATAGAAGATATCACGTGAACAAGATTCATGCATGCCTGATTAGACTGGTTAAGGAGAACTGAACTATAGAGATTACCGAGCGTCAGTAAGCTATTACCAAGTGACAGTAAGTTACTAAATATTGATTGAAACATAATTGAAATATTGATCAGAGGATTTTAATGAGCTTAACATAGATCTGATATTCTGTAATTGAAGTTTTGTTGTAATCAGATCAACTGCTGTTATATTTTAAGCATTGTAAACAGAGAAATCTCTTAATAGAGTGGAATAGAAAGTATTGTAATGTCATTTATAGAGTGTACATTTGTTATCCTGTCAACCCCACAGTGAATGCTAGTTGGACAATAATGTTGGTCTAAAATACTCTAACAAGGTCACACCTCATAGTGTGTTTTTAACCTTTATTAGGGTTGGGTCTTCACTGACCTCACTTCAGAAGAGTGAACAATTTTTGCGTTCCCAGTCCCAGGTGGTTTTTCCCTTCACAAGGTTTCCATGTTAAATCTCTTATGTTATGTGTTGATTATGATGATTGTTTGATTCATAGTTAGCATGTTGCATATTGGATTTGATCAGTCATCATTATATGTTATTAATTGGTAATCGATAAAAGCAAGGACATAATACTATTTTAGTTTACCGAGCTATAGAAGTTTTACTAAATTTTTTTGGATATACATTTTGTGATTGGGACTATGGATAACTGGTTCACCCCCCTCTCAGTTATTCTAACAATTGGTATTAGAGCATTGGTTGCTTGGAATAGAGTTTTAAGGACTTTAGAACAAAGATTTCAAAATGCATAAGAGGGAAGTGCCAAAGCTGAACAAAGATAACATCATAATATGGAAAAGCTGAATGAAGCTGCATGTATCTGGAATTGGGAATTATGCCCTAACACTAATGGAGAATGGCTACATTGCATTGCCCAATGGTCCCTTGACCCTTGATCAACTGAGAGATAGGCATGAACATAATGTTACTATGATGGAGATTGTTGCTACCTGTACTAATGCCGAATTTGAAGATATTAAAAATTGCACTATTGCTAAAGATAACTGCGATAAAGTTTCTCAAGTTTATAGTGGTGATGTGAATGTCAAAAGAGCCAGAGCTGAAAGCTTAATGGGTAGATTTGATGATATGAAGATGAAGGAAGGTGAAAATATTGTACAGTATACAAATAGACTAAAAGAGGTAGTACATGCTATTAGAGCATCTGATGGTGTTATTGATGAAGAGACAGTGATAAGAAAAGTTCTCAGAACCTTATTGTTGGTTTATGCAATCAGAATATCTACAATTCATGAAACAAGGTCTGCATCTGGTAACAACCTTACTCTTGATAATCTAATTGGTAATCTTACAACCTTTCAACTGATTAATTTTGATAATAGTGTTGTACTGTCTATTGAATCTACTTTTATGTCTTCTTTGAAGATTGGTAAGTCTAGTACCAGAAATAAGAATGATGATAGTGATAGCAATACTAATGATGAGCTTGATGAACTTGAAGCTCTTATGGCCACAAGATTACCTAAAGGTAAAGGAAGGTATAGAGGTAAATTACCTTTAGCATGCTTTAATTGTAAATAGGTTGGTCATATTGCTGCTATATGCCCACACATGAAAGATGATGATAGAAACAAAGACTGATCTGGTGAAGGAAGCTATGGGAGAAGAGGCAATAGAAGTTATCAACACTACAATAGAGACAACTAAGACAATAATGATAAAGGAAAAAAGGTGTGCTACATTGCAGAAGAAGATGTCACTGATACCAACACTGATGAAGATGTGGAGGTAGTATTTGTTGTAATGAAGGATGAATCAAAATAGGATGAAAGGTATGTAGATACAAAACTTATCTCTAAGGTCAATAATAATGATACATGGATTATAGATAGTGGCTATACACATCACATGACTGGTGATGAAGAGAAATTTGATCATCTTGAAGAAGACAATGGAGGATCTATTAGAATGGGTAATGACGCACCCTGTATGGTTAGAGGAAAAGGATCCCTAATGATAAATGATAAAATTAGATGTGATAATTCTTATTGGGTAAAAGGTGTAAACTATAATTTGCTAAGTGTGGTACAACTGAACAATTTAGGCCACTGAGTTTCTTTTAAGAGCAATAAAGTGAAGATATATGATGATGGAGGAAGACTTATTGGATCTGAAACATAATCAAGAGGTAATTTATTCTATCTTGATAATGATCAATCTTCTTGTTTAATTATGAAAGATGAAGATGCATGGTTGTGGCATAAGAGGTTATGTCATGTGAATTTTGATAACATGATTAAGATCAGTAAAAAGAAAAATGTTAGATGTCTTCCTAACTTATATAAGCCTGATCATGTTATGTGTCATGAATGTCAAAAAGGTAAAATGACAAAATCTAGTTTCAAAAGGAAACAATATTCAACAAAGAAATTACTTGAGTTAGTGCATACTGACCTATGTGGTCCTATGAGAACTCAAAGTTAATATGGAGATAGATACTTTATTTTTTTTGTTGATGATTATACTAGATTAATGACAGTCATGTTCTTGAAGGAAAAATTAGAGGCATTTAAGGTGTTCAAGTGGTATAAAGAAAAAGTTGAGAAAGAGACTAGTAAAGAATTGAAATGCTTAAGATCTGACTAAGGTGGTGAATTTATTTCTGATGAATTTACTAAATTTTGTAATGAGCATGGTATTAAAAGATAGGTCTCTACACCAAGCACACCACAGCAAAATGGAATAGCTGAAAGGAGGAATAGGTCAATCGTTGACTATGCAAGGACAATGATGTTACAAAAGAATGTTGCTCAGACATATTGGAGGGAATTTGTCAGCACAACTATTTATGTTTTGAATCAAGTACAACTGAAGGACACTAATAAGAAACCCTATGAGTTATGGTTTGGTCACAAACCCATTGTAAGTTATTTCAGGATTTTTGGAAGTAAATGCTTTATTCTGAAAGATGAAAGAAATGGGAAGTTTGACTGAAAAGGTGATGAAGGGATATTTCTAGGATATTCTACTAAAAGTAAAGCATACAAGTGTCTTAACAAGGTAACTAATAAAATGATTGAGAGTACTAATGTTTGAGTTGATGAGTTTGATGATAAGAATGCAGAGGAAAGAAAAAGGAACTAGAAGACTATGGTAGATTTAGTTACATTGAACAACTAGAGTACCTATCGACGTAGAAGATAGTGACAACCAGTCCACAGGAAAACAATACTGAGGAATAGGAAAAAGAAACTGACAAGCAAGAAGCATCCATTGAGCAAGCAAATGAACCTGCATAGGATGAAAAAGAAAGAAGAAATCAGATACTAGCAAGTTTTGTCAGAAGACATCATCCTGAAACACAAATCATTGGAGATAGATAAGTTGGCATGCAAACAATGAGAAAAGAAAGACAAGGTACATGTCTAGTTTGTGATTATGAACCAAAGAATGTGAAAGTTGCATTAGAAAATGATGAATGGGTTAATGCAATGAAAGAGGAAATAGAACAAATAGAGAAGAAAAAAATGGGGAGTTTAGTACCCAGACCTAAGGACAAGAATGTTATCGGTACTAAGTGGATATTCAGAAACAAGATTAATGAGAATGGAGAGGTAACAAGGAAGAAAGCTAGGTTAGTATGCAAGTGATATGCACAGGAGGAAGGAATAGATTATGGTGAAACATTTGCACCTATTGCTAGATTAGAAGGAGTTAGAATGTTACTTGCATATGCTGCACGCAAAAAGTTCAAAGTTTACCAAATGGATGTCAAATCAGTTTTTCTGAATGGGATACTTGAGGAAGAAGTCTACATAGAACAACCTGAAGGGTTTAGTGATCTAGAAAAAAAAGATATGGTATGTAGATTACATAAAGCTTTATATGGTTTGAAGTAAGCATCAAGAGCCTGGTATGAAAGGCTGCATAACTATTTGCTGAGTATTGAATTTTTTAGAACTAGTGAGAATGGTAATCTATACATGAAAGGAAATTATGATAATACTATATTGATTACTGAGATATTTGTGGATGACATAATATTTGGAGGACAAGATCAAATTTGTAATTCATTTGCTGATGAAATGATTTTTAAATTTGAAATGTCTATGTTTGGAGAGATTAAGTTCTTTCGAGGCTTACAAGTGATTCAGCAGAATGATAGTATATTCATCACATAATATAAATATATAAAGGAAGTCTTGAAGAGATTTGGCATGGAAGATGCTAAACTTGTGGGAACACCAATGGCTACTAGATGTAAACTAACTAAAGAAGATGGAACTACTGAGGTAAATCAGACACTGTATCGATCCATGATTGCTAAGTTAATGTATGTAGTTCACAATAGACCTAATATAGCACATGTTGTTGGAATAGTTGCTAGATTTTCTACAAACCCTAGAGAGTCACACATGATTGTGACAAAGAGAATCTTAAGATACCTAAAGAAAACTAAAGATTATGGACTGTGGTATCTTGAGAAAGGCAAGTTTGAACTGAAGGTATACATTGATGTTGATTGGGATGGAAATGTTGATGATAGAAAGAGTACCACCAGAGGAGGATTCTTCTTTGGTGAAAGACTTGTTACATGGACAAGTAAGAAACAAGATTGCATTTCTTCGTCTATAGCTGAAGTAGAGTATGTTGCTACTACTACTAATTGTTCAAATATTGCATATATCAAACAAGTGTTAGAAGGAATGAATGAGGTAATCACTCAGCTGGTGATTATATATTGTGATAACACTAGTGCTATTAATATTTCAAAGAATCTGGTGATGCACTCTAAAATGGAGCATATATCAATTAAGTATCACTACTTAAGGGAAAAATTGTAGGAGAAGCAAGTTAAGATAGAGTTTGTTACATCAAAAGAACAACTTTCTAACATATTTACAAAGCCTCTACTGAAGGATACAAATGTATACTTGAGGACTAGACTTGGGGTCCATCCCCTGTCTACCAGTCACTAAGGTGATCTAGAGGTTGCATCAGCCCAATCTTATCAAAAGATCATACATGTTGATGTAGAAAAGTTCACACTTTGGATTTCTATCTAAGGTTGTGAAAGATTGAAGTATTGGAATAGATTTGCATAATAGTATACCAAGATATAGAGAATGCACTGAACAACATAGAGTTACATGGCTACTACAAAGTTGTATGTTTGTATTGTTCTTTAGCATTGCTATCAAAGGGAGAGAGATCAATATGAAGAATGTGAGGCCAAAGACAAAGGGAGATAGATGTAGAAAATGGAGCTGAAAAGATCATATCTGCAAAACTTAGCCTGCACTTGAAAATGCTTTTATGTAACATAGTGATTAAACATATTAAGCTAGGGAGAGCTTCTACTACTACAGGATTTGTTGATAGAGTTGTAGAATACATGTTTGGTATCTGTATGACATATTTCATATTGCTTGTGTTGCCATCAATTCCAAAGGGAGAGACTGATGAACTATAACTGATTTGAATATATTGTATAACTTGAAGATCTGTGATTTAAGATCATTGAGTTGTTGATTAGATATGTAAGATGATAAAATTAGTAATATATTATCATTGATGTCAACTAGTTTTGATAGTACTTATCTTGTAAGTTACTATACCCAAACATCTATATAAAAAGAAGAAAAGAGATGAAGAACATAATATATCTACGTGAGGAAGATGGATATGATAGATAAGGATAAGGAACACATTGGGTAACTTATGGATTTGTCTATGACCTTATGTTATTGACTTGATTATGTTGCATTCATCTATGATGAAGGATAGAGAAAAATGCACAAGGTAGTGTTGTCAGTTAAAGAACTATTTTAGTATACATCGACATAGTGTAGTCTATACCGATCACAGTATAAATCAAGCTTGTGTTCACCGACACATTTCTTGGTTAACCGAGCAGAAGAAAAGAACTAAATGACTAGTTTAGCTGATGAAGTTGATGAGTTGTAAAGTATCTCAAAATCAAAGATGAGGATGATGTTTGTTACAAAGATTGATGACTAACATAATTCAAAGAAGATCTAATGGATTGAAACAAAACATGTTACTAACACATCAACCAAGGAAGGTTTAAGCGGAAAAATCAACAAAGGAGATTACGCAAAAAAATTTGATGGGTGGAATTAAAATGGTTTACTCATCTATTTAAGAGACTAGGATTTCATGATGAAATCATGCTAGAATAAGGAGACTATAGAAGATATTATGTGACAAAGCTTCATGCATGCTTGATCAGACTGGTTAAAAAGAACCAAATTGCAGAGATTACCAAGCATCAGAAAGCTATTACCAAGTGATAGTAAGTTACTGAATATTGATTGAAACAAAATTGAAATATTGATCAGAGGATTTGAATAAGCTTAACATAGATCTGATAATCTACAATTGAACTTGTGTTGTAATCAGATCAACTGCTGTTACATTTTAACAATTGTAAACAGAGAAATCTCTTAACAGAGTGGACTAGAAAGTCTTGTAATGTCATTCATAGAGTGTACATTTGTTATCTTGTCAACCCCATAGTGAATGATGGTTGGACGCTTACAATTGGTCTAAAATCCTCTAACAAGGTCACACATCACAGTGTGTTTGTAAACTTTAACAGGGTTGGGTCTTCACCTACCTCACTTCAGAAGAGTGAACAATTTTTGGGGGTCCCATGTGGTTTTTCCCTTCACAGGATTTCCATGTTAAATCTCTTTTGTTAAGTGTTGATTGTGATGATTGTTTGATTCATACTTTGCATGTTTCATATTGGATTTGATCAATAATCATTATATGTTATTAACTGGTAATCAGTAAAAGCACATACATAATACTATTTTAGTTTACCGAGCTACATAAGTTTTAGTAAATTGTTTTGGATATACATTTTGTCACTAGGACTGTGGATAACTAAGTCACCCCCCTCTCATTTATTCTAACACTCGGGACATTCCCCTTGTGCTCCAGTTAGAACCTCACTAGGACACCAAAGGTAAGAACACTATGTGGAAGCTTTTCAACTCCCGCAATGCCAAAATGGGTATTACCAAAGAGATAATTAACCCCATGGTTTTTGATTGGTAAGGTGTAAAAATTGAGACCACCAAACTTATTGATCCCTCGCTGGTTATCTTGATTGATTCCAGCATGAAATTTAATTGTAATTTTCTTAATAATGCCAAGAATAGTATGCTAAACAAGTGTAGATCCATCAAATGGATTTTATTTGAAGTGGGGGATTTGAAAATCTAGATGGGAGAGATGTATAAGAAAAAATATGAGAATACTGATAAGGATAAGCCTACTCATGACCCCCTCCTCAATGTGGATGTCTTTTACAAGATGTAGGCCAGAATGTTGGAAATGGAGAATAAGGTGCTGGGTATTGAGTGTCCCCTCAGGGGCACTACTGAGTAAATTTTTAGTATCCTCAAAGCCTCTAATGAGCATATTATGATTCTTGTCTAGCCAAGATGGAAGCTACCCCCTATGATAAAGTAGAGGAGAAGACTACTGATGAGCCAGAGGTCACCCCAGATGTGCGACCAAGAATGCATACCAGGTCTAGCATGAGGAAATGGGATTCCATGACTTCCCCTGAAGATCTGATCCTGATCAAGGAAGCAACTGAAAAAATTCACCATCTGGAGGTGCAAGCAAGCAATTTTTTCAAGACGATGTCTTCAGTTCTTCCTCTAATTTGTTTCTTTTGCTGCTAGTCCTCTCCCTATCTTTTTTGTTTGTCTTTTGTTTTTTGGTCCTATAGTTGTCATTTTTTTTTATGGTTTCATGCTCTCTTTTTTGTGGAGATTTAATATAAAATCTTAATCCTTGTTTTGGGTTTTAGGTACCAATAAAAACCTATTTTGCATAGTTAAAAACTTTTAGAAGACTTATCGAAATCAAGGAAATCAAAACAATAAATAAAATTATGATAGGGAGAAAAGTAAACCCACAAACATAAAGTGTTTAAGATATAATGAATGATCAAATATTGAGTGAAAAAGGTAAAACCCAAAAAAGAGCATAAACAAACATTAGGGTGTAAACAGTTTATGGTTGAAATCAAGAAGGGAAAAATGACAACCATAAAATGCTAGCACAAACCCTAAAACTTTTGTGATAGTGCTAACATAGGTGAAACAAAAAATACTAATATTTTAAATTATCTAGAAAACTTGAAACTTTGATATCAATTACAATAATTTCAATAATTTTTTGTACATTTTGTATTGATTTGTATAGCGTATATGCCCTGATAGAAGGAATGCATGTCTCCATTGTTTATGGAAGCATATAGAAAGGTTAAGATGTAAATATGAAACCCATTATATTCTTATTCATTAAATTAGGTAGTAGAGGAAAATGATAAATGTGAACAACACAATTACAATTCAAGAGTGATGTATTTTATGATATTCTAAATTTTCTCATTTCATGGCCTAGGAAGACCCTCCAACTTTTATGCATTCTAAAATCTCACCAACTTTTTCTCTTTCTTAAGAAAAAAATTCATTAACTCTTTATTCATTATTTTCTAAAAAATTCACTTCATTCTCATGATAATTTGTCCTTCTGTTCTTTATAATCATTTCTTTTGAAACCCTAAATTTCACTCTTCTAACTTTGACCTTCAACACATTCCAAGACTTGACACCTTTTGGAGAGGGCCGCAATATGCCCTCAGTTCACATTGAAATAATGGGCAATGTCACTCTATTAAAATATGCCCCAAATTGTTTCTTCGTAAATATTACATAAATAGAGGTTTCAAACATAAAATTGTCACTTTCAATATTTCTTTTTACCTTTTCTCTTCCTTGAAAATTTGAGAAAGTTATATAATTTCCTAAAAATTAATTGTAAGTGACACTTTATTTTTTCTAGATTTTTACAAGTCTTAGTAAGGTTTTAATCATGACTACTAAACGTGAGCAAGGGTAATCATAATTGATTATAAGATTTACACTTAAGAATATTCAGTTTATTTGACATTTCCTTCTTGTGAAATTATGTTGAAACATTCCACCATCAAATGTTTTATTTCATTAACACTATATTCAATAATTTTTTACATCTAAAGGTCCTTAATGCTCTCCTTTCCTCTTTAGTCATTTTACCAAATCTTGTAATGTTGTAATTCATTTTGAATTGTAACTAGTAACTATGTAAGTGTAGTCCAAGCTATCCACCTAGACAACACCTTTCCTTCATATATAACTATGCTCACTAACTAGTTTGCTTTTCTTTATTTGTGTCTTCTTATGAAATCTTTAAAAAAAATCAATTTTTTATCTAATCTATTAGTCTCCAAGGTGTAATCATGTCTCTTTAAATTTGGTTAATGATAATTTGAGAATCACCTTCCATATGAAGATTTTTTGCATTATTATGTGGTGCATAGTTAGGTCCCCACGAAGATAAACTTTGACATTTTGGTGTCTTTTATTTTTTATTAAAGGAAAAATAGTTTTTAATAAACTTTGACACCCAATACATTTATATATTTTCTAGTATCTAACATTCACTTATAAAATGTTGCCAAAAGATAGAACATAGACAAACTGTACCCAATCAACATTAAGATAAAAACAAGTTTTGAAGGTCATTGAAAAATATTTACAATTAAAAGAAGTGAAAAAAATAGAAGGAAACTAAACCACTTTACTAGTCTTTTGACAAAAAATAACACCCTTGGAAAAAGCTTGAGAGGAATCAAAATTTAGGAACACCTCTCTTCCTTCTAGATACACAACCATCCAGAAAATGTAATCCTTCAAAGGTTTAGAAGAAGGGAAAGTAGGAGGAATTACAAAAAAGTGATGAGAAGAATGAATCAGAATCAAATTATCACACTTTCTAGGAATAATAGGTTTAGAAGGTAGGGAACCAAAAAAAAACAATCAATGATGGACCAATAGTTAGAGGAAAACTAAAATCTATAGTAGCCATAACCAAATCGTCATACTTAGGCTCTGTGGGAAAATTAAAGAAACTTCCTTCTCTATATAACCATTATTAGAAACAAAATTGGAAACCAAATAGTTATCTCCAAATTTATCATCAACATCATAAAAATCTTCCATAAGAAGATTCTCACAAAGAGCATTTCACCACCATGTTGCATCGCTACAATGAGATATCTAAAAACCTGTGGGGAAATGAACATGTGTGTGTGTAATATGAATTACACAAAACTATAACAGAACATTACTATAATCTTTCTAATCAAATGATAAAACTAGCTAAAACAATGAAATCAAAGATCTTGATCATTCCATCACTCTCTAATTATAGGGACTCGAATTATGTTCTTAGATGAATTTTTTATCCTCAAGTGACAACCTGGAAAATTAGATTATGATGAGGTAATATGGATCTATGATTAAATCAATGTAAATGTTATGCTAAATGATCAAAACCACTACATTATGATGTAAATCCAGCACTATAATCCTACTCTAAATAATGAATTTAAGCTAAATGATCTATAATAAAAATGTTCTTTAATGATAAATGCACAAAATAGCATGATAAAATTTCTCTAAATGATAATGAATCTTTCGACTTTGAATATGTATCTTATGTATTGGATCTCCCATGGTGTAGGGGGTGATTTTATGTAACCATGATCAAGGTTTGATTAGGATTAGGGGTTTATGTCATGTCCCCTTTGCATGGACAAGATCCCCTTTCAAGATTGGATGGTCAAAATAGAAAATCCTCAAAATGATCCATGTGCTCATTTTCCTCTTTTACAATTGGTCAATTCATTTTTGTCATGTAGTGGTAGGTGAGATAATTTAGGAAAATTTATTTTAAAGAATTAATTAATTATCCATGTATGGTTTATGAATGTGTTGGATTTAATTAATTCAAAGAATTATATAATCAATGTTTAATTCAATTTCATAGTTAATTATTATTATTATTTTAATCAACCCAAATGGCTTGAATTTAATTAATATTTTCTTTGACCATTTTTAGGCGTATACATTTTCTCCTCTTTGAATTAAAATTTGAAGTGCATCCATTCAAAGATTAATCCAATGTTTGATTCAAACTTTTATGATGGTTCAATGATTCACTGCCAATCTGATTAATAGATTGATTGAACTTGAATTTGATGATGTTGTTGAGTTTGATCATTATTTCTGATATGGATCCTTGATTTGAATTTTAATGCCCCAATTTTAAAAAATTGGTGTCCAGCGAGGATACACACCCTCGAGAAATGAATCAAAATGGTTTTTCAATGTTTAGATGATTTTTACAATTATATGATTGTTTCAATTTTTTCAAAATTTTAAAGGATTCTTTTATGATTCATTTCCCAATTTAAAACTTAATTTCCCCATCATACCTTTGTAAAAATATTGAATAAATTGAGCCTTATATTGAATATTTGGTCAAAAATTACCCTCCTTATGTTTAAAGTATAAATATATAGGGTAAAAAAATAAAAATTTACCGTTCATTTTCACTCTCCTAGGTCATTTTTCACTCTAATCAATTTTCCTCTCTCCATAAAAAATGGTTATCCTGATCTAGACGCATCAGTTTGAGAGGGGAAGGTGCTTCCAAAGACATTCGACATATAGACCACCGATGAGTGACTGATCCTTGCTCAGTATTTCTATATTTTTACTTTATTTTAATTCATTTTTAGATATATTTTAGTTTTTTAAGCTTTAAAACCCTTGATTTTGCCTATTTCATTGCTTTTACCCTATTTTGTGTCACTAACACTACTTATTACATCAATTTTAAAAATTGTTGTCACTTTCTAGGGCATTAAGGTCATATTTTGCATCACGAACGCATTGTGTTGCATCATTTTTTAGTTATGAAAACATGTTTTTCCTATATCTCATTGATTCTATGTAATAAAATGTTGCTTTTGATGCAAAATGTCACTTTCAAAATGTTGGATTGCATTTGTAATTTTTTGTATCAATTTTGAGTTTTTTTCATATGTGCATGGAAGAATGTTTCATTTCCCAAAAAGTTTTTGTGTTCATTTTTGGATGTAAAACTCATATTTTGATGATTGGTTTTTTGATCTAGATGATAGTTGGATACATTGATGATTTTTTGAAGTCAATTTTTATGATGCCATTTGAATCAATTTAGTTGATTCTTTTTTTATGTTAATTTGATAGGATAGATTGATTGATGATTTTTCATTCACAAGATCTAGAGGAACAAAATTTAATGTGCTCAATGATATTTTTGCAAATCTCACCTAAGGAAGTAGATGATATGATGTTTAGATTGATTCTTGGTGATCAAATTGATGATTGTTTGAGTGATATTTTAATTTTTAAATTAGGTCTCTTTTAAAAAATTAAATATGAGAGGTTAGTATTCAAGAATATTTAAAATGATTCCTGAGTTGACAAATGTTGAGAAATAGGTTATTGGTCAATGCAACCTCTACTTTTTTATATAGATATGCTTCCATTTAGTGTGAATAGGGGGTTATTGACAACACTATTTGAGAGATGGAACTCTGATTATAACACCTTTCACTTACCGATGTATGAGATAATGATCACTCTCAAGGATGTCTATCATATTTTGAGGATTTCTATCATGCGAAAAATCATATATTATGATCAGGTACATGATGGGGAGGCATGCCGATGGGTATTCCAAGATGATACGATTGGAAAAAATACTATTTGGTGGAGATTTATGTGATAGTGATATACTCTGATTCCCTCATTTTTTGAAGTGCTTATAGATGGTTTTATGAATGCATATCAGACAGAATAGAGACTCATAGTTGGGTAGGCTTATATTTTTGAGGACATGCTTTCTCATCCTCACATATTTTCATGGGGCTCTTGTATCCTGGCTCAATTATATCATGAGATTTAGAAAGTAGTTTATTGTTGAGATGCAACACTATTAGCAGTAGTTGTACTTCTATAGATATGGACTTGGGAGTACCTCTCAATCCCTAGGCCAATTGACAATAGATATTCTGTAGAAGGGTAACCTTATATCTATGTATACCATAGGGTTATATTTTTGGCAAGTTGGCTATACTAGTGCATATGACTTAGTATAGTGTTATTATTATGGAAAAAAAGTCATATAGTAGTTTGGAGTCAGCGCACTTGATGAGAAGATTAGAAATTGGTTAAGTGTTTAAGACTGGACAATGTACATAGTACCTAAAGCTCAAAGCATTAGCTTACATGTGTACGACTGAGTTATGGTGTGTACCCTAGAAGATAAGTTTTTTAGACTATATTCATGCTTAGTCTATGAGTGCATGATCAGATATGCAAGTATGCCAAAGTTATAGACAGTTGAAGTTACATAGCTAGTGTGTGCCAAAGAAGAATAGAGTAAGCAACCAACTATTAGCATTTAGATTTGTGGTTATATTCTAATGTTGTAAAGGTTATGTGCCTATTGTAATTAGGTTGCTGAAATGTAAATATGTTTGTTTGTAAACACGCTTGAGCCAATTCAATTGGAAGCATTGTATGTAATTAGTTAAAGGGCCGACCTAGTTATTTGTTTTGTATGTGCATATAAATATGAGATGGACCCATTATAATTAGTGTGGAAGTTTTAATAGAGTTGAGATAAGTAGAGAAGAAGTGTGTGAAGAGTCTATAAGATGTATTAGATCTTTGCAAGAGATCAAAGCATTAGCACATCAAAGGACCTAATCAAACAAGTAGTGTCCCAATGATAGTTCATCCAACAGATATAGTGTGTATCTGAGATCAGAAGGTTGTAGCCTTCACCACTTGAGTAGTGAGCTCTAGGACAATGTGTCCACACCCATAACAGGGTTTATTGTAAAAGAATCCTAATAGGGTCTGACCCTTGACAAGGTCTGTTGTACTTAATACATTGTAAAGTAACTCCTAACAGGGTTAATGATCTTCTAACAAGGATCATAAAACACTAGTACATAATATTAGTGGGTGTCAATTCTTACCAGGATTTTTACCTATTTGGGTTTCCCCATAACCATATTGGTGTTATGTTTTGATTTCATGTTTCATGTTTATGTGGATGTTCATTTCAGTACTTAAGCATTTAAGTTTAGTTTAAAGATTAAGTGCAAAGATAAAATATAGTGAACACTAATTCAACCTCGCCTCTCAATGTTCCCATTCCTAACAATTGGTATTAGAGATGTGGTCCTCAAAAAAGAAGTTTAACCACTTGAGGAGATCATGCACAAAGAAAAAATGAAACATCTAAAAAGAAATCTTGAAGCTGCTCTTGAAGACCTGGACAAATCTGAAAAAGAAATTGAAAAAATTAAGGAGAAACTCAGTGATTCTCAATTAGTCATCAAAAGGCTAAGAAAGGATCTAAAAGAATGTTCTACTAGTGATTTATGAATTATGATCAAAAAGCTCAGTGAAGAAAATTCATCTCTAAAAGAACAGATTAAAGAATTAGATGATAAGCTGAATAATAATCAGGAAGACTATGATGAACAGATCATAGAGAACATTCAACTGAATGAAGAATTGAGGAAAGAAAACATGGAAAAATTGGAGCTAAGGAACAACAAAGAAAGTTTGGAATCTAAATTTAAATATTCTAAGAATCACATTGATAAATTACACACTAGTTCTGATTTGATAGAATCTTAGTTGTATGCAAGAAGAGCTAAAGGAGGTACTAGCTACATTGGATACAATGAAGCACAAAATTAGATTGACAACATGTGAAAAAGAATGAAAGCACCAAAAGGCACCTCAGATGTTAAGGAGAGTGGAAGTCAAACTAAGGATCATATTGAACCACCTAAGAATGAACGCAAGATAGTAGACCACACTTGTTATGCATGTAACAAGCATGGACACATAGCAAGGAACTATATAGAGGTAAGACCTTTCAATGGTTATTATTATTCATTCAATAAATTTGGTCATAGAGCTATGAATTGCAAAACAAGTCTGAAGAACAAGACTCAGCATAATCAGAGGAATCAAAATCAGTCTAATGAAAGTTCTCAGAATGTTACATGTCAGATATGTAACTATAAAGGTCACTCAGCTAGATAATGTAAAATGGTGACCCATGTCAATGCACCTAGGAATATAAGGCCTCCAGTCATTTTTCACTCTTGTAACCAGGCTAGACACATCTCAAAGTTTTGCAGATCAAGGACACAAGGTTAGGAAAGCCCTAAAAAGCTCAAAGAACTAGTATCAAATCCTGAAGGAGAAGTTAAGTTTGTGAAATATTTAGAGGATGTGAGCTTGATTTGGTTAGAAGAAAAGAATGATAAGGTTGATGAGAATGTATTGGATGCATCCATAGTGGACGCACCCTCTACATCTGCATGAATGGCCCTCAAGGTCATAGGGGGAGCTAGTTAAGCTCTAGACCCCTGCGTGGCTAGTATACTCACTCTCAGAGTATGCAACATTGGACTTAAGCTTTTGGAGACTAGAAGAACCTATGTGCAAGAGCGCACTAGCTGATTGTTTGCAGAATGAAAGATAGAAATTTTCAAGTGACAACTTGGTTTATGTGACAAGCATTAATGGAAGATTTTCTACTTTAAAGTACAGAGAAGTTTGTAGATCTCATTGCATTTGAATTTAGAGTGTCTGGAGAGTAGAAGAGCCCTAGTAGTTGATTGAGAAGGATTACAGCTTGATTCATCAAGTGACTTGCTGGGCATTTGATCAGTTGTCAAAATCCTAGTTCGTCGTGCCAATTCAAAATCTCTTGGAAACCTTTGAGAGAGCATTATACAAGTAAGTGATGGATACTCCTATAGTATTTGATGTTGTAGAGAAGAAAAGATATGTATTTAAGAGTCACCCATTCAAATCCAGTCTAGATGACCTAGAAGGGGCATTCTCCCACATGCTTATGGGTGTTATGCATGTTGAGGACATTAGGGCATACATTCACTATAAAAAAGAACCAATAGGATTGGATAGATTAAGAGCACACATGGAAACTATGTTAAAACCAGACAAAACCTTCATGGATGAGTATGTGTAGTGGAATAATCACCCTATAGTAGAGTATTCTATGACATATGAGTTGTACGAATCAGAATGGATCAAGATTCTACTAAGCAAGATTCATGATGACCTATTTTGGATAGGTGAAGTACCGGTTAGAATTATGGATGACCTAATTCATGAGATGACAAGCCTCTCTAAGATAGGTGTCATTCTTCTAGCAAGAAAGTATGTAAGGAAGCTTGTTGAGAAAATGTGCAAGTCAAGAAGTGATAGGCATGAAATGACCATTGAGCCTATTGAGCAAGATGACATCAAATTGATGTCCATGATACTAGGATATAGGTTCCAACACATGAGCAGGGTGAACAGTGTGTCTACGGCCACAATTCTTGCAGCCATAAGACTTGTGAAAGAAAATGGAGAGTTCAAGTTGTGCACGATCCTGCATGCACAACTAATTGATAACATTAAGGAAATCAAACATGATAAGACCAAGATATTCAGATTTGGGTCTTTAATCATAGACATGTACTTCCATATTGTTGGAAAGGTATCTGATTTTTATCTAGACAAATCCATTCACATAATGCCATAGATATCTCTCAAGGCATGTACTGAGAGAACTTTGAAGGACTTCACAACCCTAGAGTTGAAAACATTCAGGGTCAAGATGTAGATGAGATTCATAATTCCAAAGAAGATAGTTGAAAAGTATAAGGATATTATTTTTTTTATGGTTGAGACTGACACAACATGCATGGAGGTAGTTGAACCAAGAACAAAGTGGATTCATCCACTAAGATATGAAGTGGAAGATCCTATTCTAGAGGCTTATGCTCAAGTTTTTTTATTAGCACCTAAAGACCCTAATGAGCCAAGATGGGGAACCTATGAGGAGAAAACAAAAGAAGTTGATACAGTATTAAACAGTGTAGCAACAAAAAGGAAAGTTGCCAACGTTACATCAGAGATCTTGAGAATTCATGGAGTGTATCAAGTAGAATTAGACAAAGCAAGGGAAGAGAAGATTTCTTTGGAATTAGAGAGCACAGGTGCAACAAAGATAGAATTAGATGATCCTAAGTTGAAGAAGGTGAAGATAGAAAAATCTGATGTTCAAAAGGGTAAAACTGTTGTTACTCCTTCTGCACCCAAGGAAACCATTCACCTTACTGATCCTCCTGAGTATAAGGCAATTCCTATGAGGAAGAAAGAGATTAGCATTGGTCATCCATCCTCGAGAGTAACAAGAAATAGAAGGAACACTCAAGTACCTCTTGAAGTAAGTTTCAAACCTAGTCTCAATGTGCTAAGTACAAGAATCATTGATGAAGGTAGGATTGATCAAGTAGAAAAGTTCTATGAGAAATTCAATGAGATAGAAAAATTAGAGATACATGGAATGATCATCAAACACATGTTGAAGTTCAAAAAGAGAGTCTTAGAACTAAAGACTATGATCTCTGATAATGTATGGAACATCTTAGAATTCCAAAAGAGATGGGCTATTGAAGAGGATCTAAGGATAAAGATTCTAGATGAAACCCTTCTTGTATGTTCTCTAGAGGATAAATCCTTATTGTTAGACTTGGTGAAGTGACATATTATAACTAAGTCAAGGACCCTGCACATAATGGACATGAACTATGAATTAGTTGCAAAGGAAATAGATAAAACCTTTGAGAAGGTCTTTATAAATAGGCACATGTATCCATCTATTGTACCTATAGCACAAGTGCCCACAATGATTGCAAAAGAGTCAGAGACCATCAATGTACAATTTACAAGTCTCCAGGATTCAACTCATGTAGTTGATACATCCATAGAGGTAGAGGAGACTGCGCCCATGACAGAGACACCTAAGGATGATTCAATCTTCATTGACAATATAAAAGTTACTATAGTGGCCACAGATATGGATCTAGACAAGTTTGAAGAGGCATTTGTAAGCACTCAAGAGGATGAAAAATTATACAATAACAGTCCTCCCAATCAACAAGAAGAAGTATTGATTGAGGATATAATAGATGAGAAAGAAGAAGAAAAGATGGAAGAAAAGAAAGAAGAAGAACAAGGAAAAGAAGCTGAAACACAAAAGGGAGAAGAAGAGGTAAAAGGAACTGAGAAAAAGATGAACCATAAGTTGAGGTGATCAAGGTAAAACAAGAAGTGATGGATAGCTCTCCTATCACTCCCCCAACAGTATTGTTGTCAAGTTTGACACCTGACACAACTAGTTTAGATTCATGGGGAGAAGAAGACCTAATAAAGTTCAACATCTTAGATATGGAGAAAGCCAAGCAGAAACAAGTGATGAGAAATCCCCTCCTTGTAGAATCAGTAAACATCTTGAACAACTTGTTACTAGAACACAAGAAAGTGTCTAAGGTACACTATGTTGATGATGTAAGTATAGTCATTTCACAGTTCAAGAGTAATTTCTCTAGCCTGGAAGAATATGCATCCCTAGTTGCAGAAGAGAAATATTTGAAGAAGAGGCTTAGTGAATTGGTTAGGAACTTTTCACTTGACCTAAGATCACTAAAGGTTGGTCAAGCATCCTTGAAGGAGTTTGTAGCAAAAGGAAAAAATATTATCGCAAACTGTATGAACCCGGACAAGTTGACTAGTGATCTATATAAGGAAATACAAGAAGTAGAAGCTATGATAGATAGCATAAGGAAATAAATAGAAGATCCATCCATTGATGTGAATATGAGTAACAATGTCTACCAAGGACAGATAGATAAGATTGAGAAAGCAAAAAAGGAGATGTCCAAGATAAGGGCTAGGCAGACTCAGCTAAGAAATGCTCTTGTGCCCTCATTAGACATACTTAATCAGAATATCAAGGAGATCGATGCCACCATGGCGACATATGATCAAGGTCCCAACATAGATTTGAAGAAGATGGAGAAGCTACAGTATGCATTATGCACCCATCTACATATTGTAAATTCACTGATCACATTTTGGAAGAAGGAGATCCAAAGCCTATAGATAGCATATCTGGATGTTCTCTCACAGTAAGTAGATGTATATATAGTTTTGAAGCACCTTTGTCATTAATGTCAAAGGGGGAGTATGCATAGAATATAGTTATAGATATGTATAAGGGAGATATAAGACAAAAGTTTTTTGTATTAAGGAACAATTAGCAACTTGGCCATATTCCTCTTTTTCCATCAATGACAAAGGGGGAGATTGTTGGAAAGTTGGCTATACTAGTGTATATGACTTAATATAGTGTTGTTATTATGGCAACAAATTCATATAGTATTTTGGAGTCAGTGCACTTGATGAGAAGATCAGAAATCAGTTAGACTGGATAGTGTACAAAGTACCTGAAGCTCAGAGCATCAACGCACATGTGTACGATTGAGTTATGGTGTGAACCCTATAAGATAAGTTGTTTAGAATATAATCATGCTTATTATATGAGTGCATGATCAAATATGAAAGTATGCCAAAGCTATAGATATTTGAAGTTACACAGCCAATGTGTGCCAAAGAAGAACAGAGTAAGCAGTTGACTATTAGCATTTTGATTTGCGGTTATATTGTAATGTTGTAAAGGCTATACACCTATTGTAATTAGGTTGTTGACATGTAAATATGTTTGTTTGTAAACACACTTGAGCCAATTCAATTGGAAGCATTGTATGTAATCAGTTAAAGGGCTGACCTAGTTATTTGTTTTGTATGCACATATAAATATGAGATGCACCCATTGTAATTAGTATGGAAGTTGTAATAGAGTTGAGATAAGCAGAGAAGAAGTGTGCAATGAGTTTATAAGATGTATTAGAGAATTGCAAGAGGTAAAAGAAATAGTGCATCAATGGAATTGATCAGACAAGAAGTGTCCCAGTGACAATTCATACAGGAGATATAGTGTGTATCTAAGATCCGAAGGTTGTAGCCTTCATCACTTGAGTAGTGAGCTCTAGGACAGTGCGTCCACACACCAAACAGGGTTTATTGTAAAAGACTCCTAATAGGGTCCACTCCTTGACAAGGTCTATTGTACTTAATACATTGTAAAGAAACTCCTAACAGGGTTAAGGATCTTCTAAAAAGGATCATAAAACACTAGTACAAAATATTAGGGGGTGTCAATTTCCACTGGGGTTTTTTCCTATTTGGGTTTCCCCATAACTATATTGGTGTTATGTGTTGATTTAATGTTTCATGTTTATTTGGATGTTCATTTTAGTACTTAAGGATTTAATATTAGTTTAAAGATTAGGTGAAAAGATAAAATACGGTGAACACTGATTCACCCCCCCACCCCCCTCTCAGTGTTCCCATTCCGAACATATAGTTTAGCCTTAGTTGGGAATGGTAGAGTATTAGCACATGTAGATTGATGACCTTGATATAGTTTGTTTTCTACCATACACTGGTTGTGAGATTTGGGTAAAGGATCAAGATGAGATGCCCTATTTATCTACATCATGATGGTTGATTGTATGCACACATTTCATCCTTGAAAAATTTCTCCTCACATGAGTTCTATGACACTTTGATTATAATCAAGGGACACCAAAAGGTTTGATAGTACATGCTCAATTCTAGGCCAAGAGAGGTTTATGAGGTCCATGTGGAGATTTTTGGACATCTTTTGATGAGTTTGAAGGACTTGGTCCCTAGTTTGGTGATTATAGATTTAAGATACCATTGATGTAAGGATGAAAACTAAGTATGGACACTAGTTTACTACTCATTCATTTCCAAAATTTACAGATCTAATAGATCCAACATCCTCCATTGATGATCCTGATTCTGATGTGTCTGATGATGGTGATGACTAATCTTGATGATGAATGGTTCCTAGGGTCTAAGAAGGCATGTAGCTAGACACAGTGGATTGAAATGTGGTAGAGATGATGTAGGAATTGGTAGGGTTATTGGTGCTACTCTTGCTAGAGTTGTCAAATACAAAGGTGGAGTTGTGATATCTACTCTAGGTGGTGTCAGTGGACGTAAGGTTGGATGAGGTGGGAAAGATGGTGTCTAGGATGAAGGTTAAGGCCATGTTGGTTGAAGTCCTATTTTGGTATAGGGATGGGAAGAAAACATGCTTCATGAAGTTAGATACCTATATTTAAGCTAGATTCCCTAGTTTCTCTTGCTGCTCCTAGTCATAATTTTTAGGTATTATGGGTCAGGATGATAGCTCTATAGGTTAAGATAGCACATGAACTTGGTCTAATTTAGACCCTATTCATAGAAGTACTTCAATTATAGTCTATGCAACATGGATAAAGTAGCCATGTGACTAATCAAATAGGACTATTAGGTGATCTAGATGTAGGGACTAGTATAGATCCATCTATAGGTGTATGCACTGGTATAGATGGTGGGATGATGTTGGAGCATATTGGAGTATTTGGAAATCATGTATCAACCAAAAATATGTTTGGGTTTGGTTTTAGATTTTTGTTATAATATTGGTTGGAGACCTAAGATTCTCAATCTCTTTGTGTTATTTCTCAGTTGGAAGTTTGTTTGTCTTCACCAATGAATCCCAATTGCTCAGTGTATTGGTTAGTCAAAAGATATGTGTAGTGCTCAATTTTTACCGAATGGTAATGATTTCTTAGTGCTCTCTCTCACCAAATGGTTTCTTTGGATAAATCAGCTTCACTAATTGGTACATTTAATTTTGGTCACATTCCTCATGTTATGTATTGAACATAGAAATGTGTGGACCTAAATCTAGTGTGTTGCATTATCCTATGTGGATCTGGTGACTATTGCAAGTCAACTTGCATAAAGATGTATTTATTTAATGTTTTATGGAGCTGACTGATGTTTTGTAATATAATTATTGTTGTAAATCTGTCTTGTGGTTGAATAGTATATAAGGAGGGTATTGGTAGTTGTTTAGGGTATTAGAGGGGCAGAGACATGAGCTAAGATATTGATCTATGAAGTGTAGTATAACTAGTAGCTAAGTGTAGGCTTGGGAGAACCTAAAGATTGCTTGGTGGTTTGTGGACACAAGTGAAGATGTGTCTTGGTGTTTCTACCAGCATTTTGTGGTTGTATAGATATGTTCTATTTAGGAAGTTGTTGAATCCTGAGGGATATTGTGTATTTCTGATTTAATTTCATATAACTAAGAAGTACTTACAACTAGGCATGTTGCATGTAATGCTTGGTAATGCATGAATATAAGTTCATTTCTGATGATCTCTTGTTGTGTTGTGTATTTTCTGTTGTGTTGTTGTTGGCTGCAAGGTTTGAACTGTCCACTCTTGGATCCTCCATCCTTGCCTGTATCATGGGAAGACTTAGATTATATTTTGGTCATGATTCTTGATAATGTACACTTGTCTCTTTATTGTCACGAATTTGGACTTTCATGATGTACTCAAGTGATATGTAGGGATGAACATTTTTTATGTAGAAACTTGTTATTGTTCTCTCAGTCCTTTTATTTATACTCATGATTTACATCCTTTCATGTAATTATATGTTTGGACT
>BSBK01009918.1:2500-45000 GCA_027943335.1 Chamaecyparis obtusa
CCTAAAGTCCTGATAAAACCTTTTGAAGGCCCATTGAGAAAAGAGATCCATAAAGGATGGTGGAAAGCACCAAGATAAATTGAGGACCGAGAAAAAGTAATGCCTGATTTTACTTACATAGGAACAATGAATAAAGAGGTGGTCCTCCGATTCCTCTTGACATTTGCAAAGAACACACCTGTTAGGAATCTGGAAACCATGCTTGATGAGATTGTCCACAGTGAGGATACAATTCTGAAGCAGGAGCCAGAAGAAAATGTTGATTTTAGGCGTGAGGCCAGGGATCCAAGCTTTGGCCCACTACCAAAGCTTTGGTCCACTAGATTATGTATGTTGTTTCTATGTCTAAAATAAATATAAAATAGATAAGTTTAAAGTGTTCCCATTTTCTTAAAGCAACTTAAAAATTTGGTTATCTATTGTTTTACTTGAATCAAATATATAGTCACAAAAATGACATCAATATTTCTATGTTCAAATCTAAAATTAGAACCAAGTTGAAACCTTGACAAACCTTCACAACTAGTCATAATTGACCAAATTTGGTATAAAATAACTTAATTTGAATATAAAAATGTTGTATAAGAGTAAAATTATAATCTCATTTTATTCATCCAATCCGTTAAAGATATATTAGTCAATAGTGACCAACATTTTAACATTAAGATGTAACAAATTATGGTGTACTACACATTTGCTAGTTTTCTTTTACTTTTGTTTGGAAATATTTAATAAAAATAGATATGTTTGATGATTGGGAAGTAGAAAATATAATCTCAATATATTCATCTAGTTCATTAAAGATATAGCATTAAATAACTACAAATATTTTCACATAGAATACACAGAACTTGTTAGTTTTCTTTTATTTTTGTTTCAAAATATTGAATAAAATCTAAGCTTCTTTAGTGAAGAGAGAAGCATGAAAATATTAATCTATCATGTTTCATTCATTTTAGATAATTTAAATATGCATATATCAATCTACTTAATCTATCATATTTCATTGATTTTAGACAATTCAAAAATGTATATATTAGTTTACTTCATCAAATAATTCTGAAATATATTTTATAATTGATATACAAATTATCTAAAGAAATTTTATTCTAAAATTATTAAATCTTAAAACAAAATTTAGTATATTTATTTTTAAAATCAAAAGTAGACTTCAAAAAATAGAATAAAAAATAATTTTTAATATAATTTAAAAAAAGAGTGAGATTCAAAAATAAAATAAAATAAATATAATTTTATATTACAAATCTATATAAAATATAGTTGAAGTTAATGATATTAGTTTATGTTAATTTCAGTTTCACTTTAATTTGGTTAGATGCAATGTGTTGTAATAATTAGAACGCATGATAAAAAAAAAGAGTAACAAAAAGGTTTGAAAAAATGGCTTTGCAGTCAAGCGATCGAATTCAAGCATAGACAGATTTCTTTTAGAAAATGAAATACCCTCTATACTCTCTGATTCAACTTAGAAGGACTGTGGTTCAAATTCGTTAAGCACCTCTTGTAAAACATGAATTTGGTGAGGATTCGACTTTGTGTGTTTTCACAAAATATATTTCTAATTCACAAAAGAAGAAAAATGAGCATCCTTGTTTGCAACCCTCAAATTTAAGAGATGGGGATTGGACCATGTTCAATTCTCACAAATCTAAGAAATGTTCTAGTTATAATCAAATAAGTTGGCTGGATTTTAACTCCAGGCGCTCTTGTAATAACCCCTCTTCAAGATTTTCTAAGCACAAATTGCTCCCTAAGCAAGGCAATCATCCATCTAAAATATCCTCCGAGGTCATTAATAATATGGATCAAATTTATATACATGGGAATTATTTTTATATAGAGGGGCAATGGAATCATTGTAAATCAAATGGTTTTTTTGCAAAATGGATTAGCTGAGAATCATCTATGATCACTATTGTTAATTGGATTTAGGAAACCCCAGCTCCCCTAGTATGTATAACCCAACTTGTGAATAAATGTCGTTATCTTGAATGCAACAATGTATTTGTTAGAAAGAGATTATTAGAAGGAAAACATATTTTTTATTTAGGGAATGTTATCTTATTTATGAAATGGAAACCCAATTTAACCCTGATATGTGATGAAGGGTGCTCCGCTTAATACCTCAAACACATAACAGAAATAGAGAAACAACAACAATTTGCAAGAACAGAAAATGAGCTTCTTATTATCTCCACAAGTGTGGAATTACAAACTTTCAGAAGTACAATATGCAAAGCCACATGGGCATTCCCTTACAATATTCTGTAGGACAAAGCCTCGAATCAATACCCAGATCTACTACCCAGAACTCCTAAGACAACACTATGGGCCTTCTTTATATAGGCAATTTCCACTACCCGAGAAGGTTCCATAAATTTAGCCCAAAGGGCCGACCAAAATTAGAATTATTTTATTTTACAACTTATTACATCAAAGTTGTCTCAAAATAATTTTTGAAACCCAAACAAAAATTTTGAAGGAAAATCATTTTCCACCATTTCAGGTGACCCAACTTCCAAAGACCATAAGTCATTGCTAGTTGCTTTGATTGACTATTATAACCCCAATTCAGAAAGGCTGTGAAGTGTTCTACGGGCTTGCCTCGCGCAAGTGCCTGTCACCCAAATTTGTGACCTCATCTGAGGCCTCCAAAGCCTTCAAAACTTAGTTCAAATTTTCTGTACCCTACTGCCAATATCAAAACTCTTCAATATCTACAAAGCTAGACTTGATCTGTCAATGAAACTTTACCAGTAGGCTGATATGACTAAGATGAACCTCCAAATGTTAAATCAGAACATTCTAAGATCGTATGACCAACTTACTAAAAATAGCAAGTTTCCATAAATAACAACTCTACACAAGATTGCCCTTATTGAATAAGAAAATAGAAATATTTTTGGGTGATGCAAGATTGCTCTTACACCCAGGATGCTCCTACATCAGACACCTGGGGTAATTTGAGAAGTGACCATATCATGACTCAAGTGCGTAGAGGAAAACCAAGATGATTAACCTCCTCCCTTGTTGGCCATGATGAATCTTCAACAGGTCATCCTTTCCACTTGACCAGATATTCTTCATATGTCTTGTTCCTTGTGCTTCTACAAACATAACTATCCAATATGTCTTCAATCTCCTTGGCATCTGAACTACTTGCTGGAATACTCCACTGTGCCACTGTGATCTCATCTTCAACACTTCCTTCATGATTCTCTGTCAAATCTGAAATGTTAAACACTGGTGAAATATTTAGCCCACTAGGAAATTCTACCTCATATGCATTTCCTGAATCATGCTTCTTCAATATCTTACATGGTCCAAAATTCTTCATTTTTAGCTTGTTATATGTACCAACTGGAAACCGCTCCTTCCACAAATGAACCATGACTTCAATCCCAATGTGAAATTCCTTATGCCTCCTTTTCTCATCTGCCTTAGCCTTATACTGTACATTCATTTTGGTAATGTTCTTCCTCACTTCCTCATGGATGTTCTTCAAGTGTTCTACAAAATCCTTAGCTTCAGCACTACTTATTTCTCCTTTATCTATCTCTCTCAATTCAGATGCATTTCTTGGACTACTTCCATATACAGTTTGGAATGGTGATTTACCAGTGCTCCTATTGACAAAATTATTCTATGCAAATGTTGCCTATGGTAAAATCAAATCCCATCTTGTTGGCTTATCTCCAACCAAACACCTCAGCAAATTTCCCAAACTCCTATTCACCACCTCTATCTGTCCATCAATCTGTGGATGATGTGATGAACTGAACTTCAAATCTATCTTCAACTTTTTCCATAATGTACGCTAGAAATATCCAACAAACTTAGTGTCCTGATTTGAAACTATGGTCTTTGGCAAACCATGTAGTCTCACTACTTCCCTGAAAAACAATTTTGTCGCATGGACAACATCATTAGTCTTCTTGTGGGGAATGAAATGTGCCATCTTAAAAAATCTTTCAACCACCACAAAAATTGAATCATGTCCCCGCTGAGTCATCGGTAAACCAAGAACAAAGTCCATGCTGATATCCTCCCAAGGCTTCTCTGGTATAGGTAATGGCTGATAAAACCCTGTATTCTGCTTCACTCCTTTCACCATCTGACATACTCTGTAACTCTATACAAACTTCTTCACATCTTGCTACAAATATGGCCAATAATAATTGTCACTAACCAAAGCAAGGGTTTTTTCATGACCAAAATGTCCAGCCAATCCTCCGCTATGCTTCTCTTTGATGAGATTCACCCTCATAGAACTTCATGGAATGCACAACTGACTCCCTCTAAATAGCATATCATCTTGGATGATGAAATCTAGCTATTTCATCCTGTCTAGAGTAACAAGTTCTATACAAGTTTTCCAAGCTTCACCAAAATCAGGATCCTCTGGATATAAATTCTTGAGTTCCTTGAACCCAACCACTTCAATCTACATTTTTTTCAGCAATAGTTACCTTCTACTAAGAGCATCTACAACCCTATTAGACTTTCTACTCCTATGTTTCAAAACAAATGTATAACTCTGCAAAAACTCAACCCATTTCAAATGCCTCTGATTGAACTTTCCTTGACTATTCAAATATTGCAAAGCTTGATGATCAATATACAAAACAAACTCCTTAGGAAGTAGATAATGTCTCCACTTCTTTAATGCCTAAACTATAGCATAAAATTCCTGATCATAAATAGAATGTTTTCTCTTGGCATCATTTAACTTCTCACTGAAATAAGCAATAGGTTTACCTTCTTGGCTCATAACAGCTCCTATTGCAGTACCACTAGCATCACAATCTACTTGAAAAATATTATTAAAATATGGAAGTGCTAAAATAGGTTGTTCTATAACTTTTTATTTCAACAATTGAAAACTCTTTTCTACCCCATTAGTCCACTTAAACTCTTTTCTATCCTCTCTTATTGTTTCAGTCAAGGGTCCACAAATACTACTAAAATTTCTGATAAATTTTTTGTAAAAGCTAGCTAGACCATGAAAATATCTTACCTCAGTAGCACTCCTTGGAGTAGGCCATTCAAGGATAGCATGCACCTTCTTTGGGTCCATTTTTAGACCTTCTGCTAAAACTACAAAGCTCAAATACACTAACTATTTCTTCACAAAACTGCACTTCTTCAAATTAATCAACAATTTCTCTTCTCTCAACTTCTCAAATACCATACGAATATACATCATATGCTCCTCCAATGTCTTACTAAAGATCAAAATATCATCTAGGTAAACAATGACAAACTTACCCAGAAATTCTTTCAGAACCTCATTCATGAGCCACATGAAAGTGCTCGGTGCATTGGTTAGCCCAAAAGGCATGACTAACCACTCATAGAGTCCTTCTTTTGTCTTGAAGGTAGTCTTCCATTCATCTCCTTCTTTGATCCAAATCTGATGATATCCACTCTTCAATCTATCTTTGAGAAATACACAGCTCCACTCAAACAGTCCATAATATCATCCATTTGTGGCAATGGAAACCTGTACTTGATCATGATCTTGTTTATTGCTCTGGAATCTGTACACATCCTCCACTCTCCATTCTTCTTTGGTGCTAATACTACTAGTACAGCACAAGGACTTAGACTCTCACAGATCAATCCTTTTTGTAATAGCTCATGTACTTGTCTGTTCAACTCCTCACTTCCTACAGGTGTCATTCTGTGTGCTACCTTATTCGGTAAACTCACTCTTGGGATCAAGTCCATTTGATGACTGATCTTCCTAACTGGTGGTAATTTGTTAGGCACATTATTGGATACAATATCTTGAAACTCATTCAACAAATCTACAACTTCTACAGGAACATCTTCTACTTCCTCTTTACTAGCTTTTGAAATTACAGAAAAACATACATGCTCATGCCTCATACCATCTAGAAAATTTCTTCCATCAACAAAAGTTATTCTTGCACTACCACATACCTTTTCTTTTGTGTCATTCAATGGCTTTAGCTTATGTCATACTCCATCCTTTGTTAGGGAATAGGTATTCGCATGACCATTATCTACAACACATCTATCAAATTGCCATGGTCTACCTAACAACATATGACATACATCCATAGATATGATATCACACAGTACCTCATCATGATATCCACCAGTCTTGAACTTCACTAGGGACTGTTCATTGACCATGACCTTGTGGTCATCCTATACCCATGCAATCTGATATGGATGTGGGTGTTTCTATCTCTTGAGCTTCAACTTTGTCACCATCTCTTCTGACACCAAATTGTTCATGCTTCCACTATCAATAATCACATCACAACACTTATCCTCACATTTGCACCTAGTGCGAAACAGGCTCCTCCTTTGTTCAGGTTCATTGTCACCACTCAACTATTGAACCTACAATTGATTTACAACTGATTAGTGAGATTGTTGAAATAGTGATTGAAGATCACACAAAAAGTGGTTGCATAGATATACAATATGTTAAATCAGTATTATGTTGTCATTGATGTCAAGTAGTTTCTTATTAGTTTGACAATACTTATCTTGTAAGTTATCATTATCGAGACATCTGAAGAATGGTGAAAGAAGGTCATAGCAGATAAGGATAAGGAATGCATTGGATAACTTATTGATGATTCTTTGATCTTGTTATATTGATTTTAGGATGTTGTATTCATCTATTATGGAGAAAGGAACTAAAAGACAGAAAGTAGTGTTGGTCAGTAAAAGAGAATAGTTTAATGTTTACCGAGATCCTCAATGTAAATGCTGATGATAGTATACACTGACGTAGTGTGCTGTATACCAAGCACAAGTTTAACTAATGAAGGTTTACCGACGCATTTCTTTGTTAACCAGGGAGAATAGAAAGGCATTCTATGATATTGTCAACTAGACAATTTGATGACAAAATTGATGAGTTGGATTCACATGATTTCAAGGTGAAAAGTCAAAGTTTGTTACAAGGATCTATGGCTAACAAAATTCAAGGAAGATCTGATGAAGGAGATTGAAACATGTTAATGACACATCAGCCAAGGAAGTTTAAAGCGGCAAAATTAGTGGATATGATTAAGTAGCAAAATATGATGGATGAAAATAAAATGCTTTACATGTTTATTTAAGGGGAAAGAAAATACATTGTATTTTATCAAAGAATTTGAAGAAGAAGGAGATACTGTAGAAGCTGAGCGTGAACTAGCATTCATACATTTCTGATCAAATAGGTTGCTTAACCGAGCTATAGAAACTAAGCTACACAATGAACAAACTAAGCTACATAGAGCACATAACTGATTATTTGTAAATGATATTGTTATTAGATCTAAAGTGATATAATGGTCAGAAAACATGGTTGAGCATAACACTGATCTGTAATTGCAATTTGTTGTATTAAGGTAGATCAACCTACTGTTACTTTCTAATAATTGTAAACAGTGAAAATCTCTTAACCGAGTGGACTTTTATGTCTTATTTGTGTTTCATTCTGACAAGTGAAAGATTGTTATCCTGTAAATCAGCACAGTGAGTGACAGAAGATTGAAAGATAACTTCTAGTGCAAAATCCTCTAACCAGGTCACACCTAATAGTGTGTATTGTAACCTTTAACAGGGTTTAGTCCTCACATGCCTCACTTCAGAAGAGTGAAATTTTTGTGTTTCCGGTTCCCAAGTGGTTTTTCCCTTAACAGGGTTTCCATGTTAAATCATTGTGTTATGTGTTTATTGTGATGATTTTTTATTATCATACTTTACATTTTAGCTATTTGGTTGGATCAGTAACTACTAAGAGCCTTAATTGAAGATCGGTAAAAAAATTGATAGTGAATGATATATATGTTTACCGACTGACAAAAATTTGAGAAACAATATTTTGGATTACTCATTTTTGTTTTGGGACTTGGATAACTGATTCATTCCCCTCTTAGTTATTCTAACAATTGGTATCAAATCAGTTTGGTTGCTTGAAACAAATTTTTAAGGACTTGAGCATAAAGATCACAAAATGAGTAAGAGGGAAGTGCCTAGACTGAACAAAGACAACTTCTCAGTATGGCAACAAAGAATGAAATTGCATATAGCTAGAATTGGTGGAGATGCACTACATTTTATGAAAACTGGCTACAATGAACCAACTAGTCCTATGACTGTGGAACAACTAAAAGACAAGCATGATCACAACGTAGCAATGATGGAACTTGCTGCTGCCTGTACCAATGCTGAATTTGAAGAAATCAAAAGATTGACTACTGCTAAGGCAATGTGGGATAGATTATAGCAAGTATATAGTGGTAACACATCTGTCAAAAGAGCTAGAGCAAAAAGCTTAAGAGGTAAATTTGATGAAATGAGAATGAAAGAAGGAGAAAATATTGTTGAATATTCAAATAGAATTAAAGAGGTTGTTTATGCCATACGAGCTTCTGATGGAGTAATTGAAGAAGAGACTATAATCAGAAAAATTCTCAGAACCCTACTACTTGTCTATGCAATCAGAGTATCGGCAATTCATGAGAGCTGAGACACATCTAATCTTACACTTGATACTTTGGTCGGTAAGCTTACTACTTTTGAGTTGAAAAATTTTGATAACAGTGTTGTACCTTCTGTTGAGTCTGCTTTCATGTCTTCTCTGAAGATTGGAAAATCTAGCAAGGAAAAATAGAAATAATAATGATAGTGATATTGATGATAACCTTGATGAGCTTGAACCATTAATGGCTAGAAGATTACTAAAAGGTAAATGGAGATATAGAGGTAAGTTACCCTTGGCATGCTTTAATTGTAAGGAAGTAGGTCATATTGTTGCTAGATGTCCTCTGAAAAGAAATGATGATGATGATGATGATGAACTAAGAGATAAATCTGAAGGAAGTTATGGAAGGAGAGTTAATAGAAGCTACCGACACAGTAATAGAAATGACCGAAAGGAAAAAGGTAAAAAGGCTTGTTATATAGCTGAAAATACTAACTCTGAGTCTAATTCTGATGATGAAGAGGTAGTGTTTGTTGCAATGAAGGAAGATTTAGAAGAAGATGAAAATCAAGATGAATCTGCCCTGATCTCATGGATAAGCAAGAATGAAACATGGATCATTGATAGTGGCTACACACATCATATGACAGGTGATGTAGATAAATTTGATGAATTAGTTGAATATAATGGTGGATCTATAAGAATGGGAAATGATGCCCCATGCACTGTGAAAGGTAAAGGCACCCTTGTAATTAATGATAGAATAAAATATGAGAATGCTTACTAGGTATATGGACTGAATTACAATTTGTTGAGTGTGGCATAGCTAAACAATTCAAGTGACAAATTGGTGTTTGAAAATAAAAAGTTGAAAATCTATGAAAGTGATGGAAGACTTGTTGGGACTGGTACTCAAACCAGAGGTAATCTTTTTCAACTTGATATTGATGAGTCTTCTTTCCTGCTTATGAAAGATGAAGATGCTTGGCTATGGCACAAGAGATTATGTCATGTAAAATTTGATAACATGATCAAAATTAGTAAATAGAAAAGAATTAGAGGTTTACCTAACTTATCTAAGCCTGATCATACTTTATGCCATGAATGTCAGAAAGGGAAAATGACCAAATCTAGTTTTAAGAGTAAGGACTTCTCAATAGAGAAGATTCTTGAGTTGGTTCATACCGACTTATGTGGACCTATGAGAACTCAAAGCTATTATGGTGATAGATACTTTATTCTCTTTGTCGATGATTACACTAGATTGATGACTGTGATGTTTTTGAAGGAAAAGTCTGAAGCTTTCAAAATGTTTAAATGGTATAAGGCTAAAGTTGAAAAGGAAACTGGAAAGGAAATCAATTGTCTTAGATCACATAGAGATGGTGAATTTATATCTGATGAATTTACTAACTTCTGTAATGAGCATGGAATCCAAAGGCAGGTGTCAACACCGAGAACCCCACAATAGAATGGTATTGCTGAGAGAAGAAATAGATTAATAATTGATTGTGCTAGGACACTGATGATACAAAAGAATGTCACTCAAAAATTTTGGAGAGAAGCTGTAAGCACTGCAGTCTATGTGCTTAATCAAGTACAATTGAAGAAAGACTCCAACCGAACACCATATGAACTTTGGTTTGGACACAAGCCCAATGTAAGTTACTTTAGAATCTTTCAAAGTAAGTGTTTTATTCTGAAAGATGATAGGAATGGTAAGTTTGATTCCAAAGGAGATGAAGGAATATTTTTAGGATATTTTACCCAAAGCAAAGCTTACAAATGTCTGAACAAGGTGACTAATAAAATTCTTGAAAGTGTGAATGTTCATGTTGATGAATATGATGATAATATCACAGATGAGCAGATGAAGGAACCAGAAGATTATAGACAGTTCACTTACTATGAGTTTCCTGAGTTTCAACCAAGGACACCACAGACTACTACAACTGGTAAACAGATAAACAATGTACCACGACCGACAGAACCAACAGAACATACTGATGATCAAGGAGGAGCTCCCAAGAAAGCTAATGAACCATAATAGAATGCACAACAGAATACACAATAGGATGCACAAGATAGAAGATCTAGGATACTGGCAAGATTTGTCAAAAGACATCATCCTGAAGGTCAGATTATTGGAAACAAAGATGCTGGAATGCAAACAAGAAGCAAAACAAGACAAGGTACTTGCTTAGTTTGTGAATTTGAACCTAAGAATGTACAAGTTGCTTTGGATAATGAAGAGTGGGTCAAAGAAATGACTGAAGAGATTGAGAAAATAAAAAAGAATAAGACTTGGACCTTAGTACCCCGACCTAAAGATAAAAATGTTATTGGTACTAAATGGATTTTCAGAAATAAGCTGAATGAAAATGGAGAAGTGAAAAGAAATAAAGAAAGACTTGTATGTAAAGGATATGAATGTTAGGAATAAGGTGTCTCAACCTTGGATAATTCCTATTCTTATTATTTGTTTTGTAATATGTATTTCTTGCAAATAATGTTGATGTGTCGACATCTTGAATTGTGTGTAAGGAGATCATGGCTAAAATAGTTATGACGGATTCCTATGACATGTAAGAGCTATGTTAGGAAGATTCAATGATAGGTGAAGACATGTGGCAATTGATAAATTTGAGTACTATACGCTCTTCCTATTTTCTTGGAAAATGGTAAAACCCTAATACGGTTATCTTTGGGAGTAGCCCTAAAAAGTGAAGCGCATGATATAAGCATTTTTTAGGGTTGCGAAGAGATGTGATACGAGTGTATTGTTGGAATGTTTTATGCTACCGTGATTTGTCTTCAAGGGTTTGGAAATCTTCTAAAAGAACTTGCATTGCAAGTATATTGTAAGCTATAATAGTTTTGGTCAATACATTGTGCAAGTTTTGGAGTGCTGGGGTTTTTACCGAAAGGTTTCCCTAGGGTATATCATTGTGTCATTCTCTATTTTTCTATATGCATGGTATGTAGTTGCAATATCTTTGTTAAATTAGTTAATGAATCTGAAATTGTAAGGGTTTAAAAGAATTTGCACAATACTTTCCTATAGAGATTAGCGTAGGAAGTTGTTTCCGCACCTGAGTTTCCTTACAATGTGAAAGAAGAAGGAATTGACTATGGTGAGACATTTGCACCTGTTGCAAGACTTGAGGGTGTCAGAATGTTACTGGCATATGCTACACATAAAAAATTTAAGGTATACCAAATGGATTTCAAGTCTTCTTTCTTGAATGGAATACTTGAAGAGGAAGTCTACATTCAACAATGAGAAGGATTTGAAGATCCAGACAACCGAGATATGGTTTGTAGACTGCACAAAGAATTGTATGGACTGAAACAAGCACCTAGAGCATGGTATGAAAGGTTTCACACCTATTTGTTAAGTATTGGATTTACTAGAAATAGTGATAATAGTAATTTGTATATGAAAGGTAACACTGATGATACTATTATCATAGCTGAAATATTTGTTGATGACATAATTTTTGGAGGTAGAGATATTGTGTGTAAAGCATTTGCTGAGGAGATGCAAAATGAATTTGAAATGTCAATGTTCAGAGAGATTAAGTTCTTTTTAGGACTACAGGTGATTCAACATAGTGATGGAATCTTCATCACTCAATCAAAATACATAAAGGAGGTATTGAAGACATTCGGCATGGAAGATGCAAAACTAGTGGCAACACCGATGGCTACTGGATGTAAGTTGACAAAGGAAGATGAGACTACCGAGGTAAATTAGACACTTTACTGATCCATGATTGGTAGGCTGATGTATGTAGTTCACAGTAGACTAGAAATAGCTCATGTTGTTGGTATAGTTGCAAGATTTTTTGCAAATCTCAGAGAATCACATATGATAGCTAGAAAAAGGATATTGAGATACCTTAAGAAGATAGAAGACTATGGTTTATGGTATTCAAGAGATGGAAAGTTTGGATTGAAAGTGTATACCGATGCTAACTGGGCTGGTAATGTGGATGATAGAAAAAGTACAACTGGAGGAGTATTTTTCTTTGGAGACAGACTTGTAACCTGGACAAGCAAGAAGCAGAGTTGTATTTCTTAGTCAATATCTGAAGCTAAATATGTTGTTGCTACAATAAACTACTCCAATATAGCCTATATCAAGCAAGTGTTGGAAGGTACGAATGAGGTGATCACTAATCCAGTGACTATATATTGTGACAACACTAGTTCTATAAACATATCAAAGAATCTAGTAATGCACTAAAAAATAAAGCATATATCAATTAAGTATCATTACTTAAGGGAACAAGTGCAAGAAAAGCAAGTTAAATTGGAGTTTGTTACATCAAAAGAACAACTTGCAGACATTTTTACAAAGCCTCTACTGAAAGATACTTTTGAATATTTGAGTAATAGACTTAGGGTCCATCCCCTATCTATCAGTCACTAAGGTGATCTAGAATGCTGCATCAGCCCATTATATCAGAAGATCATTCATGTTGATGCTAGCATAGATTGCACTTTGATTAAGTTTGAAGAATAGATGGAGATATTAGTATACTGAGATACAATGACGAGATTTGGACAAGACTGATGTTTGTTTATTTTGTTCATTTGGCATTGTTGTCAAAGGGAGACAATAGGAAAATATGAATGAGTGAAAGGGAGAGAATCTGTACTGTAAAGACAAAGGGTGAGAATAATGAACAGGAAGAGTTAAGGATGAACTATCTAAGGGAGAGCTTATGACAGATAGAGTTGTAGAGTATATGTTTGGTATGTGTTTGGTACATTCATATTATTTGAGTTGCCATCAATGCCAAAGGGAGAGATTGTTGAGCCTACAACTAATTTACAATTGATTGGTGAGATTGTTGAAACAGTGATTGAAGATCACATGAAAAGTGGTTGCATAGATATACAATATGTTAAATTAGTATTATGTTGTCATTGATGTCAACTAGTTTCTTATTAGTTTGACAGTACTTATCTTGTAAGCTATCATTACTGAGACATCTGAAGAATGGTGCAAGAAGGTCATAGAAGATAAGGATAAGGAATGCATTGGATAACTTATTGATGAGTCTTTGATCTCATTATATTGATTTTAGTACGTTGTATTCATCTATTATGGAGAAAGGAACTAAAAGACACAAAGTAGTGTTGGTCAGTAAAAGAGAATAGTTTAATGTTTACTAAGATCCTCAGTATAAATGCCAACGACAGTATACACTGATGCAGTGTGTTGTATACGAAGAAAAATTTTAATTGATGAAGGTTTACCAACACATTTCTTTGTTAACCGAGGAGAACAGAAAAACATTCTATGATATTGTTGACTAGACAATTTGATGACAAAATTGATGAGCTAGATTCGCATGATTTCAAGGTGAAAAGTCAAAGTTTGTTACAAGGATCTATGGCTAACAAAATTCAAGGAAGATCTGATGAAGGAGATTGAAACATGTTAATGACACATCAGCCGAGGAAGTTTAAAGTGGCAAAATCAGTGGATATGATTAAGCGGAAAAATATGATGGATGAAAATAAGATGGCTTACATGTTTATTTAAGGGGAAAGAAAATATATTGTATTTTATCAGAGAATCCGAAGAAGGAGATACTACAGAAGCTGAGCATGAACTAGCATTCATTAATTTCTAATCAAATAGGTTGTTGAACCGAGCTACAAAAACTGAGCTACACAATGAACAAACTGAGCTACACAGAGCACAGAACTGATTGTTTGTAAGTGATATTATTATTAGATCTGAAGTGCTATAATAGTCAGAAAACATGGTTGAGCATAACACTAATCTATAACTACATTTTTTTTTATTAAGGTAGATAAACCTACTGTTACTTTCTAATAATTGTAAATAGTGAAAATCTCTTAACCAATTGGACTTTTAAGTCTTATTTGTGTTTCATTCTAACAAGTGAAACATTGTTATCTTGTAAATCAGCACAGTGAGTGACAAAAGATTGAAAGATAACTTCTAGTGCAAAATCCTCTAACCAAGTCACACCTAACAGTGTGTATGGTAACCTTTAACAGGGTTTGGTCCTCATAGGCCTCACTTCACAAGAGTAAAATTTTTGGGTTGCCGGTTCCCAGGTGGTTTTTCCCTTAATAGGGTTTCCACGTTAAATCATTGTGTTGTGTTTATTTTGATGATTGTTTATTATCATACTTTACATTTTAGCTATTTGGTTTGATTGGTAACTACTAAGAGCCTTAACTGAAGATCGGTAAAAACACTGACGGTGAATCATATATATGTTTACCGAGTGACATAAATTTGAGAAATAATATTTTGGATTACTCATTTTTGTTTTGGGACTTGGATAACTAATTCACCCCCCTCTCAGTTATTCTAACATCAACAGTACTCTTCTGTTAATCAGTGTTTCTCCTCTTTCAGCATCTTCAAAATTTGATGATCTGGCATCTTCATCTACATGTGCAACTCTAGCCTGGCCTTCATTTCTCCTGTCTATTCTACCTTGGTGCCGAGGACATTCAAATGTCCTATGACCTTCTTCTCCATAGTGAAAACATGTTCCATGGAAGCCTCCTCTTCCAGGTCCTTGTCCTCTTCCTCTTCCTCTCTGATCTCTATTATTCTGATCTTGGAAATGATTGGAATTATTTCCTCGTTGATTTTGACCGCTACTTGCCTCATCCTTCTTTTTTGGATCTTCATTTTGGCCACCATATAACCATCCACCAGATCTTCCACCACGACCTCTTCTATTTTGTCTACTCTCAAATTTCTTGTTCAGCTTTTTCTCTACTTTTAGGGAAAATTGGTATGCCTCCTCAATACTGTTCATTTGAACCAAATTCAACTCCTCCTGAATGCTTGGCCTTAACCCATTAAGGTATTGGGAAAATTTCTCCTTGTCAAATTTTGCATGGCCTATTCTGATGAGGAGTCGATAGAACTCCTTTGTATACTCCTAAACAGATCTTCCTACTTGCTTCAAACTTTGCATTTTCTTCAGTAGGTCAAGCTCATAATCAATAGGAATGAACTGTCACTTCAATTTATCCACCATCTGATCCCATCTTGTGATTTTATATTTCCCTCTTCTATTTTTCTCCAATTGAATCTCTTGCCGCCAGATCTTTGCATGACCTTTCAGTTTGCCCTTCACAAATTTGACCTTATCACGATCCTCAACATCTTCATACTCAAAATATTCCTCACATTCATTGATCCACTTGATCAATTCTTCTAGGTTAAGATTTCCAGAAAATGTAGGAACCTCAATCTTAGGTCTTTTCCCAATCTTGGAAATGGCCTGAAAAAATCTTTCTTCCTCTTGGTTCACAATTTTGACATCTCCTTCTTGATCTTCTTCTTCAGCTTCATCCTCACTTTCATCTTTGACATTAAGATTCATTCCTCTACGAATCTCTTCTTGCAATGCTCGCACTTGTCTCTAGAGCACTCTAACCTCAGGTGTTACAACACCAGCTCTTCTGCCACATTCCCTTCATGGAGGCATTTTCATGAAGCGCGCTGAAACCTTAACCACAATCCTGGTGCAAACTGCCTCATAGTCGGTGATCTATTTATACACTCAAGAACTCCTACTCTGATAACACTTGATGAAGGGTGCTCCCCTTAATACCTCAAACACATAACAGAAATAGAGAAACAACAACAATTTGCAAGAACAGAAAATGGGCTTCTTATTATCTCCACAAGTGTAGAATTACAAACTTTCAAAAGTACAATATGCAAAGCCACATGGGCATTCCCTTACAATATTCTGTAGGACAAAGACTTGAATCAATACCCAGATCTACTACCCAGAACTCCTAAGACAACACTACGGGCCTTCTTTATATAGGCAATTTCCACCACCCGAGAAGGTTCTAGAAATTTAGCCCAAAGGGCCGATAAAACTTAGAATTATTTTATTTTAAAATTTATTACATCAAAGTCAACTCAGAATAATTTTTGAAACCCAAACAGAAATTTTGAAGGGAAAACATTTTCCACCATTTCAGGTGACCCAACTTCCGAAGACCATAAGTCATTGCCAATTGTTCTAATTGACTATTATAACCCCAATTCAGAAAGGTTACAAAGCATTCTACAAGCATGACTAGTGTGAGCGCCTGTCACCCAAATTTTTGACCTCATCCGGAGCCTCTAAAGCATTCAAAACTGAGTTCAAAGTTTCTGTACGCTACTGCCAATACCAAAAATCTTCAATATCTAGAAAGCTAGACTTGATCTCTCAATCAAAATTTATCGATAGGCTAATACAATTGAGATGAACCTCCACATGTGAAATCAGAACATTCTGAGATCATATGACCAACTAACTAAAAATAGCAAGTTTCCATAAATAGCAGCTCTACACAAGATAGCCCTTATTAAATACAAAAATAGAAATATTTTTGGGTGATGCAAGATTTCTCTTACACCCAAGATGCTCCTCCATCAATATGTTTGGAAATACTACTATTCCAATATGGGTCAATATCTTGAATATACCTATAGAACTAATTCATAGTAAAATTATCTTACAATTATGGGATAGTTTGGGAGGATCTATATGGCTAGAAAAGAACTACCTTAATTCATTTGAAATTAAAATCTTGATTCAAGATAAAGCTAATTCAAACGCTTGAAAATCCATCAAATTTATTACTAAAAAATCTATACATCATGTTGAACCAAAAACCTATAGTGGCAACACTAATAGAAAAATCCTCTTACATTCACTAGCTCTCCTAGGTCAAGAAGTAGTTTCCACATTTATCTATAGTTTGATAGACCTTAACAGACTTCTACTAAAGAAAAGGAATCCCTCTATTACCAATACATCTCCATTTATTTTAGATCTTGAGGAAGGTGAAACTGTAGATTTTCCCATTTTTCCATCCATATAGTATGCCCTTCCTAATATCTCCTTTAATGATGTTGGGGGAGGTTTTTATTTTATTAATATAAACTCACAACTTAGGAAGGAAGTAGGTTCAAATAACTTTAGAACCCTTAATAATATTAAAAATTTGATTACTCCAAATTCAGCCTTGGCTACCCTAGAGCATCAAACTCTAGAGAAGAATTTAGTTTCTACAAAAGATGTCCACATAGATTAACAGATTAATACAGACCTTGATATTATCTTAAAAATGGATTATTGATGTTCCAATAGATAAGGATATATGTAATAGAGATAGGGTCTTCTCCCCAGGATATAATATGCCATCAAATATTATTGACAAGAAGAATAGATCTTTATTAGCTATAATTCAACATAATTTTATCAACTTAAATTCTGAACCAAATGTGGTCTCACAAGTAGAGAAATAATTTAATTTCATCTCTAATTTTATTGGAGAATCTTTGGTAGATGAATTAACAGAACTTTTTATTGATGAAATATGTGATAGAGATGAACCTGATAGGAAAAAAAGTCTTCTTATGAAAGGGATAATGAAACTAGACTACAAAATGTCACTTTCTGAATTATTAATTGAGGATGAGATGGAGACAAGAATTTTATGGTGATGAGTCAAGGAGCTCAGGTAAGCAGGTTTCAGAACATAAGAATTGCTTTAAATACAAATTAGTTAGGATAGGTAATATTATAGGGAAAGTTTATAAAAAAACTCAATTATGGATCCTGGTATAGAGGCCAGAGAGGAGCTGGTAGCCTTAGCTATCTCTAACAATAATAATCAAATGATGGAAGGCTTTAATAAGGGTCAGTCTCCTAGTCCTTTAGATCTAATGCATGATTTTTTTATTTTTAATATGGAAGATGTGAATCCTAATTATAGTATCACAAATAGTAAAGAAGAATCAGGAAAGTATGAAGACAAAAAATCTTGTGATAATTCTTATGGTAATTCCTCTATTAGAAACTAGAAGACATGATATTTGTAGCTTTCTAGGACCAAATCAAGACCTAAATGATGTACTAATTTTGAAAATCATTGAATTGATGGATCTTGAGAATAAAATGACAAAAGAAAGAAAGAAAGAAAGGACTCCTTTCTCGAGCCCCATTCTCAAGAAAAGTTAGGCCTATAAACTACCTCTGAGGGAAACTATTCTCCTAATTTTTATAAACATTCACTCAAAAGAGGAAAAAAGGTCTCTTAAAGGGGTGAAAGCACACTAAGCTATCACCCTTTTACAAAGGAAGAGGCGAACAACACCAAAACTAAAAAACTTCAAGGGCATAAAAGTCACATTTCTATTTAGAATTTGAAGATGATGTAAACTGATGAAATGTGTGAAATTGGATGAGTTTTATGCCTATAATTTTTTAAAATTATTTTGGACATAAATTAATATACTTTTTTAATTTTTAAGGTCTATTTTTTATGTCCTGGAAAATACAACAAATGAGGGGGTTTACTTCCCATCAAATAATTATAAGTAAAACATTGTTTTTTACTCCAATTTCAAAATATGTTTTAGAGGACATGTATACCTAGTGTAAAAAAAAGGAAAGAAGTGTTTTGGATCTATAATTTGCCTATTATAAGTATTCAAAGTATGACTTACTCAAAATTAGTAGTTTTTGTCTCCCAACACTTTTCACCTATCAACATTCTTCCAAAATCCAAATAAATTATATATTCTTGAAGAAGATTTTCTTCTCTAGTGCCGCATATGATTTTAAATCTTTTTTTAATTGATTTACTATTTTTTTTTATCGAATCAGTGACTTCTCAAAGTTTTATATACCTACACGTAGTTTTTGACAAATTTGTTTAACATTTTCTAATTGAAATTATATAAAATTTATATTTCCAGAATTGTATTTCCAAGATCTACAAAAGGGTAGTTTAAGTTTTTTCAAATTTTTTATTTGCAGAAGAGAAAAAAGCACCACAAGTGCAAAATTCTTCATTTTTGGTGTTTTTAAAGTTTTGGCTCCCAAGTTGGCATGCCACCTAGGATGACTCATCCAAGTAGGACTCGACTGAGTCCCACTCGGCTGAGTCCCCTAAGAGGTCAGCCCCCCACGAGTGGTCGCATGGGTGAACCACCCATTCAATTTGAAGGCTATAAATGTGTGTGATGTTTTCAATATATATATATATATATATATATATATATATATATATATATATATATATATATATATATATATATATATATATATATATATATATATATATATATATATATATATATATATATATATATATATATATATATCAATTGTGAATTTACATTCTTATTTTAGGATATAAGGATATTTTGAAGCTGGGAGTCATTTTTTCAGGGAAATTACAAAGATATTTTGGTTTCAAAGGAGTGTGAAGACAAGTTTTCTAGTGACGAAATAGTAAAAGGACTAGAACAAGGAAGTATGATCGTAAAAGGGATGACCAAATGAAAGGTCATATGAAACTTTTCCAAGAGAAACTAGTCAATGTTGAAGAAGAACCTATCGCTGTAGAAGGTGCAACTCAACTAGGGGAGGATATTGGTAGTAGTCGAAGTATAAATATTTTTCCTACATGCAGAATTTGATGGACATGAATGAGGAATCACTTATTAATCAAATTTCACCAAAACACGTGGTACCTAAAAGCACTATTCAATTGCATCTCAAAAACATGTGGATGGAATATTTTGAGAGTAAATCTTTTGTGGGAAAAGCACAATTATTTGCAAAGTTATTCAAGAAAAAAGAAATGACTCTAGTTTTGGAGTTGTTGGGTATTGATAATAGGAAAATTAGAGGAAGTGAAGTAAAAGAGGAAATAATTCAAAATTTACAAGATGCACTGAATGTTGTTAACATAGCAGATCATAAAGGACCAAATTCAAATGCAGCTAGAAGAGCCTTAATGACTATGATAACTAGTAAGAAATTGACACATAGAAATCAAGTTCGAGCAATTTTTTATTTACTCAAGGTATCTTGAAGAATTGTTCAAAGATATATTAGGAAGAGAAATATGTTGGATATGGACATTGAAAAGAATTGGGTACACATTTGTAGAGTTCTCTGTAAAGATAGAATTTCAGAAAATGTAAGAAGATGGGTCATTGATTTTTGGACCAATCGCTCTCATGTTTCTTCCAATATAAGGGACACTATACAAATGAATGATGAAGAGACCGGTATGGAGATTTCACATCCAAAACATTTTGTCGATACTACACAAAGTGAATTGTTTGAAGCATTCAAGCCTAAATTTTTAGATGTGAAAATAGGTCAGAGAATGTTTGAGATGTTGCGCCCTTGCTTCGTACACATAAATAAGGTTCACAAAACATGTTACTATCAAAATCATGTTGAGTTTCACTTATACTTGCAATCTTATAAAAGGGTTATGGCAATACTTAATCTAGATATGGTTACTGGAAGTACAACAGAATTTGTAAAGTCCATTTTATGTGATAAATCAAAAGATTCAGATGAATTCAATGTCCATTGTATAAAAAATGAATGCAATAATTGTGGAAATTTGTAGAAATTTCCTTTACAATTTGATAATATTGATGTTACAACACTAGTCTAGTGGAAGAGATTTGAATATTAGATATACCAAATGAAGACAGGAGGTGAATAAAAAAAAATTACATTAAAGGAGAGTGAATTACCGTACCTTCAGTTCATGGATAGATTTCAATCTATGATTTATCCACATATCCAACATTGTCATGGTGCATGATGGCAATCTAAACAGTTTTGTCATTCCAAAAATTATTTCCCACCTGGTTGTATTCTTTTAGTTGTAGATTTTGTGGAGAACTATACATTTTCCCCTCAAAAGGAGCTCCAGAGTCAATATTAACATTCTGATCAAGTTGCAATTTTTGTACATGTGACCTATAGACATGCACAAGATGATTTGGATGAGATAGATGATATAGATCAAAATGAACACATTATCATCAAGGAGGTCCATTTCTATATTAGTGATGATAGGGTTCATGATAGGAGCTACGTGGCTCATTATTTCAACACATTTTTCAACAATCTTGCGAGTCGTGGGATAAATGTTTCACAACATTGGATCTAGTTTGATGGGTCTATACGTAAGTACATGTGCATTAAATAAATTTTCTTTCAAATTTTCTCAATTCTATATATATATATATATATATACATCTATTTATTTATGTGCCACATTTACAGTTTTTGTATTTATTCAAATTATAGGTCAATTTAAGTCTACAAAAGCCTTTAATTCCAGTTAGCCATGCAACATGCTAGACACAACATTAAGTTTTTTTGGAACTTCTTTGAAAGTGGACATGGAAAAGGAGAGCATGATGGAGCCAGAGCATGTGTGAAGTGTGCACTCTGACATGAAATTCAAGGTATGTGTACATACATGTTTGATATTCATCTTGTTTACTTGCTGGACTATTTAACTTTACATTACATGTATATATATACTAAATTGTTAAAAATATATCTCTAGGTAACATGATAGAGAATTCAAAGAAAATTGTTGAATGGTGTTAAAATCATTTCGCTGCTCGAGATACAAAATACAACAAATGTTACTTTTGCAAAGTGATAGGTATTTATTTAATTTACTTTTATTTTCCAAACTCAAATTCAAAAAACTATATATAGGTCTATCACATGTGTGTTTTAACTCGTTGTGTGTGTATATATATATATATATATATATATATATATATATATATATATATATATATATATATATATATATATATATATATATATATATATATATTATAGCTCATGTGAACTACACAATGTATGAATGTGTATATAGTGCATTTCACATTTTTTATAATTTCAAACTGAGATCTATATATCAATCCATCCAATCCAGATATCAATCAATCAAATCCCTACAATTGTCAATCAATTGTTGGAATTAGAAGTTTGCATCAAGTGATGACTATAGGACAACACAAGCCTCCACTGATTCAACTAAGAGATAAATCATGCTTTTGTGAAGATTGTCTTAACAACAACATAAGGAGTCAATGTGTTAATATTGCAAATGGATATATTTCAAAATGGGATCAAAAAGAGTTAATTAGAATGCCTCCTTATGAAGATGATGATAATGTCATAGACATCCATGATCCTATATATTCAGCTGACTATGAACGTGTTTTTGATTTAGTTGTTACAGGTGTGTATTTTTGATTTCTATATATTTGTGATATATATATATATATATATATATATATATATATATATATATATATTCTTGAGGTTTAAATAAGAAACTTGTACACATAAATATAAATTGTCCATGTGATATTTTTGCTGTGATTGTGGATCCTAAGAATATAGAAGGTGTAGATTATTATCTACTAAGATGCACCAATGAAAAATACAAGCTATCTAAAGAAGTTGTTGATGGTGATGGACAAAAATATCTGACCGGTTCAGTTGCTATTGAAGTTACCTATTATCAGCAAGCTAAGATTGACAAAAATGGAATTCAAATTATTGAATACTTGCCTGGAAAGAGAGTTCTACATTATAGTCACTTGGTTATAGTGACAAAATTGTAGTTTGAAACTATACAAAAAAAAGGGTCACGTAAAAACCAAAAGTGGAAGTTGCCTATTGAAGAGCATGAAATTTTTTTGGAGATAATAAAGGATAGAGAGGATCTAGACTACATGTATCAAGAGCTTTAGGTTGAAGGATTTTAATTTGTGCATACTTAAAATTTAAATCCTATTTGAAACTTACAGACTATAAATTTGATTTGAATTGAATTTTAATTGATTCTCTCTCTCTCTCTCTCTCTCTCTCTCTCTCTCTCTCTCTCTCTCTCTCTCTCTCTCTCTCTAAAACTTTCAATTTATTTTCTACTTGATTAGATTGATTAGATAGGTAAATGGAATTTTAATTGATTCTAGAACTTTCAATTTACTTTCTACTAGAATTTTAATTTCAATTTATTGATTAGATTGATTAAAGATTGATTAGATAGGTCTATATTTCTATTTTTTGTTTAGATTGATTAGATTGATTAGATAGGTCTATATTTAAATTGAATTGACATTGAAATTGGGTTGATTCTTTTTTCATTTGATTAGAATAGATTGATCACCTAAATTGAATACCTTTCTAGTCTATAAATTTCTATTTATTGATTAGATTTATTACATAGGTAAATTGAATTTTAATTGATTCTAGAACTTTCAATTTACTTTCTACTTGAATTTTAGGGCTTAAGGGGTCATGTTAGGTCTTTTTAGGTCTTAAGGGGTCTTATTAGGTCATGTTAGCTCTTAAGAGGTCATATTAGGTCTTATTAGTTGAATGTTAGGTCTTAAGGGGTCCTATTAGGTCATGTCAGGGCTTAAGGGGTCATGTTAGGTCTTAAGAGGTCATGTTAGGTCTTAAGGGGTCATATTCAGTCTTAAGGGATCTTATTAGGCCATGTTAGGTCTTAAAGGGCCATGTTAGGTCATATTAGGTCATGTCAGGTCATATTAGGTCATGTTAGGTCTTAAGGTCATGTTAGGTCATATTAGGTCATGTCTTAGGTCATAAGAGGTCATATTAGGTCTTAAGGGGTCATATTAGGTTGTGTTAGGTCTTAAGGGGTCATGTTAGGTCATATTAAGTCATGTGAGGTCATATGAGGTCATATTATGTCTTATTGGATTTTTTAGGTCATGTTAGGTCATATTAGGTCATGTTAGGTCATGTTAGGTCATATTAGGTCATGTTAGGTCATATTAGGTCATATTATCTCTTAAGGGGTCATGTTAGGTACTTAAGGGCTTAAGGGGTCATGTTAGGTACTTAAGGGCTTACGGGGTCATGTTAGGTACTTAAGGGCTTAAGGGGTCATGTTTGGTCCTTAAGGGCTTAAGGGGTCATGTTAGGTCTTTTTAGGTCTTAAGGAGTCATGTTACGTACTTAAGGGCTTAAGGGGTCATATTAGGTACTTAAGGGTTTAAGGGGTCATGTTAGGGCTTAAGGGGTCATGTTAGGTCTTTTTAGGTCTTAAGGGGTCATGTTTGGTACTTAAGGGCTTAAGGGGTCATGTTAGGGCTTAAGAGGTCATGTTAGGTCTTTTTAGGTCATGTTAGGTCTTAAGGGGTCCTGTTCAGTCTTTTTAGGTCTGAAGGGGTCATGTTAGGTACTTAAGGGCTTAAGGGGTCATGTTAGGGCTTAAGGGGTCCTATTAGGTCTTATTAGTTGAATGTTAGGTCTTAAGGGGTCATATTAAAGATTAATTTTAAAGTTAGGTTTTAAAGATTGATTTAAACTTTCAATTCATTAAAGATTTTCTAGTAAGATTGATTAAATATTTTTCAATTAATTGATCTAGATAGGGCTTAAGGGTGTATAATAGGGCTTAAGGGATCTTGTTAGGTCCTGTTAGGTCTTAAGGGCTTAAAGGGTTATGTTAAAGGTCTTAAGGGGTCTTACAGGATCCTATTAGGTCATGTTAGGTCTTAAGGATCTATATTAAATAAATTGATTATATTGATTCTACCTATATGTTGAATTGCTAAGATTGATTAAAGATTGAACATTGAAATTAAATATTAATTTTAAATTTAGGTTTGAAAGATTGATTTAAACTTTCAATTGATTAAAGATTTTGAATAGTAAGATTGATTAATTAGATTGCTGAAAGATTGAACATAAATTAAAGATTAATTTTAAAGATCAATTAATTTTTGGCTTCAATTAAAAAATCCAAACATGTATCAATGTACAAATAGATCAACATACAAAACATGCATGTACATATCAATGTAAATGTCTATATATCTCAAAAATCAAACATGTACATCAATGTTTAAATGTCTATATATCACAAAATCCAAACATGTATCAATGTAAAAATAGATCAATATAAAAAACATGCACCAACATATCAATGTAAATGTATATATATATATATATATCTCTCAAAAATCAAACAAGTACATAAATGTTTAAATGTCTATATATCACAAAATCCAAACATGTATCAATGTACAAATAGATCAATATACAAAACATGCACCTACATATCAATGCAAATGTATATATATCTCAAAAATCAAACATACATACATCAATGTTTAAATGTCTATATATCACAAAATCCAAACATGTATCAATGTACAAATATCTAGATCAACATACAAAACATGTGCACATACATATCAATGTAAATGTCTAGAGATATATCGTGCAAATAGATCAAACATGTGTACATCAATATAAATGTCTATATCATAAAATCAAAACATGTATCTATCAATGTAAATGTCTACATATCACAAAATCCAAACATGTATTGATATAACTAGATCAACGTCCAAATGTCTATATATATCAATGTACAAATGTCTACATATATCAATGTAAAGCATATATCTAGGTCAATGTAAAACATATCTAGAGATGATCAACGTAACATAAATACTCTCTAGTACATGTGTACTCTAGATCAAAATCAATGACATAGATCTAAATCTATGAACACATCAACTATGTTGATGATCGCCATCACGTGCTAGATGTCTGGGCCTATGTGGATCCTCGTCCTGCTAGACCTGAGTTTGTAAATGTAAATATATGTTACATATATAAAAATTTATAAATAAATACATACATACATACATACATACATACATACATACATACATACATACATACATATATACATACATACATATATATATATACACTAATAAATTTGGGGCCATTTTCTGACGGCTATGTGTCGCCATTGCGACGGCTATGTGTCGCTATAGTGACAGTGATAGACGTCGTAGTTTTTTAGTTGCAAATCACGACGTCTATGGGTTTCCGTCGCCATTGCGACGCCCTGCCGTCACAATGTCACTCCTTCACCCATTCAACACCTCTGTCACATTGCGACGACAGGGTGTCACAATGGTGATGGTCCTCCAAAGCAATTGTGATGGGCCTGGGCATCACCAATATGGCACCACCGTCGCATGTCTTGGGAGGACCGTCGCAATTGCGACGGTCCTCTGAAGCAACTGCGATGGGCCTGGGCATCGCCAATACGGCGCCACCGTCGCATCTCTTGGGAGGGCCGTCGCAATTGCGACGGTCCTGGTTAGAATTTTAAAAAAAAAAATATTTAATACATTGCTAATGAACCACATTAATGCTTTTTTCCTTCAACAAATGAGGATAGTCACTCTAAAGACAACATGATAATGTACACTCACTGTAAGGACAATCACAAATGAGGACATCTCACAGTGACTGTCCCTTGTGTGATTGCCACTTGAATGTATTGCTATTCAGCCACATTAATGCTTTTTTCCTTCAACAAATGAGGACAGTCACTCTAAAGACAACATGATAATGTACACTCACTGTAAGGACAGTCACAAATGAGGACATCTCACAGTGACTGTCCCTTGTGTGATTGCCACTTGAATGTATTGCTATTCAGCCACATTAATGCTTTTCTTCTTCAACAAATGAGGATAGTCACTCTAAAGACAACATGATAATGTACACTCACTGTAAGGATAGTCACAAATGAGGACATCTCATAGTGACTGTCCCTTGTGTGATTGCCACTTGAATGTATTGCTATTCAGCCACATTAATGCTTTTCTTCTTCAACAAATGAGGATAGTCACTCTAAAGACAACATGATAATGTACACTCACAGTATATGTATATATGTATAAGATGGTGTCCTAAGCTTCTCTTTCACTAATCCTTGATATCTGACCTAATTACGAAGACTAAAGATGTCAACTTGAGAACAATAAGCTCAAACTCATTATTAGACAGACACAAGCTCAAGGCCAATGCGTAGTCTATGCTAAACCAAGGATGGTGATTCCTTCAGTTTTATACATATAATTAAAGGAAAATAAAACAATGATTAACTTTTGTTCGTAGCTACCCACCCTTACTAGATGAAGGCCTAAAAACTATCACTAGACTTTACTATGCACATTTGTGTACTCAAATTCAAATCCCATTTGATCAATATCATGCATTATAAAGGACACAAACAACTCAGCATAACCGTCAACAAATTTATCAAATGCTAGCTTCCATAAAATGGTATGACATCAAGTTTATCAAGCTTTGCTAGTTGATAATACAAGTCAACAAAAATAAAGATAAATGAATTTTGATTTCCTTATGTGGGTGGGGGTTGAGTGGTAGCAGACCAATGACTTCATCTAAATTGAGTGGCAAGGTTCAACCTTCTACACCAAGTACTCATGTACATAAATAAAAATGTTGCTTCTAAAGTATGACATGACCTAGGACACAATACAAAAACCAAGACTATACTTGAACTAATAAAGTCTAGCTTTACATTTTTGTTATGATGTATTCCAAATGTATGGTAAAAGTTCATAAATCAGGCATATACTTTATCAATCGTAGGCTATCATATAAGCTCCATATTTTTAAAAATATATGGCATTGAACTTTCACAAGTCTAGCTAAATTAGCTAAATACTTCTTAGAATAAACTTCAAATGGATTGGAAGAAATCAAAAATCATGGATTACTTCAGCAATTCAAAGACTATCATATAAGTTCTATATATTGCAATAGAGTAGATTCTATGATAAACCTTAAAGAAACATTACAGCTTTTGCTCAAGCCAACCAATTTCAATCAATATTCATATCAATACATAGCACCCAGTCTAAGAACACCCAAATTAACATACTCTTGCACGGTTATATCTTTTCTCAGAAATTTATAATAATACATGAATTCATTGAATTCCAATTTTACTTGACCTTTTGGCACCCAAGACATGCATTGCAAATTGAAAGAATGTCATCCCCCAGTCTTGACCATAAATGCTTTCACAATTTTCCTATCTAAAACACAGACCATCAATCATCTTATGAGTTGAGCCCTTGCAAAGGATTGAGATCAGCAATCTGAGTTGCTCTTGAACAATCAAGAACATTTTGTAAGTAATAACTTAATAAAACAATGATTTTTTTTATAAAAAAAAATTAGTTGGTTAAGTGACAAAGCAACAGTCTCTTTGTCTAAAAACTATCACATTAGCAATTATATTGACAAATCAGAGAAATGCCCATTTTAAGAACATCAAGTTCTTCATACAAACCTCATAAAAGAAACAGTAATTATTATAATAAAGAGAAACTTCTAATAAAGGGTTTGACCAGAAGAAAGAGATCTAAGAATAACCTTAATACAGTGATAAATATTTGTCGAGAAGATGCAGCAATTTGCTATTCAGAACCATAGCAATGGAAATCAGATTAATAGCAAGCAAGACAATAATAGACACTAACTTTAGGAGTTCATTTCAGCAAGCAAACAATAATAATAGCAAGCAAGATTAATATATTTAGCAGTTCATTTCATCAAAAGCAGAGGAAAGAAATACACAACAACAGAAAGACATACATCTGAAAGATAATCAATGCCTTCATCAGCAGTAGATAAAGATAGACTCAGCAGTAGCAGCAATAAATTAGCAGAGGAACATTGATACATGTTTACAACTATCACTGTGATATTACAAGGAAACCTACATAAATCTATCATAGCAGCATAATCAAAGTCCTCAAACACATTCAACAATTCATCTCAACTATAGAATCATACGTATCAAAACTACAGATTAAGCATTCATCGACACAAGAGATCAAACCTCCAACATAGCATTAAGCATTCATCAACACACGAGATCAAACCTCCAAACTAAGATTTACATGTAGCAAGGGCATGAATACAGTGATTTGGATGGTTCATGACAAGAATTCACACATCTACTTATATTGCTATAAAATAATGTGCTATAACCCTACAACAACTCAAGCAACTAAAAATAGGTCCAAAATCCAAGGTAATATAATTTGGTTGTGAGACACCTGCCTATAAATTTTAGACCTTATAAACTTTACAAAATATCCTTAAAGAGTGAAAATCTTAGTAGAAAATATTGCAAGGTTACATATAGAAATGTTCATAACACACTTACCTTTTACGAATCTAATATTGTGTCACTAAATAGGACTGTATACATAAGAGGCATTCAAGTTTTTATGAAATGAGATTTTCTTAGCCAACACAAACTTAGCTTAAGACAGATTCCTTCTATTACAAAGCATCTCTCTACTTCATACCTCCATATTCCTACTAGCAATTTCGTCCATTTGTTGAAGATGTTGCTGCCTCCTGTGCTCATCTTCCTTGAATCAAAGATGAAGCTTGACCACTGAGCAAATACACCGATTCTGCAAATGCCTCAATTGTTTTTGAAATTCTAAAGCTACAGCCCTATATGTTGTTTTTTCTTCCCTACCATCCAAGAAAAACAAGACAAAATAATTAATATGCATTAAGCTAGTGACACAGCTAAGTATGAAAAATGCTCCAAGTTATGATAAAATTGTGAAAATAATTTAAACTTCAAAATTCTACGTCTCTAACAAAGAGCCACAATGCAATGATGGTTGTATATAAATTTTCATGCAAACTAGTTCATTCAGAGTGGTAAAATATGATTGCATCCACATTAGTTAAACTACCTACAGTTTTTGAAATCTATGCTAGATCGATCATCTTGACTTTTTTGGAGAAATTTTTGCTTCAGTTCTGAAATATAAGACACAAATAACAAGTTCTGTACAAAATTTGAGACATTACTAATTGAGGACAATGTGTATTTTTATGGCACTGAAAGTTTGTGTCTTACAGGCAATGTGCAAGACTATTTATCAAAATGGTTTTATGAAAGCTCCAGGCTATATATGTTATAGTGGAGAAAGTTCAATATGTTCCAAACTTCCAACAAAATAATCAGATGCAATATTTCTTTAGTGTTAGTAATTTATAGTAGCTCCAATGGCATCCAAGACCTTAAAAAATAAAAGAAATTTTAAAAATTAATATCACTAGAATACTTCCATTTTCACACACCATCCTTTGCATTATTGCTTGTTTGTTTCAGGTATGCACCTTATTTTTATTGGCATATAGAAAGGCTAAAAAACCAACAAGGATGAAGTATCAAAGCCACAAACTCTAGCCACTGGAACTTCTAACTTCATCGTGACTACATATCAACTATCAGATACACCAATGACCCAATTATATTTAACATTTATGAAAATCAAATTAATTTGGAATTGAATACTAAGCACAATTCCATTAGGAACATGATAACATATTCTTAATAAATAATGCTCTACAATAAAAGTGGCTATTTCTGGACCAAACACTCTAGTAATAGGGGTCTCATGACTAAACTGAACAAGAGAGCTTACATCTGAATGTGTGAAATATCTAGAGTTTCATGTGTGAAGTCTGATAGAAGCTCTTTATAATAGGAAAGAAAAAGGTAATAGCAATTAACCAATCAACAATACACAAAAATCAGAAAATAGCAATTATCAAATCATAAACTTATAAAGAAATCAAATGATCAGAAAGAATAGAGTGCTCTATTTATTATTGAAGGCTCTATTTCCTTTACAACTTGCATACCACAAAGAAATAATCTCAATATTAAAACCTTGGTGCCTAGAGATTGACGATGGTGAAAACTACATTTTACTGATTGTACCATTAATTTTCTTTATTCGAATTAAGTCTAACGAGCTAAAGGAAGCTATTAGAGCATGAATCTATGTTTTAGTTACAATAATCCATGCAAGCAATTTATTATGAAAACAAAGTGACTAAAATAAGACTACTATTTGATTGGTCATTACCATTTTTGTCAGTGGTTTTTTGATGTGGGTGAAAAAAGAAATTCCCATAATTAGTCTCTCATCCAAGGTGAGCGGTATACCTTGCCTAGAATAGTAGGGCATTCAGGTAAGGGAAACAATTGGATTTGGAAAAATTAGGTTTCTTAATGCATGGCGATCTCTCTCTGGTTAATGACCATCTATCTTTTGAATCAAGTTGATTAGGTTAATATCTAAATGCGCAAATAGTAGATATTCTAAGATGGTCCTGGATAGAATTAAAAAAATAAATTATTTAATACATTGCTAATGAACCACATTAATGCTTTTCTCCTTCAACAAATGAGGACAGTGACTCTAAAGACAACATGATAATGTACACTCACTGTAAGGATAGTCACAAATGAGGACATCTCATAGTGACTGTCCCTTGTGTGATTGCCACTTGAATGTATTGCTATTCAGCCACATTAATGCGTTTCTTCTTCAACAAATGAGGACAGTCACTCTAAAGACAACATGATAATGTACACTCACTGTAAGGACAGTCACAAATGAGGACATCTCACAGTGACTGTCCCTTGTGTGATTGCCACTTGAATGTATTGCTATTCAGCCACATTAATGCTTTTTTCCTTCAACAAATGAGGATAGTCACTCTAAAGACAACATGATAATGTACACTCACAGTGAGTGTACATTATCATGTTGTCTTTAGAGTGACTATCCTCATTTGTTGAAGAAGAAAAGCATTAATGTGGCTGAATAGCAATACATTCAAGTGGCAATCACACAAGGGACAGTCACAGTGAGATGTCCTCATTTGTGACTGTCCTTACAGTGAGTGTACATTATCATGTTGTCTTTAGAGTGACTGTCCTCATTCTGTAAGTGTACATTATCATGTTGTCTTTACAGTGACTGTCCTCCTTCAAGTGGCAATTACACAAGGGACAGTCACTGTAAAGACAACATGATAATGTAGAGAAACATTGACATTTGTATTTTCAACAGTGCTGAGAGAGGTTCCCTCCGTGAAATCACAGCTACAATTTCTGAGTACGTTGGGTTTATTTTTCTTTTGTCATTATTATGTAATCTGGTATTCAGCTGTTAGAAAGCTAAAATACCCAGAAATGAGGACATATCTGTGTTGAATTTATTGTTAGTGGCTTTGGTTATTTAGAATGCTTCCCCACAATACTTAATAGGATACATTTGGTTTTCAAAGCTTTCACTGACTTGGATTCAAGATTCTGAGACTTTCACGTGCCTTCAGTTGTTTCCGCAAACAAATCGCGTGCCTTTTGTATGCTTCCACATTTTATATACATGTCCATCAGGGTAGTCACCACCACTATATTTGACAAAAACCCATCTTCAATTACTTTTTGGTGAATTTCCCTACCCTGTTCTATGACTGTACCTCTGGTTTTAATGTATAAAAATAACCCAAATTTCAAAGGAAGTATATGATAAATTCCACCTAACACTTCCTAATCCCTGGACAGTGTCTTCTTACACTTTGAAACAAACAATTCCAAAGGGAATTAGCCTCTAGGGCTCCGCAACACCCAAACCCACAATTCTTGGCTCTAAACCCTTCTTAACTAGGGCATTCTCAATCACCCGATTCTACACCCTTCAAATCCAAATTAGTGGATGATTCACCATCTCACAAACATTATACAATGTTCCACATTATAACAATCCACCCTTGCTTGGATAGATCACTCACTGCTATACATAGCATTCAACTCAAGGTAATTTCCCACAGTTTATCCTGTGATCACACTGTTTTCCACAAAACTTTGCCTATGCAATGTCAGTACTTCATAATACAAGTTAGTTATTGTCATCCCATGAATATTAGGCCTTCTATGTTACAGCAAAATCAAAGTAAACTCATTCAAAACGGTTTAGAATGGATGAAAGAAATCCTTCTAACTCATGTATGTGTTAGTTCAAACAAATGAGGATAGTCACTCTAAAGACAACATGATAATGTACACTCACAGTAAGTGTACATTATCATGTTGTTAGAGTGACTATGCTCATTTGTTGAAGAAGAAAAGCATTAATGTGGCTGAATAGCAATACATTCAAGTGGCAATTACACAAGGGACAGTCATTGTGAGATGTCCTCATTTGTGACTGTCCTTACAGTGAGTGTACATTATCATGTTGTCTTTAGAGTGACTGTCCTCATTCTGTAAGTGTACATTATCATGTTGTCTTTACAGTGACTGTCCTCCTTCAAGTGGCAATTACACAAGGGACAGTCACTGTAAAGACAACATGATAATGTAGAGAAACGTTGTCATTTGTATTTTCAACAGCGCCGAGAGAGATTCCCTCCACGAAATCACAGCTACAATTTCTGAGTACGTTGGGTTTATTTTTCTTTTGTCATTATTATGTAATCTGGTATTCAGCTGTTACATAGCTAAAATACCCAGAAATGAGGACATATCTGTGTTGAATTTATTGTTAGCGGCTTTGGTTATTTAGAAGTTTAATTTTATTTGTTCATCTTTCAAGCACAAATGTTTTGTGGACCGTAACATCTTCATTGTTTTGGGTATGCAATGAAACAGCCCTAACTTGCGACTACCTTCATAGTACTGCAAAACCGAAGAGGGAAAAGCAAGTTAGGATGGAAATAAACAAACTTAAAACTCAGACTTAAGAAAGATGAAGGCAATGCTTCAAAGGGTCGATGCCCTAAACATGGGAAAACACAATACCACCATTAAACGATGCCCTAGTCACTGTATCAATGCTACCAGCTCCGTACCAGTATGCTAACTACTCACTTTCATCCTGTGATAAAGGTAACTTCATTAATCATACTTGAAATGGCAGCATACGAACTAAAGCTGATGAACATTTATAAACTAAAAGTTTAAAACTACAGATTACAAATGTAGTAGTTTCATACGAAAAGAACTTGATGTCTAAAATTTACCATTAGAAGTATCCAAAGGAATACCACAGTACTGTTGAACTTGGAGAATCGGAGATGATCTACACAGCAAGGTTCAACAGCTGTAAGGACTGTTACACCATCTTTAGCATTTGAATACATTTTCTCCTTGGCTTCTGGTGGATCCTCAAAGACCCCCAATGACATTTTCCCTACAATTATCAATTGTTTGTCAGTATGAGATATTAATAAATAAACATTAATCACAATATTAGGCAAACAATGTTCTTGATGTCTGAATCTAAATCACAGAAAGCTCTAATAAAGCAGTTCTCAGTTTCACATTAAACTAAGTTTCAATTTCAAATGGTTATAATAATTTTTGCAAGTTATAAGTAGCTGGTTACAGTATATGACATAAAAAGAAAAAAAATCATTTCTATTCTTTTCTTCTTTTTCTCTTTCAACGAAGCTTTTGCACCACACAAATGCATACCAAGAATTTCTCAGGAGGTTTCAAGACCATTGCATACCAAACTTCTTCTCTGTAGATGCTACTGTGTGTCGTGGTCCAAACGGGCCCATAAATGTGGTTGAATAACAATACATTCAAGTGGAAATTACACAAGGGACAGTGACTGTGAGATGTCCTCATGTGTGACTGTCCTTGTCACAAATGAGGACATCTCACAGTGACTGTCCCTTGTGTAATTGCCACTTGAATGAGGACAGTCACTGTAAAGACAACATGATAATGTACACATACAATGAGTGTACATTATCATGTTGTCTTTACAGTGACTGCCCTCATGTTGTATATTCTTCTCTGTAGATGCTACTGTGTGCTAGGGAACTTCTTAGAACTATTGGTATATTCTTAGAGCTTGTTACACCTGGGATATTCTTCTCTGTAGATGCTACTGTGTGCCTTGGTCCAAACAGGCCCATAAATGTGGTTGAATAGCAATACATTCAAGTGGCAATTACATATATTATAATGTATCTGTCTAGTCCTCATGACTGCTCATAACAATACAAGTGATATTTTTTTGGGAGTGGGGAAAGGTTCGAGACTTTCACCTGTATGAAGAATCCTTTCTACCTAACACAAAAATGCACCCCATAAAACATCTGATTGGTTTGAGTATCTTTGAACTATTTGGGTCTATTGACAACACTAGACCAATGTATACAGAATGACTAATTTCATGCAAGACAATGTGATGCAGAGTGGTCAGCAAGAAACTTGGTCTTAAGCCCCAACCCACTTCAAGACACCAAAATGTTACACCTAAGCAATTTAGCCTCTGATTCTATTAGACCAGTTTAAAATCTCTATACTAGAGGGACTTCAAAAGTTTCAAGATACTTCTAACACCTTATTGACTCAATCCCAACCAAGACCAAATTTCCTTTTAGGGACAAGTTCCCTGATTTTCTACCAAAAGAGACTTTATTGATCCTAGGCTTTGCCAACCCAATCAAACATTTGAAAACTCTTAAGATTCCCTAAAACATGTAGAATCATGCATTGGTTGTGTTCCAAACAACCCAAGACATCAAAATCACAAATAGACCTAGTGACTCTAGTAGGTCTCCAAAACCTATTCTGCAGCAATAACTCTTCAATTTGACAAAGGACCTTATGAACTTATATGTTTTTTGAGTACCCTTTTTTATGTTCTAACAATCCTCCAACTCCCAGACCCTGACTCGGTTCATGTCTAAAAAAAAATGACCAACCCGGTTTATGTGAAACCTCTGAGTAAAATACCTGCTCACATTGGCTTGGAAGAACATAGGGCTCATCCCCAACTGGCTCAAACGACCTTGTATTAACCATTGTAAATCCATTATCATGTTCAATAACAGTTCTATTAGGATCATTTGGATTAAGTCATAGCCTGTACCATTTGACAACGAAGAGTACTAATTTGAAGGAACTAAAGTCGCACTCAAGTATGTCATCCAAAATGCCATAGTATTGATTTTTAGACTCTTGAGGATGTAAGTCATTTCTAGATGAAATATTAGTCACTTGAAAGACTGCAGTTATTCCAGAATCACAAGTTTTCTTCATGTCATCCAACACTTTGACGCAAAATTTTTGACCATTACAGAACATACCCTTGTGGTGTTTAACCTGCAATAATATGTGAAACATGTCAAAATTATTATATCGTGAATTGATAAACATACGGGTGATTAATAATTTTGTACGTACTTGGAAATCTCTTAAACCATATGCTAAATCTATTTCCCTTTGCGTAACATTAGAATCTCCATTACGATGAGCTTCTTTAACCAATGAAGATACACCTTCCCATGTTAATGTGTGACCAGAATGTTGACATCGTTCAATCCATACCGTCATCCAATCAAGATTGTTTGCAATATACAAATGTAGTGCATCCCACTCTCGAGCAACTGTACAAAAAAAAAATAGATGACTTACAACCGATTTATTTTGAAGATTAAGAAATAATTTATTACAATAACATCTTATAATTTATTACCTATCACTTTCCTCAATCTACCTTTCCCCATCAAGTACTCCCCTTTGAATTTTTTAAAAGGGTCGAGATCCCAAATGTGATCTACATGGATATTTGAAGCAAACTTAGGAAGATATTCAGTAATGTACACCATAGTCTAGTATACCATGTATCCCTCTACCATAGAACCCTCAGGATGTGCTCTTTGTCGAACCAAAGCCTTCAAAGATTTCAAGTGCCTCTCAACCATCCACATTGACCTAGTGTGTGCAGGTCCACACAATTCAATCTCCTCAACTTGGTGTATGAGGTAGTGTTCTTGTGCATTGAAAAAAGTTGGAGGTAGACTCTTTTGCATTTCACACAGTAAATGAGGAATTCTTCTCTTCCAATAGTTTATATCTTCTTTATGGATTTCTTTAGATGACAACCACCTACATTAAGAGATTCAAGTCACAAAAAATATATAAATACGAGACTTTACAAAATAATATACAATAGATTACATAGCAAGAAAAACAAATCGCGAATATAATAAATATATACAACAAATTGAACAGATATTACTGCTTACCTCATGTATTTTCCAAGATCATATATCACTTGTTTGATGTTATTGTTGAAGTGCTCTGGGAGAGATAGAGGTAGCACGTACTGCAATAATTATAAACCAATCATTTCATTATTTTCTAACATAACATAATGAATAGTACACGTAGTTTATGAATATATTGTAACTACAGAAGAACATAACTTACCTTGATGAAAGTATGCCAATCATGCATTTTGAGCCCTGGCCCAAATTCACTTTTCTTTGATATGAGATTGCTTATGTTCGCAGCAAATCCTGTGGGAAATCAAATTTTTCGTATGACTTCTTTTATGGCATCACTTTGCTGCTCCATTAATAACCAAGGAAGGGCACTTATATTAATCTGATCTCTATTGCTATTTGAGTGAATGAAATTCTTCAGTGCATGATTGGATTCATGAATGTCATTACAAATTTTGACAATTTTTTCTTTGTCACGCCTTCCATCCAGTATTTTCCACAATGTCTCTGTTATATTCTTTCCAATATGCATAGGATCAAACAAATGCACAATTTGTAGGTCCTCATAGTAGGGCAACCTACTAAATTGTCTGGGATAGCTTTTTAGTCCCTTTGGAAGGTTTTCAGTAGTGCCTTGACGACCTTCATGATCATCAATTACATAATTAGTAAACAAAAATCACAATAGAAATATATAAATTACAAACATAAACCATTAGGTGGAACGACATTACCTCGACGATTAATTCTATTATATTCCAACTTCCATAGGCGACATGTCATTCTTCGTGGCTTTGATGTAGTCTCTTCTTTCCCATTGAAAAGATGTTTTTCCATACATCGATACTTATGATTCCTGTGGAGGAAGTGTCTGTACTCATCAAACACCTACTTTCCTAAACTTTTTGAATGATGAGATTTCATCTTTGGACCACAAACTAGACATGCAAATTTTCCCTTTGTTTGAAGACCTACAAGATAATGATATAATTGGATTATTAAATATGTTGATTTTTATAATTAGAATTATCATACGCAACTTGAATTCACTATAACATACCACAAAAATGTGTTAGCCCTGGGGCATCATGTATTGTCCATACAAGTATTGCATGGAATTGAAATTGTCTTTGTCCTATTGGTCTAGACACGTCATACATAGTGACACCGTTCCATAACTCCACCAACTCATCAATAAGAGGCTCAATATATACATTCATATCTTTAACTTGATATTTACCTACTTGAATGAACAGTAACATTACATAATTATTGTGACCATTTTATTGTAAGATTTGTAATTACATGTAAATTAATAACTATCAAATGATAAAATACCTGGAACAATCATTGCCAACATAATGTGCTCCCTCTTTATTGACATCCACGGAGGAATGTTATTGTTGATAACAAAAATAGGCCACACCGAGCAAACAGATCTCATCTCTCCAAATGGATTGACACCATCCGCTGCCAATGAAAGCCTGAGATTATGAGGTTCTTCTTTGAAGTGTTGCCACTTTTCCTCTATGTGCATAAATACTGAACCATCCGCAGGGATTTGAATAATGTCATCTCGACTTCTATTGCGTGCATGGTAATCCATAAATTGTGCCAAGCTAGTACACCTGAATAATTGTCGCATCCGTGGAATAATGGGGATGTAACGAAGAACCTTGTGAGGCACCTTTTTTGTTATTCGATCTGTTCGATATCTACTCGTATAACATACAGGGCATTGTGTTGCAAATTCATGTTCTTTATAATATATAATATGATCATTGGGACAAGCATGTATTGCTTGATACTCCATTCCAATATCTTTCATAATAGCAAATAATTCTCGATATGAGTGAGGTAGAATATTTGATGGTGGTAACAAAAACTCGCCTATCAATCTACAGCAAAAAATATAAGTTGTTAATATAAACAATATTAGTGGTACATTATTCACCCTTTGTTAACTATAAAGACATATATGACATACCTTAACATACGTGACATTGTTATGTTGGATAAACCATTCATAACCTTCAAGTTCAACAACAACAATATAGAAAAGAGAAGAGTTGTTTGGGAGTCTTTGTATAGGGGCTCGTATGCCTTCTCAAGTAGAGGTACATCGAGGCTATCATCATCATCATGATCAGATCCGCTTGGACTAAATGTGTCATGGATCAATGTATTTATACCATCATCTTCAATTGTGTTTTTTGGTGCATGATCGTCATCTTCCATGGGATCATTATCTTCACCTTGGATATTCGCACCCCCATGTTCCTCCATATCATGTACTTCCCTGGGGAGATCAACCTATATAAAATTGATTAACATAAATAAACCATGATCTTCAACTCATCATCAAGTGATTTCATATGTATATAAATTGTTAAAATGATATAATGAACAACTTACCAGTGGATGATAGTCATGCCCCCCTTCAATGTGACCATTCTCCCTACAATGTCTCTTAACTGTTTTGATTAGCAGTCTTCTACGGTTTAAGCCCTTACAAATTTTGCAGGGACAATAACATTTTCCATCACCTTTTCTTTTCAAGTTAGACCACAATCTAGCGATTGTCTCCCTATTTTGTTCTTCACTTATATTATCTGACATGATCGTTCTTCGCAGGAAGCAAAAATTGGGCTATGAAAACTTCAGTCTACAACTTTCAGTGACTAAGCAAAATTGTCAAAAGTACACAAATCTTCTTAGACCTAGTTAAATCCTTTAATATTTTAAAAGTCTAGTTAAAATATACATTAGATTAAAAAATATACAATTTTCATACCTGAGCGCGCGGCTATGACTAGTGCAATGGTCTTCTTGCTTAGCTCTAGAAGCTCTCTAGCAATCAAAACTTATAAGCTACAAGGCCTAACAACAATTTCAAAACATATAAGCTACAAGGCAAGACATATTACATGACATGGCAAAAGGATTAAAATATACATTAGATTAAAATATATACAATTTTCAAACCTGAGCGTGCGGCTATAACTCGTGCAATGGTCTTCTTCCTTAGCTCTAGAAGCTCTCCAGCAATCAAAACATATAAGCTATTAGAATTCATTAACTTTCTGTAATTGGAAAACTCTATTTGATATTAGACTGTAAACTACTACTATTCTCTCCATAAGAACTAAGTACAAAATTCTTTCAAGTTCACATCCATGATTCCCTTTAGATTAAAATATACAGCAAAAATAAGCTAAAAGTCTAGTTAAAATATACATTAGATTAAAAAATATACAATTTTCAAACCTGAGCGCGTAGCTATAACTCGTGCAATGGTCTTCTTGCTTAGCTTTAGAAGCTCTCCAGCAATCAAAACATATAAGCTACAAGGCCTAATAGCAATTTAAAAACAAGGGTCATCAAAAGAACCAAAAACAATGTGTGCAAACAATACCTTGTGAAGTGGTATAGACAATTAGAAGATGCTACTATGTGCTAGGGAACTTCTTAGAACTATTGGTATATTCTTACAACTTGTTACACCTGGGATATTCTTCTCTGTAGATGCTACTATGTGTCGTGGTCCAAACGGGCCCATAAATGTGGTTGAATAGCAATACATTCAAGTGGCAATTACACAAGGGACAGTCACTGTGAGATATCCTCATGTGTGACTGTCCTTGTCACAAATGAGGACATCTCACAGTGACTGTCCCTTGTGTAATTGCCAATTGAATGAGGTCAGTCACTGTAAAGACAACATGATAATGTACACATACAATGAGTGTACATTATCATGTTGTCTTTACAGTGGCTGCCCTCATGTTGTATATTATTCTCTGTAGATGCTACTACGTGCTAGGGAACTTCTTAGAACTGTTGGTATATTCTTACAACTTGTTACACCTGGGATATTCTTCTCTGTAGATGCTACTGTGTGTCATGGTCCAAACGGGCCCATAAATGTGGTTGAATAGCAATACATTCAAGTGGTAATTACACAAGGGACAGTCACTGTGAGATGTCCTCATGTGTGACTATCCTTGTCACAAATGAGGACATCTCACAGTGACTGTCCCTTGTGTAATTGCCACTTGAATGAGGAACAAGGAGGAAGTGATACAATAATAGGGGGGTGATCATTTTAAAATGTGTTGGACAACAAAAAATGCTATGCACGGGGTAAAACATGGGCTCAAACCTTAAGAAAACTAGAGACTAACAACAAAGAAAATGTACCTCATGATACTTATTGAGCTTAAAGCATAAATAACCTACTATGTACAAGAAGGAAGGATAAACTATTAATAGAAATGTTTAAGATGGATCCTATTTATCAATATCTCAAAAGGATTACCTTCCATGTTTTCCAACTCAAAAACGTAATTTTCTTTGTAGCGAGTATTATAAAAAGGACCCTCCCATAAGGCATCAAACTTTGTATGTTGACTTGGATTGGATGCTCTTTCATTGTACTTCAAAATCATATCATTTTTCTTAAGAGGGGGATTGCATACCTCTTGTCAAACCCACATTATACTATTCTTTGGTGATGTTTCAAGGCATTATAAGCATTCTCATAAGATTCTTGTAGATTCAACAATTTTACTAATATGACATTCATCGCACCATCTTCCTCTACTTCAATTAATGTTAGAAGTTGTAGAGCTAGGATTTCCATTGATATAGGAAGAAAAACTTCTATTCCATTGGCGAACTGGTGCCGAAGCACCTCACACAACCAATTTGGAGATGGAGATTATACAGACTTTCAGGACAAATCAGAGGGATGGAATACATAAACAGGGTCAACAGGTCAATTGGAGGATCTTAGCACCTTTAATGTTATTAAAATAATGCAATACTTCAATGAGTTTGTAATGATGTCCTTATTAGGACTAAAAGCTTGTTTACAATGGACTGAGATTGTCCAAAGTTCAATAATGTTCTAAGAATCTAGAATAGGCTAGTGCAGAAGTTTAAGTCTTTTGGAAAGTTTAATAATCATAAGAGATCAAAGTTAGTGAGTTTAGTGGTCTTTGGATTAAAATAATTCAATTAATTATAAGTTGGAATTTTTGAATTTTCAAAATCCAACAGTTAGCTAACAATAGAGGGAGTTAGTATTTAGGATTTAGTTAGGCTCAAACTAAGCTCCAACCGATGAAAATTGGTTGGATTAGTTTTTGAGAAGTTATAAAGAATCTTATATATATCTCTGTTACGACAAAGAAGGGAGATATATACGGACTGCAACAGTAAGAAATATAAAACTCTTAGTTTTTGCAACTCCATTTATCTTGGAAGTCTTAGTTTGTTTGAACTAACACATACATGAGTTAGAAGGATTTCTTTCATCCATTCTAAACTGTTTTGAATGAGTTTACTTTGAATTTGCTGTTGCGCGGGTGTATGGACTGGTGAAGGAAACAACGAGCAATAAACTT